>OZ023265.1:17157121-17617121 GCA_964006375.1 Tillus elongatus | reverse complement strand
CGAGAACTCTACGGGGTATAATAACTTTCGACCCCTGGCTATAGTTTTCTTCTCCACTCGAGTTACCCTAGGACAAGGCTGTTGTGAAACAGTAACTTTGTGGTATTCTACGAGGGCCTAAGCAGAAGTCCTCACGGGGATCTGACCTCGTCCTATTTAATAGGGAATAAAGATGGCGCCTGAGGATATGTTACTCCGAATATTTAGGTCGCGCCCGAATGACGGATTGGCAACTTATCCGTCGGGCCTCTGCTTAGCCGGGGCATCACAATATTAACGCGTAGACAGAAACAAAGAAATAGGTAAGGAAAGCGTCCTATTGATATAAGAAAACCGTTATCCACTCTAAATCATTAAGATAATCTTTAGACGCACGACGATCCATTGTAGAAATAATAACCAATACTTTCGAGGATATTGAAAATCATATAAATGGCATTTCGAGTAAGTGAGGAGCTTATTGCGTTGTGGCAGTAAATTGAGATAAGTATTTCCAGAGTGTAGAGAAAATAAATCCGTTCGTCGGCTGGCTTTATCCTTGCCTTAAATTCTCTAGATTACTATTTGAGAGATCATTTATCATATAAAGTCTATCAGAACCCCCTTCGTTCTGTAACATTTAGAGAGTGAAACCCGAAAAGAAATTAAACCTAACTCTGTTCGCGGGGGAATACGCGCTTCACTGAATACAAACTTCATGATATCGACACTTTAGCTATATTTTATAACAGATTATGGAGAAAAATACTGTGAGTGGGCTATACCTGATGTAACAATTACTTTACTCACCTGAAATATTTTCACAGCGAATTCTCGCAGGAAACATTACGATATCGCAATTGTCATTTTTTCAGTATGTTGTTGTTGTTGTTATTTTTGTTTGGCTTCGGACCGTTAGGTCCACTGGCCACAGACTTTTATGACTTTTATTATTTCTAATGGTATGTATATGGGCATTATATAGAGTGGCGCATTGAAAACGAAACAGATCGATTTGCGCGCAGAGAATTATTTTTTTAAGAAACACGTCTATTTTAATATTGAGGGGGGCATGTTTCGCCAAAAATTCAACTTTGTCACACCAACCTCTTAAGGGTGGTGATAACAACCCTTATATTTTAAATAGGGAACATGAGTCGAGTGTTACATCATTTGAAAGCTCTTTCTTTTCTGAATTCAGCACGCTAATTTTTTTGGTAGTTATATCAACTCGTTTAAAAATTATTCACAGTTGAAGATGCAAAAACGCATTTCACTCATTCCGATAAGAAATGTGCTAATAGTCAATGTTTTGTTGGTTTGTAAACAAAAAATTGACTATCAGAACATTTCTTGTCGGAATGATAGAAATGCGGTTTATTATTTCAGTTTATCGATTACTTGATAGTACTACCGAAAATTAATTTCACAATGCTGTATTCTGTAGAAGAAAGAGTTGAAATAATTACTCTCTTTTTTTTTTCTAAAACGATGACTGTGCCAACCGTACCGCAAAGTTTTTTAATGAACGACATCCGAACAGACATGTTAACAGAAAATACATTTTGGAGTTAGTTGCATAGTTTCGACAAAGTGGTTCGGTAGGCAACAAAAAACGGGACCCTGAACGTGAATTTCCGGTTAGAAATGAGACTACTGAGATTGAAGTTTTAGGACAAATTGCTGCAGACCCATTTTTGAGCACGAGAAAATTAGCCACTGTTTCAAACATCAAAAGAATAACTTTTCAGCGAATATTGAAGCATCATAAATTTCAAGCATATAAAATTCATCTTGTACAACAACTGAATGAAGATGATTTTGATCGGCGGCTGGAGTTTTGTGAAGTTATGACTGCACGAATAGCTGACAACGGGAACTTTCTGTTCAATATCTGTTTTTCAAACGAGTGTACGTTTTTGTTAAACTCTACAGTCAATAGTCATAATTGTCGTTATTGGGCAGATAATAATCCAAGAAATTTTCACGAAGTCCACACTCAACCTCCTCAGAAATTGAATGTCTGGACTGGCATTTTTGGAGACTGTTTAATCGGACCAATTTTTCTTGGTGGCAATTTGAGTGGCGAAACGTATTTGGAGTTACTAGAAGATATCGTTTACCCTCTCCTAATTGACATTGTTGAAAATGATCGCTATCAAGATAATCAATTAGTGTTTCAACAAGATGGAGCTCCTCCGCATTTTTCACTACGTGTTAGGAAGTTTTTGAACAGAGTTTCCAGTGCAATGGATTGGGCGTAGAGGTGATATTTAGTGCCCCCCTAGATCACCGGATTTAACTCCTTTAGACTTATTTCTATGGGGCCATTTAAAGAGTAGACTTTACGCAACAGAACCAGGGTCTCTGGAAGAATTACGACGACGCATTGTTGAAGAATGCCGTCTAATAACTCCACAAATGCCCCAGAATGTCAGAGTTCGTTTCGAACAAAATTTGTACTTTTGTATGGAAGCTGGTGGTCAACAATTTGAACACTTACTTAACTGAATAAACATTTTTGAACGTTTGGTTTTGTTTTTTAGGTATTTTTAACAAAAATTGACTAATTTGTGCATTTTTTACGACGAATGAAATACGTTCTTGCAACTCCAAATGCGAATAATTTTTAAAAGAGTTTATAAAACTTCAAAAAAATTTGTGTGTTGAATTCAAAAAAGAATTTTTTTTATTTATTTAATTTATTTTTATTAGCGAATTTTCTGAAACAAAATGTTCTTTTAATAACAAATTTTCCTAAAAATGAATTTAATACATTTTCTTTGAACAAACATTTGAGAATTTTTGTATTAAAAAATATTTAATTGATGGAACATATTTCAAACGAAATTCGTCGAAAATAAGGTTTTAATAGATTTTCGTGCAAACAATATATTTTATTTCCAATTTTAATTACAGATTAAGTATATAATTTGAATATTATATATTCTTTTAGCAGAATTTTCTGTGAAAAAAATTTAGCCAAATTTGATGACTGCTTTCATTAAAAAATACATATCTGACATTAAAAATATTTTTATGAAAATTTACTACCATAACGCATTTGCTGCGTCCAGACTTTTTTTTGGTAGACTTGATTTGTTCTGATAAACTGGATTTTTCCCGTTATACTGAATTTTCTTATATGCTGACTTTGCTGTGTGAGTTTTCCATTTGCCTCACAATTGGATTGATGATTAATTAAACTCCAAGAAAGACGTCTGGGTACAACGAATACAACAAAGGAGAGAAGGCAGATAGGTTTCACCATCCCTTTCAATATTATTAACCACTTTACTGTTCGAAACAACCACTATTGCGCCATTTGCTGTTAGTTAACATAGTTTTATTTTGTATGTAAACGCTCTGTTATCACAGGTCGGTACAAGAGCTTCTTTCAAGAATTAGGTATCATTGCAAGTACCGTAAACCCCTTTACTGCATTTCTAATTTCTACGTTGGAATTCAATATATGTTTGCCAAGGAAGAATGCGTCGCATTTTGCTGAAGGAATATTTCCAAGAAATAAATATCGTTGCGACTGGCTCTGTAATTTCCCGCATCGATGATGTCACCCAAAAACGACCGTTTGACGGGAGGTGAGACGTCAGAAAAGAGGGGTGAGAACTGAACGCACAAGACGTTAGCTCGAGAGGAGTCCAAGCTGGCACGTCGCCGTGTGAACACCTTTTAGTTGCGGTGGCTGAGAATTGTCTTAAAAAGGGGTAATAAAACCCTTTCTGTTATCTATACTATCTAATAATAATTGTCAGTGATTATTTAAAGTCATTTAAGCTGCTTTTGAATTTAAAAAAGCCGTGTTTAGCATAAAAACGCGAGTTAAGTTGTGGTTCTTTGTTTCCGACCTGGTGTATTTCTTATGTTGATCAGAAAGAGTCTCTGAGTATCACCGAATTTTGTGTCAATTGGCAGTGAATTTCATTTGAGCCAATTTACGTTTTAATTGTTGTTTGAAAAAGTTTCCGTCAAATTAATTCAGCGTATCGACATAAGGGATAAATTGTCTCACCCAACTTTAGAACAACAAAATCCACCTGAGATATAACCTTTAATGGGAGATACCACTCATTTTTCCAGCTTTCCCTCTTTTATTGAAGTCTGTGAACCTGTGTCAGGCGCTTATAGCTGATCCCACTTGGAAAGCATCTTCATAGGGTCATCAGGTAACTTAATGCAGGAAGACTTGGTGAGTCGAAATAAATCCTATCTCTATAAACCAGCAGAATTTCTCAAGCAGCAATCTAATATTTGAACCCTTACAACTTGAAATTTCAAAATAACGTAATCAACTTGAACCAAAATAGTGTCAGCGAGGTGCTGTAAGGATAGCTGTAAATTTCCTGTTTAATCTTAGAATTTTGTCAATTATGTGAATTTAAATACATGTTTCTAGAAATTGTAATTAGCAAATTTCCGCTTAGCCGCTAACGCCCCCGCGGCAAAAACAGAATGGAAACATTCATACCCAAAAAAGTCATTGTGTGTAATTTTTTCCGACGGAGGTATGGACTAAGGTCCGGTACTCCCAGGGAGGGGGTTTTAGTGAGTACAGTCTCACAGTACCTCCATATTCCACGTAACCTACGGGGCCGTAAATGGGATCTGCATGAGCATTTTCCCCTCCTGCATCCAAAAAAAAAAGCAAATTTCCAAATTTCCTCTGAAAAATATCTAACCTGTACATTCTTTTTAATACCTTTCATTTTCAATAATTAATGTAGAAATTTCACGTAGGAATATTTTTTAAATGGAGCCTCACTCAAAGAACTGGCCAGTTAAGTTATTGAAGAATTAACCGAGTTGATTGACAAACGTCAAGTAATTTACCTAATAATTTGTGTTTGCTTTTGAGCTGTAAAAGACAGCATTTGACTTTTAATATACCTCAAATAGCTAATGTCAATATTTTAGTGACAAACAACCATCTTCATCTTATTATTTTGTCATATGTATGTGAAATGATAATTTCTTTTCTTGAAGTTCTTGCTGTTTAATTGATTTTTATTTGTAATATTATTAATGTTCATTTGAGATTTACCAACCATGTTTATTTAATTTTGCTTTCTCTTCCAAATTTAACTTATATGAATAAATTTAATACTTTGTTACATTAACATATCTGTTTAATTGAAAAGTAATTCCTAACCAATACTTCTCATATTTGGCGGCGACTCAATAAATAATTCTCACTAACTTTTCCGAGATATCTACAACTTAAAGTAACCAGGTTCTGATCAGGGGAGCCAACAAATATGGGACCTCTGACAGAACAACTCAGAACTAGGTAAGTAGTAAGCTTTATTATATTTTTTTACATCTTGTGACCCTACCAGTGTTTCTCATCTTGTAAACAATAAAATCTGATAGATACATACATTAGGTTAGAGTTCAACAGCAGATGGTGACCTCACTACCAACCGGATTTAGGCCCACTTGAGGTCAATCTTTAGATAACAGCTTTTCCGCTTACTACATAATACCTTGCATCATATTGATAGTAAAAGTGCTTTTATTTGGAGGTCACAACTTTTAATTTGTAAAGTAAGCGGTGCAGTCTATAGATATAAATAGATTTTGGCGACTGTGCGAAATACAAAAGATTAGTGTTAGCAACCCTGAAGTTTATTTTGTAAACAAAAATTTCTTAACCGCCCGCGTATAATTCAAAGATTTAGTTCCTCCGTATTCTCTCCTTAAATCTACGTGTCAGCTGCATAGAACCTCCTAGGAACTAGTAGCTCGTAGTTAATAGAGATAATGCATGCAATATGTACACACCGAATAGCTGAATACCCATCTCCCGCATTCCTCACTCCACGTTTCCAACTTGTTTCCCAACTTACCCCGCCTCTTGTCCTACTTATTCTCCCAGAAAACAAGTCATTACCGTGGAAGTTAGTCGAGAACAGTCATAACTTGTACTAAATTATAAGCAGCAGAACTACAGACTGTAGATTTGTACCTTTGTTGTCGTGAATAAACGCCCATGTACTGGATATTCTTCTTCCCTGTGCTGTTAGCTCAGTGTGCGGCTCGAAAACTTCCTTCCGAGGATAAGGTGGAACAAAGCGATGTGGGGATTTAGTAGATCGGTAGAGCTTTTCGTTATAAATGCAGTTTATTGCACACCAAATACCACTGGTGACCCGGTTATTAGGATTATTACGGAATTTACCAAATACCACGTGAGAATTGTATCTTCTACTCCGGTTCTTAGCTGAATTATTCTATTGCGTTCTATGTAGGAGAAGATTATTTAAGTTATAATATATTAATAGATATATAAGGCTAGATGTATTTATTTATTTATTTAAAAACTGGTACAAATGTGAATAAGTATACAATCCCAATTGCAAGTCGCAGTAGATAGGACTATTCTAAAAATTCTAACTCTGAAAACACTACCACTATCATAACGACAATTACAACCACAACACAACAACAACACATCGCACAATATGTTATCAACAAATTATAATGATAAAGGTGCGGCACAGCAAAACTATACAGCTTATGTAACCTCCAGAATTACCCACGTATTACATTTTAACAAGTTATTATTGTAGACAGTCAGGTATCGTAACCTCTGGAAATAACTTACAAACTTACTAGATATATTAGCTAAATTAGATGATTTAACAATCAAAAATACTGCAAGATATCACTAGAACATATATCCACCACTTATAATATGTATTCACCATTCATAACATTTAAGAGCACCTAAGTTGTAACAACTTGTATGTGCTCTCCTGTTATGCCGCATATTTTCCTCAAGGTATAAATAAAAAGGACAAGTTATTCTTTAACAAACTAAGAATACAACAAAAATGGTTATTTTCCCATCCAGGGAGTTAACCTGAACTAGATTCAGTTCGTATCGCTTCTAACCCTTATATCGCTTATAATCCTTATAAACTGCAAGTTACCAAGTTCTAGAGCTGGTCAGCTCTTTAATAGTTGACTGGTGTGATATACTTGCGATATGGTAGGTGGTAGTGAACTTTTCCTTTACGTGATAGTACAGGATTTTTCCACACCCCAAGGGCAGCAAACCGTTCTGGACTCTTGCTACATCTATTGGGAATAATTTCTGCAAGAGCGCGTTCCCACCTCTTGTCTCAGGGGATGAAATTGTTTCTACCACCCTGGGCAAGGCTGAACTTTTTGCCTCGTTGTTCGCCGGCAATTCTACTCCCAACCCACCTGCAAATGTTCAACCACCAACAGTCTCCAATGTCGCGCATAAAATGACGGATAACATTTTCAAAACCAAAAAGGTACGAAAGATGCTCTCTTCTCTTAATACCAGGAAAGCCTATGGCCTTGACGAGATCCCAGCAATTGTTCTCAAAAAATGCGCACCAGAACTTGCTCCTGTATTGACTCGTCTGTTTCAGACATCTTACAATAGAGGCATATTCCCTAGTAACTGGAAAACTGCTTGAGTACAATCCGTCCCCAAGAAAGGATCCAAAGCGCTTCCTAGCAACTACAGGCCTATTTCTCTCCTTTCAGTCATCTCTAAAGTGATGGAAATTAATATAAACACCGAATAACTAAAATTTCTTGAAAAACACAGTCTAATCCACGACAGGCAGTATGGATTCCGTCAGCGCAGATCAACTGCCGACCTCCTTTCCTTTGTCACCCATTCTTGGAACAAGTCTATGGAACTACACGGTGAATCCCAGATTGTCGCTCTAGACATATCCAAAGCATTCTACCAGGTCTGGCACGCAGCGCTGCTTAGTAAACTTCCGGCCTATAGCCTACCACCAAAACTATGTACCTGGACAGCAAACTTCCTCTCCAACCGGAGCATTTCTGTTGTTGTGGATGGCCATTCCTCTAAACTATATCCAATTAATACAGGAGTTCCTCAAGATTCAGCTTTAGCCACTACTGTGTTTCTTCTCCACATCAATGACCTCCTCTCTAGCACATCCAACCCGGTTCACAGTTACGCGGACGACAGCACCCTCCACTCAAATAAACAATATTCCTGTCTCTTTGGCCCAATTAGATGAGGATCGCAGACACATGGAGGGTTGTCTCCGTGGATCTCCTAAAAATATTAGACTGGAGAAGTAGAAATCTTGTACAATTCTCACCAAATCTGAGTCTTGCTTTCTTTCTCATAAAAGATACACCAGCCCTAGAACCATTACAATGAACAACCAAGTTATTCAAAGTAATGAGTCCTCTTCACTTGTTGGCATTTCTGTGGATCGAAATCACAATTGGCACCAACATGTCACATCAATTGCAGAAGCGGCTGCTAAGAAATTAGGTTTCCTCTTCCGGGCTCGCAAATATTTTTCACCAGCTAATCTCTATACTTTATATACTTCACAAATAAGGCCAAACCTCGAATACTGCTCCCACATCTGGGGTGCTGTTACCGCTTCTACACTCGCTATCCTGGAATCCATTCAGAAGAGAGCAATACGACTCACTGGTGACCCTACCCTCACTCAAAGGCTGCCATCCCTTGCCCAACGACGTGCCGTTGGTGATTGACCTCTCTCTCTCTCTCTCTCTCTCTCTCTCTCTCTCTCTCTCTCTCTCTCTCTCTCTCTCTCTCTCTCTCTGATATCTGCATGGGCAGTGCTCAGAGGAGCTTTCTTCCATAGTTCATCCACCTGCTGCCCCCAACACATCTACCAGGAGAACAGAGCGAATGCACCCTATTACTGTCCAGGTCACCAGACATAGAACATCTTGTTATGCCCGCTCTTTTGTTCCGAGGACTTCCAAGTTGTGGAATTCCTTGTCGGCACATGTTTTTCCTTCTCCTCCGAACCTCCAAACCTTCAAGTCCAGAATTAATTAGTTGCCTCTTTCCTCCTTGTCGACACCCACGGTACGCTGGTATTTAGGCTGTAAGCCCTCGTGGTGTGTTGTTGAAATTTTAAAAAAACTGACCATGGAAAAGGGTTCCAGCGGCCCTGATTCACGCTCATTTAAAGAAATCTTATGAAAGTCTCACCATCGATACCTTTCTATTAGTGAATTTTCTTAACGAAAATTCACTAAAAACAAAACGGACCTGACCTGTCCGCGTGTTTTTCAAATACATAACTCAAATATACAAAAGCAAGTTTGTATAGTTTTCGATGGGCCGCACTCATCGGTATGTTTTGATTGTCAGTTTACTCTGCTACAATATATATATATATATATATATATATATATATATATATATATATATATATATATATATATATATATATATATATATATATATATATATATATATATATATATATACAAAGAAAGTATACCCAACAAAGAATATAACTGCGGATTCTAGTAATCCACATTGTCACGATTAGTTAGATGGAAGGTATTTGTCGTCAATTAACGCAACACATAGTCATACTTGTTTATTGCTTATGATGAACATTGCGGCATGTTGCCGTCGCAAACGCGGACATAAACATTTACGTTCACAAAAGCAAATAAACAATTTATTGGATGGGCTCATTAAATTTGATGTACCCGCTTGTTACTGTTATTATCAGTGTTTGCGATGAACATCAAGTTGGATATCGGTTCCGCTCGCATGACTTAACTGCACTCTCTATGTACCCACCACTTCGAATAACTTAATGCATGTCAATTACGTTAATGTCTACATTTACTTTTTAGCGAATTTTCGTAGAAAAAAATCACTAACTAGGAAATCTCGACTTTTGAATTTTACTAAATTTAAACAAAAGCTAAAAAGTTCGGACCCCAGCAAGTGCATTATTGTAGTGAATTTTCATAAGAATTGTACACTATTAATAACGTATATTATTAAAACTAATTCTTTAAAATAAGTACACACATATTTCAGAGAATTCTTAGAATTTTCTTCCTCTGAAAATGTTGACTTTGGCAACGAAACGATCGTAAGGTCTCTGAAATATGTGTTGTGGTGATTTGGGTGTTCTCCAGGTGTACTTATTAGTGCTCATCACAGGTTCCAGTTTTCACATAGTAATTCTTTAAATTTGAAGATATCTTGGAGATATGTTTTAGAGGTCCCGGTGATTCCCAATCGATTACTTAAAGAAATTTCTGTTTTCTATGGAGTCAGAAAATTAAAATTTGGTACCTATATGTAAATACTGCAAGTTGCTTTAAAAAAATTGTGTTACAAATTTCATTCAAGTTACAAAAGCTTTACAGAAAAAAATTAATTGTTTACAAACGGAATGTACCTACCAAATTATCAATATGGCAGGTATTTTTCCTTATTAATTGCTTGGATGGTTTTGTTTTTGTCAACCCAATTTTGCAAACAAAACAACCAAAAAGGTATTTTACATAGCTTTTACTATGACTCAAGATTGAAGATTATAGCTTAATGGAACAAATTGAGTTATCGGATTTGAAATCTTTTTTACAAAAATTGTCTACCACAACGTACTTGCTGCACCCCCTTCATCGCTTATTTACTGTTGCTGTATCCATACCTTTCTAATTGATAAAATATTGTAGCTCTCTACGTGAGACTGACAAACAAGGCAACATCAAATTCATTTTTGGAAAAATGCTTCAAACAAATTAAATGAGGTAACAATTTAAACGTAATTAAAAATCTTCGTTTTCGGCTTCGTCACATGGGGTCTCCTCCCCCTTCTACATGCCTACAACCACCCTCAATGCAAAAAAAGAACAATATAAACAAGAAAAATTTCTTCTGAACAACCCCCAAGACAGTTTCGGGACCTGCGGTGAATAAGGGTTCTGCGAGAAGTAAACAGGATTTTAAGGAAGTCTAGCTCCAAAATGGGTAAAAGATAGCTTATAGAGGTCCAACTAAGCTGGTTTTTCGAACTTTCCGCTCATATTACCTTTTTATCTTCTTCTCTGCCCAGCGCCGCTATTCACTCCTAGTCCTGTAACTTGCTTAGGGGCCGTTTGCAAGAATTTTTTCTTGGGGCATGTGCATTCAGAAAGGGTTCTAAGCATGTTTCTGAATTTTTTTTCTAAAAGTCCCCCGAGTGCTAAACTGCAAATTTACGGAAACTTTAATTTTTATTTCCAAAAGGAATGTACCTGCCAAATTATAAACGTAACAGGTATTTTCCTTATTAATCACTTGGATGATTCATTTTAGTCACCTCAATCGAACCAGTTTCTGCAAACAAAATAACAAAAAAGGTTTTTTAAAAGAAATTTTTAGTTATTTTTCAAATCTAGTACCCACGCTGCCTTTATATGGGTTTTAGTATGTATCAAAACTGAAGATTCTAGTTTAGTGGGAAATTGAGTTATCACTATCTGAAATATTTTTACAACAATTCGCTACAATAACGCACTTGCTGCACCTAAACTCTTTTCAACATTTATTTACTATTACTGTATCCATACTTTTTGAAAATGAAATAAATATAAACAATACAAAATGTTGAATTTAAAATTGTAATAATTTACACTGTACATCTGATTATATATGTAATTTAAACTGCTTTATGATATTATGTAGTTTCCTTTACTTCTAATATTTCATTAAGAGTAAAAACTAAGATTAAAGAAAACCATAAGTACCTAGGTACCCTAGGTATTTTACTTATATTAGTTTGCGGTAGGTATATCTTTTGTGAAATCATTTTGGATTCCGTCAGCGCAGATCAACTGCCGACCTCATTTCCTTTGTCACCCATTCTTAGAACAAGTCTATGGAACTACAGAGTGAATCCTAGATTGTCGCTCTAGACATATCCAAAGCATTCTACCAGGTCTGGCACGCAGCGCTGCTTAGTAAACTTCCGGCCTATGGCCTACCACGAAAACTTTGTACCTGGACAGCAAATTTCCTCTCAAACAGGAGTATTTCTGTTGTTGTGGTTGGTCATTCCTCGAAACTGTATCCAATTGATGCAGGACTTCCTCAAGGTTCAGCTTTAGCCCCTACTTTGTTTCTTCTCCACATCAATGACCTCCTCTCTAGCACATCCAACCCAGTTCACAGTTACGCGGACGACAGCACCCTCCACTCAAATATACAATATTCTAAGCCTGTCTCTTTAGCCCAATTAGATGAGGATCGCAGACTAATGGAGGGTTCTGTCTCCGTGGATCTCTAAAAAATATTAGACTGGGGAAGTAGAAATCTTGTACAATTCAACCCCACCAAATCTCAGTCATGCCTTCTTTCTCATAAAAGATACACCAGCCCTAGACCCATCACAATAAACAACCAAGTTATTCAAAGTAATGAGTCCTTTTCACTTGTTGGCATTTCTGTGGATCGAAATCTTAATTGGCACCAACATGTCACATCAATTGCAAAAGCGGCTGCTATTAAATTAGGTTTCCTCTTCCGGGCTCGCAAATACTTTTCACCAGCTAATCTCTATACCTTATATACTTCACAAATAAAGCCAAACCTCGAATACTGCTACCACATCTGGGGTGCAGCTGCCGCTTCTACACTCGCTATCCTGGACTCCATTCAAAAGAGAGCTATACGTCTCATCGATGACCCTACCCTCACCCAAAGGCTGCCACCCCTTGCCCACCGACGTGCCGTTGGTAACCTCTCTCTCATTTATAGATATCTGCACGGGCACTTCTCAGAGGAGCTTTCCTCCATAGTTCCCCCACCTGTTGCCCCCAACAGATCTACAAGGGGAACAGAGCGAATGCATCCTTTTACTGTCCAGATCACCAAACATAGAACATCTTGTTATGCCCGCTCTTTTGTCCCAAGGAGTTCCAAGTTGTGGAATTCCTTGCCGACGCATGTTTTTCCTTCTCCTCCGAACCTTCAAACCTTCAAGTCCAGAATTAACAAGTTGCCTCTTTCCTCCTTGTCAACACCCACGGTACGATAGCATTTAGGCTGTAAGCCCTCGTGGTGTGTTGTTGAAATTAAAAAAAAAAAAGGTGGCGACACGCTCACGGCTCACTTAATGTTGAAAGGCTGGCTACTTTAGCCGTATTACTTTATAGGTGTATTTTCGTTGCAATTAGTATGCCGTGCCGTACTCACGAGCTCTAATGAGAGAGAAACCGGTTTACGGTTCTAATTGTTGTAAGAATGCATCTAGCCTTACGTACATACAATTTTTTTACATTTCTTTCTAAGCTTTCACACGAGTTGTCTCATTTTAAACTTATTTTCCTCGTTATAAATTTTATATTATAGTTTCATTCAACTAAACTATTAACACGTTTAAAATAACAGCTACTTTAACTATACGAGTAACTGTTTATTACTTTGTTTGTCTGTAATTAATGAATCCATCAATTTTTTTTGGAAATGATGCCAATATAGCACTTTTGTTTTTAATTTAAATAATGTTTGCATTAATTTAGAACAGATTTTGATCAAAGCTGATAAACTACTGTACTTTGTATTTCATTATATTTATCTTTTGAAGCATAACAAGATCGATTTGTTTTACGGCCTGCATACAAGGCTCTACTTTTCGCAAGATTCCATAGCGTGTAGTTTCTTTTTTTTTTGCAACTTGAATTTTAATAGGTTTAAAGTCTTTTTAAATAAACGCCGTATTATAATATAGACTTATAAAGTTCACATATGACTGAAATTAAGTGTATTTTCAGGTGCAATCACATTAGAGTGGACTTTACATTTTATTTTGGACATGTTAGCATGTATTTGCCTCAGAAGATGGAAGATTAAATAATTTATATGATTATATGCTTTTATATCCACCAACACCTGATTTTAAAGCAAAATATACCCTGGTAGTTCAAAGGAGGCGCACAAGGATTCACCCTCGAATTTATTATAAAATGGAGTTTCTTTAAGTGATTATACATTTATTTATAGTAGTGCTGTTGAATTACGTCAAATTTAAATATTTCTAGTGATCCATTGTGCGAATAGGGTAAAAATACTTTTAGCCATCTATATTTCACAATCAGTTCAATCTAGGAGGTCGTTTTCTTGGCACACCATTATTTGAAAAGGGGCTCATATTTCCAAACTGTTCCCCGATACGCAATGGGATATATTTTATACAGAGAACCAATCGTTCTGCTGCCATAAAGAACCATCGGCCGTTCACAGTAAAATCCCTCTATTGCGATATTCCGCATTTCTAGATTTAAATATTCAGAAAAAAAAAAGATAGCAGGAATCTGAGCGTATTATAGGTCTCACATTTTTATATTACATATTCGTATATGTACTTCACTCAAATTCGTTGCTATAGAATGAAATGATATAGAGTCTACATATTGCGAGCTAATTATTTTGTATATAGACTATTTAAAGCTCAGAGAAGCTTTGTATGCGTACTGACTTTCGTGGGCTATACATGTGTTTATTTCTTTAATTCTGTTTTGTGTTCTTGCTTATTTGTGTATTAAATATCATCTGCATATGGGAAATAAAGTTATTATTATTGTTATTATATATGTTGTCATGAAGGTAATAATCCTGGAAAGATTATTCAACTGAATTAACAGTCACAAACTGCAGTGATCTCGTTTACAGCGGATCAAATAATTGCAAACATTTATTAGGTATATTTTATATCATTTTCCGGTGCGATCAGCGGAAAGCGAATAATAATGTAGGTACAGTCGACCATGCAAGGAACTCGATGTGCTCAGCGAGGGAGTCGAGGTTGTTTATGTTGGCCGACTGGCCGGTCGACGGCTTAAGGCCGCCGCGACTAGAAGGAACGCTCTCTCGCGTCAAGCCGGTCTGAGACAAGCAGAACGGATTTTAGTCATTCCAACGCCGTTCGCAGATTCAGTACGTGGGCGGTCCAGGTGTTAGCAGTTTTGCCATCGCAGTTGTTTCGCTATATTTTAGTATTTATTAGGTACCAGAGTGGAGTCAACGTAGAGGAGTAACTGCACCGCCGTTTTCAGGTTTAGTACGTGGGCAGTCCAGGTGTTAGCAGTTTTACCGTCGCCGTTGTTTCGCTATAGTTTAGTTTTTATTAGGTACCAGAATGGAATCAAGGTAGAGGAGTAACTGCACCGCCGTTTTCAGGTTTAGTACGTGGGCGGTCCAGGTGTTAGCAGTTTTACCGTCGCCGTTGTTTCGCTATAGTTTAGTTTTTATTAGGTACCAGAATGGAATCAAGGTAGAGGAGTAACTGCACCGCCGTTTTCAGGTTTAGTACGTGGGCGGTCCAGGTGTTAGCAGTTTTACCGTCGCCGTTGTTTCGCTATAGCTTAGTTTTTATTAGGTACCAGAATGGAATCAAGGTAGAGGAGTAACTGCACCGCCGTTTTCAGGTTTAGTACGTGGGCGGTCCAGGTGTTAGCAGTTTTACCGTCGCCGTTGTTTCGCTATAGTTTAGTTTTTATTAGGTACCAGAATGGAATCAGGGTAGAGGAGTAACTGCACCGCCGTTGTCAGGTTTAGTACGTAGGCGGTCCAGGTGTTAGCAGTTTTACCGTCGCCGTTGTTTCGCTATAGTTTAGTTTTTATTAGGTACCAGAATGGAATCAAGGTAGAGGAGTAACTGCACCGCCGTTTTCAGGTTTAGTACGTGGGCGGTCCAGGTGTTAGCAGTTTTACCGTCGCCGTTGTTTCGCTATAGTTTAGTTTTTATTAGGTACCAGAATGGAATCAAGGTAGAGGAGTAACTGCACCGCCGTTTTCAGGTTTAGTACGTGGGCGGTCCAGGTGTTAGCAGTTTTACCGTCGCCGTTGTTTCGCTATAGCTTAGTTTTTATTAGGTACCAGAATGGAATCAAGGTAGAGGAGTAACTGCACCTCCGTTGTCAGGTTTAGTACGTAGGCGGTCCAGGTGTTAGCAGTTTTGTCGTCGCCGTTGTTTCGCTATAGTTTAGTTTTTATTAGGTACCAGAATGGAATCAGGGTAGAGGAGTAACTGCACCTCCGTTGTCAGGTTTAGTACGTAGGCGGTCCAGGTGTTAGCAGTTTTACCGTCGCCGTTGTTTCGCTATAGTTTAGTTTTTATTAGGTACCAGAATGGAATCAAGGTAGAGGAGTAACTGCACCTCCGTTGTCAGGTTTAGTACGTAGGCGGTCCAGGTGTTAGCAGTTTTGTCGTCGCCGTTGTTTCGCTATAGTTTAGTTTTTATTAGGTACCAGAATGGAATCAGGGTAGAGGAGTAACTCCAACGCCGTTTTAGGTTTAGCACGTAGGCGGTCCAGGTGTTAGCAGTTTTGTCGTCGCCGTTGTTTCGCTATAATTTAGTTTTTATTAGGTACCAGAATGGAATCAAGGTAGAGGAGTAACTGCACCTCCGTTGTCAGGTTTAGTACGTAGGCAGTCCAGGTATTAGCAGTTTTACCGTCGCCGTTGTTTCGCTATAGTTTAGTTTTTATTAGGTACCTGAATGGAATCAGGGTAGAGGAGTAACTGCACCGCCGTTGTCAGGTTTAGTACGTAGGCGGTCCAGGTGTTAGCAGTTTTACCGTCGCCGTTGTTTCGCTATAGTTTAGTTTTTATTAGGTACCAGAATGGAATCAAGGTAGAGGAGTAACTACACCGCCGTTTTCAGGTTTAGTACGTGGGCGGTCCAGGTGTTAGCAGTTTTACCGTCGCCGTTGTTTCGCTATAGTTTAGTTTTTATTAGGTACCAGAATGGAATCAAGGTAGAGGAGTAACTGCACCTCCGTTGTCAGGTTTAGTACGTAGGCGGTCCAGGTGTTAGCAGTTTTGTCGTCGCCGTTGTTTCGCTATGTATTAGTATTTATTAGGTACCAGGGCGGAGTCAACGTAGAGGAGTAACTCCACCGCCGTTTTAGGTTTAGTACGTGGGCGGTCCAGGTGTTAGCAGTTTTACCGTCGCCGTTGTTCGCTATAGTATAGTTTTTATTAGGTACCAGAATGGAATCAAGGTAGAGGAGTAACTGCACTGCCGTTTTCAGGTTTAGTACGTAGGCGGTCCAGGTGTTAGCAGTTTTACCGTCGCCGTTGTTTCGCTATAGTTTAGTTTTTATTAGGTACCAGAATGGAGTCAAGGTAGAGGAGTAACTGCACCGCCGTTTTCAGGTTTAGTACGTGGGCGGTCCAGGTGTTAGCAGTTTTACCGTCGCCGTTGTTTCGCTATATTTTAGTATTTATTAGGTACAAGAATGGAATCAAGATAGAGGAGTAACTTCACCGCCGTTTTTAGGTTTAGTACGTGGGCGGTCCAGGTGTTAGCAGTTTTACCGTCGCCGTTGTTTCGCTATAGTTTAGTTTTTATTAGGTACCAGAATGGAATCAAGGTAGAGGAGTAACTGCACTGCCGTTGACAGGTTTAGTACGTAGGCGGTCCAGGTGTTAGCAGTTTTACCGTCGCCGTTGTTTCGCTATAGTTTAGTTTTTATTAGGTACCAGAATGGAGTCAAGGTAGAGGAGTAACTGCACCGCCGTTTTCAGATTTAGTACGTGGGCGGTCCAGGTGTTAGCAGTTTTACCGTCGCCGTTGTTTCGCTATATTTTAGTATTTATTAGGTACAAGAATGGAGTCAAGATAGAGGAGTAACTTCACCGCCGTTTTCAGGTTTAGTACGTGGGCGGTCCAGGTGTTAGCAGTTTTGTCGTCGCCGTTGTTTCGCTATGTATTAGTATTTATTAGGTACCAGGGTGGAGTCAAGGTAGAGAAGTAACTCCACCGCCGTTTTCAGGTTTAGTAGGTGGGCTGTCCAGGTCTTGGCAGTTTGCCGCCGTCGTATTGCTTTGCTTTGTTTTGTTATTATTCGTGACCGAGATTGAGTGGAGGTGGAGAGCCCAGCCAAGCAATGGTTGAAATATAACAGCAGGTGCACCGGGTCGTGGAGCCAGAGCCGTCAATTTGGTCAAGTGGGCAGCGTTGTCAGATAGCGGGTCGAAGTCGGCGTGATTTATTCTAGGTACAGCTGGTTTGGTCAGGCCTGCTGCGGGACACGGAGCTGGGAGCCGTTCATCTTTGCCGGTGTTCACGGGCTGACCTAAGGAACCGGAGGGTTGCATTCCAGAGTTCCGATTCCCGGGATCGTTGGGGCAAGGGGCAAAGCAGGATAGCATCTCGACCATCGTCGTGGCGATTGCGTTATCGATGGTCTGCCAAAAGCGGCCTTCCGTGTAGCCGCCTGTGCGTTCCTGGCAAGGGTTCGGAATGAGGATATTCCTCGGCTATGGTAAATCTACCCGGTAGCGAATGCGCTAGTGTAAATTAAACCAGGTAAGCGACACCTGGTCTCCTGGTCTGGTCACTATTTCGTTCCTGTGTATAAATGTACCTTGTTTTCTTAAAAAAACACTCAATATCTCAGTAAATACTGGTTTTAGGTATACGGAATACTTCATGAAACTGAAAGAACATTTGTAGATGTATCGAAACTGATTAGAATATGCAGGCTGCTCCATTTGAATTTCTCGAGAAAACTTGACTCCGGTGTTTTTACTCACCCTGTACACTGTTTTCAAGGAATTCTTTCTGTATTGAGTGAATTTGAAAGAAGAACTCTTTTGAACATTTTTGGCATGCTAGAGTGCTGCATGTTGACATATTAATGAAGATACAGACCGTCAAATGTGCCTCTGATGTTTTAGAAAAGTGGCCATAACTTTTTAACGACTTTGTATAGACCGCAAAAACTATACACTGGATGAATCGGCAAAACAAGTGGAATTGAAAAATGAAACAATATACAGGGTGACCATTTAAAATAGTGAAGTTTGGGTTATATCTAACTTATGCAACACCCTGTATATGCAAATATTTGTAGCTAACGTTAGTACCTGCAACTTTTGTTCCAACATTTTATTTATTATTGAATAATAAAGAAGATATTAAACTTGAACGCACTGTTGGACCACGCTGTATGTTCCTTTGTAAAAAAGAATGAATAAGATCGTTTGTTTTTTTTTTGTTTTTTTAGAAAAAAAAATTAGATTTCCTTTTATGTCCTCGAACTTTCCATCGCTACTTTGGACTCCTTTTTCCCTTTGTTGTACGACAGTGCCGAGAGTGGTCGCCAGTATCGAGCTGATGGCCGATACTACGTCAACCAATAATGGTCCACCCTAAGACGCCAACCTCAGGTTTTGTAATTTTGGCCAATCCTATCTGCAATCGGGGAGACATCACAATTAGAAGTTCTTCAGGGGGCCTATCCCAGCGACGATCGTGAAGTGCAGTTGTATCCCCAAGTATCCGTTTTTAGTTGTCACCTAGGCAAATACCGTTTAACGATTCATATTTTACCTGGAATCATTACTGGTTTAAAAACACTTAGAAAGCCCCCAAACATCTAAATAATAACAAAAACCCTGCTTATATTAAATATTTCAAGTTTTGGTTTCAAAATTATTTTGATTAAAATTCGCTAAGAAATTCTATATCGTAAGATCCGTACTGAATTCCCTACAATATACGTCAAAATCTAAATATTGAAAAACGTTGCATTTTTGTTGGGGAAAATGAATATCTCTATTGTCCTGAAATTCTAGGTAAATAACAGAAGCTGACGTAATTATGATGAAATCTAGAAAAACGGTTACCAAACGAACGGACGAGTCCATTATTGTGGAGGTGCGTATAGAAGACATAGTGACTTCGCCACCGATTAGAGGTCTCGTTTTATCTCATTCGAAGAGAGGAGGCTAGAAAGAGCTCGCGCACAGCCACTAACGGTCACGTTAAGAATTTTTTCGTGTCGCAGTTAGCGAACTTCTGAACTCAACACGTTAGCAGGGAGTCGTTAGCGTGTGAACACCTTTTAGTCGCGGTGGTTAAACTGTATCTGAAAGATGCGCGATAAAACCCATTTTGTTATGTATACCATCTAATAATAATTGTCAGTGATTGTCTAAAGTCATTTGGAACGGTTTTCGAGTTTAAATAAAAGTTGTGTTTAGCATAAAAACGCGAGTTAAGTTGTGGTTCTTTGTTTTCGTCTCGAGACTTTTTTTACGTTAATCAGAAAGAGTTCCTGCATCTTATCGAAGCTTGAGTCAGTTGGCAGTGAATTTCACTTGAGCAAATTCACGTTTTAATTGCGATTTGCAAAGTTTCCGTTAAGCGAATTCAAAACATCGACATAGTTGTCAAATGGTTTCCTAAGTATTAGAGCAATAAATCATCCACCAGCCCAATAATCGCTACCACTCATTTTCTCCAGCCTCTACTCTCTTATTGGAGCCTGTGAACCTGTCTCAGGTGCTCATGGTTGATCCCGCTTGGAAGGCATCTTCATAGGGCCATCAGGTAACTCAATACAGGAACATTTGGTGAGTCTGTGTAGCTCTTTTTCTCTGAACCGGCACAATTTATCATGCACCAATCTAATATCTGAAGCCTTATAACTTGAACTTTCCAAAATAACGTAAACAAATTGGAAATTGAACAATGTCAGCGAGATGCTATAAGAATAACTGTAAATTTCCTGTTTAATCTGTTGAATTTTATCTGTGAATTTAAACATAGTTTTTGAAATTGTAATTAGAAAATTTTGTCTGTAAAATATCTAACCTGTAGATTCTTTTTAATATCTTTTATTTTCAATAATTAATGTAGAAATTTCACGTAGGAATATATTTTTTATAGAGCCTCACTCAAAGAACTGGCCAGTTAAAGTTATTAAAGAATAAACCGAGTTGATTGACAAACGTCAAGTAATTTACCTACTAATTTGTGTTTGCTTTTTGAGCTGTAAAATACAGCATTTGACTTTTGATATACCTCAAGTAGCTAATATTGATATTTTAGTGACATATAACTTTTTATTATCTTATTATTTTGACATATGTACGTGAAATGATAATTTCTTTTCTTGAAGTTCTTGCTGTTTATCTGATTTTATTTGTGTGCAATTAATGTTCATTTGAGATTTACCAACCATTTTTATTTCATTTTGTTTGCTATTCCAAATTTTATTTGTATGAATAAATTTATACACTTTGTTACATTAACAAATCTGTTTGATTGAAGAGAAATTCCTCCCTAAATTGTCATTTCTTTTGGCGTAAGCGCAAACAATTCATTCATACTGACGATTATCTAGATATCTAAATTTCCATATCACCTGGCACTAGTCTGGGGCGCCCATAAATATAGGCAATGCGAAACAAACAAAGAAGGAACGTGAGTATCGAACTACATCCAGATCTGTCAACCTCCTAAAAGTATTGCTAATCTTAATAAATATAATAATCTGATAGATAGCTATTTTAGGGTAGGGTGTTATAGGCATTCGTGACCTCACCGTTGAGCAGATATATATCCACCTGAGGTCAATCACCATATACCACGGTTTCTAAGTTTTTTCTTTGAAGGAGGTAAAACCGTTTTCACCACGTGGACAGGACCATAGAACCAGTGACGGTTTCTTTAAGGAGGCAGAGGGGGCCGGGCCTCCCTAGTCAGAATTGGTTACATCATCCCTATTCAAGTAGTCACTTATTTACATATAACTTTAATCCAATATTCAATATTAAAGTCATACTTATTCATATTATTAATTATTATTCAAACCATATTCATAT
Source organism: Tillus elongatus (assembly GCA_964006375.1). Classification (NCBI taxonomy): domain Eukaryota; kingdom Metazoa; phylum Arthropoda; class Insecta; order Coleoptera; family Cleridae; genus Tillus; species Tillus elongatus. The sequence continues at coordinate 17,595,705 of OZ023265.1, read as the reverse complement.
AAAAATCATCTAAATCTGCAATTATAATTACAACCGGCAACGCTGCTGAGAAGTATAATACCAAAACGGCGCGATCTTCTTGTGTGTTTCTGTGACGTCACGGAGGCCCGGTTCCGATGTTTTCGACTTTGGACCATATTTTAACACATTGAATTGAATGCATACAAACATTATCCCTGGCAAACCAATTAAAACCGCGCTTAAAATCACGTGCTCGGAGGCCAGACTCCGGACTAATGTGAGCGTTGGTAAGGTGGGATTTTACTTCTAGGATAGTTTATACGGTGTTGTCAAACAGAAACAGATTAATCGAAGTTTTTGATTATATTTGAATCACGATGATTTCAAACAAGATCAACAAACTCTGAGAGAATCTATTGACCTAAAACGACATCTTAACGATCCCCATTTTCTTTTTCTTTTACACACTTTTAAATTTATATTTGAAATTACTGATATTGTAGTTTTAATTTTACAAAATAAAATCACAGATATTTCTTACACTAAGAAACGTCTGATTGTATTAACTACTACATTGCAAGATTTAAGAAATAATGAAATACATTTTAATCAAATTTACAACTCCTTATTTGAGGATTTAGAAAATAACGAACCAGCACCAAAGAAAATAAAGACAACATTAAGTATTCAAAATTTAAAACAGAATTATAAAGAAATTTTTAATGAAATTTTAGACACAATATTTAATCAATTGCAAGCAAGATTTCCGGATTTAAACAAACTAAAGACAATTTTGTTTCCTATTCAAAATACTTTCCAAAGGATATCTTTGAATTATTATTAAAACAATATCCTTTGTTTGATTCGATTGCATTAAAAAACGAACTGACCGCTGTATACACAGATACAGAATTGTTTCAAGATTGCCATACGACTATCGATATTATTTCATTTATTTACAAAAATGACTTAATTCCTTGTCTAACCGAGTTTTATAAACTGCTTGCGTTAATAGTCACAATTTCTGTCACATCTGCTTCAGTAGAACGAAGTTTTTCTGCACTTAAACGCATCAAAACATTTTCCAGAAATAGTATTAGACAAGACAGGTTAAAAAGCATATCAATGATTTCTATAGATAAAAAGCTTGCTTATAGAACTGACACAGCAGACTTCATTATACGATAAAGTCATCGATATTTTGCCGAGCAAAAAGATAGACGGATTCCATAAATTTATAGAAATATTTAGGAACGTATTAGTTTATCAGTTAAATTCAGTAGCATATGCTTAACACCTCCTATTTTCTTGTTTCCGTTTTGTTTATTTCTTTTTATTTTCGTTATTGTTATTTAGAATTTATTGTTCAGTTATTTTTTAGATATGTAAATACTCCTCGAATGCCATTTTCACGGATTCCTGACACCACGTCCCACGCCCCACATCTTGGCAAGTTTCATTAATTTACAAAAATATTTTAATAACTGATGCTCTACATTACCTATTTTTTGTTTCCATTTTATTTATTTATTTTCATTTTCGTTATTGTTATTTAAAATTTGTGTATTTATTTTTGTAAATATGTAAATAATCCCCGATTCCCATTTTCCCTGATTCCTCACACTACGCCCCACCCCTTGGTAAGTTATACTCTACACCTCCGCGTTGGTTCTTGCTGGGCAACAGCGACACGCATTACTTGGTGGCGACAAGTGAAATATAATACATATTATTATGCTTACATTTTAGTTCTTATTTCTCATTAACAATAAGACAATGCGTTTCGCTGGCTAAGAAGAGTTAGGTATGCAAAAGAACGTGTACTTATTGACTGTCTCTGTACTGTGAATTAGATGTCCTGCCCCGGATCCCGGACTTGAACGTATAAATCCCGGAATATATATTTAAAGAAATCAAAATACAGCGAGTAAATTAAAATTCGTTGAATCGTTGATCGTAAATTTCACAAACGACTGCAATTGGCAACACTGCCTCTGCGTTTTGCATCTCGTCATAGACCACTCATTGGATTGGATCACTCATTTAAATTTATTTATTTATTGAACTATGTATAATGTATATAGGATTTCTATTGAAATTTATTTTTAGTCTATAAACAATATTTAACAATCAAATAAACCTTATGTGTTTATTCCTGTTTATTTATACCCTCAGTAATTGGTGAATAAATTATTTCAAAAGGGTATCAAATTTTAAAAATTATTTTTGTGAAAGTCTATATTTTTGTATAAAAGGATTTTTCACTGAAATTCTGAAGTGCATGGAATACGTGTGACCTTGAAAATTTAAAAAATTACCGCCTCCTCTACCGCGAAACTCACGAGCCGCCACTGCATAGAACGAGAGTGTACCTAGACGCTTTTCAATGTACCTATATTTCAGATTTTAGCTCAATGGGAATTCAAGTTGTTTGAATTCAAATCTCTTTATGAAAATTCGCCACCATAATGCACTGGCTGCGTTCCAACATTTTTGTTTGTTACCTACTGGGTATAAAAATATGTTCCTTCTTCATCGCTTTTAAGCAGAGCTAGCGGAAAAGGATATTATTTATATGGCTATTTTCCTCATCAAGTGCTGACATTAGGCAGATTTTAATCTGCACAAGCCTGGAAAAGGATTCGGCTGGAATATATATTTTATGACATATCCTCCTCATTTTATTTTTATATTTGGGACGGACCAGAATAAAAGTTATGGAAGCTAATTTCAATCAGTTGTTAATTTTTTATTGCTATTCTGGCTATTCGCTCGTCATATAAATTCATTTATGGCTTGTTCGCCCTCGAATTTAGTATAGTAAGAATGTTTTACTGGTTTTCTGGGACGGCAGCTTTTTCCTTTAAATACAGTCAACGTATAGCGAGAAATAAATCAAACTGCTTTATGGTTTCGATAATAATTTAGAGGGTCTTACAGTAATAAATCCGTATTTTGGGTCGTAAAAGAAAGAAAAGGTCCATTTGATATTTCGCCTTACAACAAATACACGAAAAGGGGTATCGTTAATAAAATATTGAAATATTTGAATTTTATTCTTGTTATTAGCGAACTTTCAGTACGATATAGCGCTGAAGTACGGCAATAGAGATCAAATCTGGAGATCTATGACCCCGTAAAAATTTAAAGTATTTATTATTGGAGTTATATTTGATACTTGCTTTGTCCTAATTATATTAGCGGTAAATTTTTAGGACTAGATAGTTATTATGAGTTATCGGATGTTTTTCGGTTTAATCGGCCATATGGCAACACTGCTCGAAAATTTTGATAGATCGGGTTAACCCTTTGAGGACAACTGGTTAGTGACAGAAACCACCTTCTATGAAATCGGTTGTAGCAATGCCAACCGGTTTGCAATGACTGCCATGATGTATAATGTGTTGCCTATGTCCACGAGTCACTGTTAGTGGCATTTATTCAATTGCTCAATCTCAATTCATCTGGAATTAGTCATTATCTCCCGCGCGTTTTTCATGTGTGCAGGTTAAGTTTGTGTTATATCAGTTTTTGTGATTTTTATTGGAAAATATTCTGAAAAATGTCTGGTAAGTTATGAAATATTTTTATACAAACACATTATTTGTGTAATTGCTTCAGTGTCTGATTATAATTTCTTCGCATGACATGTAATATGTGTGGTCACTGCTGATAACCACCGGGCTAACGTGCTATTATTTTGTAGGTTGTAAAGATAAGTGGACGTTTGAAGACTTAGAGGCAATGCCTCAAAGATAAATTTGGGCAATTTTAGACGATATTCCCAGCGATATTGAATCTATCACATCTGATGTAGATGACGAAGAAGCTGAACTTTCAAATCAAGCAGAGCTGCCAGACCCAAGCCAATAACTGTTTGATATAGAATCAATGGAAATCTGGTACGAATCAGACGAACATGTACAAGATAGTGACTATGACCCTGATGATGACATCCCATTGTCCGCACTACGTACTAAACTATGTAGAGATTCAATTTCCTGGAAAAACGATCCTCAGTTCACTACTATAGTACAAACATTTTCGAAGCAAACTGGTCCTAAGTGCCAGAAAGTGTGGAGAGCCCAAAATATAAATTATTATAAATCATATTGTGTATCGAACTAACTTGTACGCTGTCCAGCAAAATCGCCAAAAACCATATGTACCTACTAATAACGACGAAATGAAGAGATTCCTCGGAGTAAATATGATCATGATTTTGAAGAAGATGCCTAGCTATCGAGATTACTGGTCATCCAGAGAAAAAATGAGAGAATTCTATATAAGTTCCGCAATTTCAAGGAACAGATTTTCATGGCTACTTACCAACTTACATCTGAATGATAATGCTTTGCAACCCAAGAATGACGAAGTGGGGTTTGATAAGTTGTACAAAGTAAGGCCACTACTGACGAAATTATCAGAGACTTTCGATGCAGCATTACATCCAAGTGAATACCAATCAATCGATGAATCGATTATCAAATTCAAAGGACGAAGTAACATCCGGCAGTACATGCCGATGAAACCGACCAAACGTGGATATAAAGCTTGGGTACGAGCCGATTCTACCGGTTATATGTGCCAATTTCAGATATATACGGGTAAAGTTAGTGATGCCGTTGAAAAAAAGTTAGGAAGTCGTATTGTAAAAGACCTGACAAGAAGCCTAGTTGGTAAATACCATAGAGTTTATTACGACAATTTGTTCAACTCTGTGCAGCTTCAGCAAGATCTGCTTCAAGATAGAATTTACTATTGTGGGATAGTTCGTCGTGGTAGAACACCTGATCTACATGATTTCAAAGCAGACAAAATTCTGAAACGAGGAGAGTCAGATTGGCATGTTTCCAGGGACGATGTAGCCGCTTTGAAGTAGATGGATAAACGCAGTGTTCTGTTGTTGAGCAATTACCAAAATCCTTCCATAGTAGAAACGGCCTCAAGAAAAAGGAAGAATGGTTTGGTAGAGGAAACAAACTGCCCTCTGCTCGTGAAAGAATGCAATCGATATATGCGATATGTCGATAAATTTGACATGTACAAATCATTATATGAAATGGACCGAAAATCGCACAAATGGTGGCACAGAATTTTTTCGTATTTTCTGGACGCATGTATTGTAAACGCCTTCATTTTGTACCAGCAGAGAACACCAGCAAAAACTATGAATCTTAAGCAATTTCGTTTGTGAGTTGCTGTTGGTTTGATTGGTGCCTCACCTGAAAATGAGGAACGTGGCCGTAGATCGTCCAGCACATCTTCAAATAAATTCAAAAAAATTCTGCCATTAGAAGTACGATATGATAAATGTGCACATTAGCCAGAACGTTGTAGTTCACTAAGATGTGCTAACTGTAGCACTTCAAAAGATGTCCACAGAACCATATGGAAATGTTCCATTTGTAATGTGGGACTCTGTCTTAACAAGGACCGGAATTGTTTCACCGCGTACCACAATAAGTGAGCAGGTGCCCAGTGGTTACTAACGGAAACCATATCCTGCAGGACAAAAGACGTTTCAAAACAAATGAGTATGTCATTTACTTTACATTAAATAAGTATAATAAATATGTTTTTATAAACAAAACAGATTTTTTCAAAAAGAAATTAATTGTGTCCTCAAAGGTTTAATAGCTGAGTAGCCGAGTTGGCCCGACGAGTAACCCGTCTAGTTCGGGATATGCGCTCGCGGGTTCGAGACTCGTATTTAGACAGTGGGTTTTTTTCACTCGAATGTGGAAAGGCCGGCTTCTGATCAGTTATGAAAGGTGTTCTTTGTCTTTACAACGTGATCAAACCTATCAGCTGTGGCGGTTCTAAACATCATCTTCAAATTTTTAAAGCTTATTGCTCAGACACGATTAAATAAATGGTGACACCGACTATAAGTATATTTACAGCAATAAATCGGGAAACAGACTATGAGAAAATATTAGATAAAGAACTTGAAATCTTATGTTTACTGAAATATTTCCAACTTGCATGTTGTTATCAGCCGTATCTTTATCAGCATATTTCTTATATCCTTACTTGCAAATCTGTTATCTTGAAACGAAAAACTAGTTTAATATATTAGAAAACAGATGATGAATCAAAGAAATTGAAAAATATAGGTTGTAATTACCAGCAGCAGTTGCTGGATATCATCAACTTACTTGTTAAATATTTGTACCGCAAGGGTCGTACAATATATCACTTTAGTGGGAATTATTAAATCAAATTCATCACAAGGCACCATCTTTAAATAATTAAAATCACTGGATATGTATATATATATAGTGTAACATTAATTTCCATAATACCTCTGAATAAACTATGTTTATTTATACCATTCCAATGTTTTTGACTCTTCTTACAGGGTTCTTCAAACTGGTATTTTTCAGACTGGTACTTTTCAGACTGGTACTTTTCAGATTGGTATTTTTCAGACTGGTATTTTTCAAACTGGTTTATAGTTTCAAATAGATTCGTTCTTATAAACTGGATTTTTTCCTGTTATACTGAATTTTTTGATATGCTGGCTTTATTGTAGGTGTGTCCTCCATTTGCCTCGCAACTGGATTTCTGCCTAATTAAACTCCAACAAAGACGTCTGGATATAATGAATACAACAGCTGAGAGAAGGCAGATAAGTTTTACCGCCCCTTTTAATACTTATTAACCACTTTACTGTTCGAAACAACCACCATTGTGACATTTGCTGTTACGTAAAATAGCTTGTTCAAGAATCAAATATAATTACAATACTTTCAAATAGTTTTTTTGCCACTAGGTACGCAAACCATTATATCCATTTAATAACACAGCTATTGTATTTACATCGTAATACATACACCCACACCCACACGCACGCACACATACAAATATATATATATATATATATATATATATATATATATATATATATATATATATATATAATACAGTGTAATCAATTTAAAAAAACGAGAAAATAATGAATTTCTGGTTTAATTCACCCAGTAAACGATTTAATGAATATTAACAAAATCAATCATTTTTATAAATTTTAAAAGCTACAGCTGCAATCGGTCATTGATCTTGTACTCCTTTTAAATTATACAGGGCGTTGAACTTGTTACGATTTTCATGGAAAATTTGTTATAACTTTTTAATACCCTGTAAAACATTTTACAACTTTATATTCTTGTAATGAGGAAGCGAAGCGGATTTCAAATTTAAATTAAAATATAGGGTGTTTCATTTAAAAATATATAACTTTGCTCTGGCACGGCGTTATGCACGCCCATGGAAATGAGGAAAAGTAATCCCGCATTTCGTCCCAGTTTGCGGAGTTGTAGTGCCAAACGATACGTGGGTGTGATGACTGTGTGACCTCGGGTTGTATTGTGCAGGAAGCAGTGACCATGCCGTGGTCTTAATTGCACCAACATGTCACATCAATTGCAGAAGCGGCTGCTAAGAAATTAGGTTTCCTCTTCCGGGCTCGCAAATACTTTTCACCAGCTAATCTCTATACCTTATATACTTCACAAATAAGGCCAAACCTCGAATACTGCTCCCACATCTGGGGTGCAGCTGCCGCTTCTACACTCGCTATCCTGGACTCCATTCAAAAGAGAGCTATACGTCTCATCGGTGACCCTACCCTCACCCAAAGGCTGCCATCCCTTGCCCACCGACGTGCCGTTGGTGACCTCTCTCTATATTATAGATATCTGCACGGGCACTGCTCAGAGGAGCTTTCCTCCATAGTTCCCCCACCTGCTGTCCCCAACAGATCTACCAGGGGAACAGAGCGAATGCACCCTTTTACTGTCCAGGTCACCAGACATAGAACATCTTGTTATGCCCGCTCTTTTGTCCCGAGGACTTCCAAGTTGTGGAATTCCTTGCCGGCACATGTTCTTCCTTCTCCTCCGAACCTCCAAACCTTCAAGTCCAGAATTAACAAGTTGTCTCTTTCCTCCTTGTCAACACCCACGGTACGATAGTATTTAGGCTGTAAGCCCTCGTGGTGTGTTGTTGAAATTTAAAAAAAAAGCACCCTGTACCATTGTAACTAAATTCGAAATATGAAGCTTAATGCTTGCTACAATCTCCCCGATTTTTTATTTGATACATCAAAAGACGTAGAATATACTGGACTTTATCGTACTAATCAATCACCCTGTATATGCGTGCGTTGTTGTTATGTAAAGTACCAATTTGTTTTTCATCATCATTTCAGTAGTAAGCAGGTCTATGCAAAAAGAGGAAAAAAGGATGGTCGTCATTTAAAAAAACTTAGGATGACGTCACCATTCAGAAATAGGTGCCGTGATGGATGTAATTTTTACGTCATAAGTTGGCAAACTGTATCATCACACTGTATATGTACAGTATGTTGCAGTTTAAGTGGCTATAATTCATTATTTCATAACTGGTCGGTAGATTTTCAAAAAATTGTTTTTTTTTAAACAAAGTACTCTAAAAGCTCCACATCCTGGTATGCATTATTTTAATATTCGCTTTGTCCATAGCCTACTACGATAACAAATAAGACCCCAAAATTAACTAAAGCATATTAGGCATTTTTTACGAAACAAAAATCTCTATCGATTTAGGCACATCTGTAAGCCACAAATCCCAAGTTCCAATATCGTAATTTATGCCGAGTGTTCACCAAAAATTTGAAAAACCGACTTTTGAGAGTGTCAGTCTGATTGGTTCTGACGGAGATTTGACTTTGATGGCGACTCGAAGATGAAGACATACTCATCAGCTCCGCAAATTCAGGCCTACAACTAGTATCAAGCAAGACTGGTCATGGACGGCCTCTTGGAGTGGTTCTCCGAGGATGGCTTCTACGCCCAGGCGTACGCTGATGATGCGCTGGTCTTGGTCACCGGCAAATTCCTCGGCGTCGTCTGTGAGTGCATCCAAGCTGCCTGTAGCATAATTGAAAGGTGGTGTGGTGAGCTGGGACTCTCCGTAAACCCGGCGAAGACGGAGATGATCCTATTCACCAAGAAATGTAGGGGGGTTCAGGGCGCCCGTGATGTTGGGAAAATCTTTAGCTTTAGTGCGGAAGGTCAAATATCTGGGGGTGATCCTGGACTCCAAACTAACATGGGGGTCGCAAATAAAACGAGTAGTGAGGAAGGGAGTAGCGACCATCTGGAAGCTGCGTCGAGTGATAGGGACGACCTGGGGACTTAATCCTCGGATCTTTCACAGGATTTACACTGCGATCGTCAGGCCGAGAATTCTCTATGGGGCGTTGGTCTGGTGGTGTGGTGTGAACCAAACTACCAGCAGGAAGCTGGCCAAACTCCAAAGGCTGGCACTCCTGGGTATCACAGGCGCTATGAGCACAACACCCTCCGCCGCGCTAGAGGTCTTGCTGATGCTGCCACCGCTTCCCATCTGTATCAGAAGGGAGGCTATGGCGTCACATTTCAGAATGCGAGACTCTGGAAACTAGAGCGGAGAGGGAGCAGTAATAGGGCATGCAAGAGTTGCCAAGGAGGTGGAAAAAGGAAATTCCGATTTCCGCCATCAAGATACGGGATGCCGAGGATGATATTAGGTTGACGAGGCCATGTACCCTCAGGATCCCCAGTAGAGATCAGTGGAGGGAAAGTGAGGTTGCATTCCAGTCCGCAGGCCTGGTCTGTTTCACCGACAAATCGCGGCTGAAGGATCAACAATCCTCCGGGGCGGGAATATACATCGAAAGCCTGGAGGTGCGCGAGAGTTGTGCTCTTGGCGCATATACCACGGTATTCGAAACAGAGGTGTACGCTATCCTGTCTGTGGCCAATAGACAGGATGTGAGGAGGAGCCCCGAGAAATGTGTGTACATTTGCTCGGATGGCCAGGCGGTCCTCCAGGCAGTCTGCGCGGCCTGAATCAGGTCAACACTGGTTCAGGAGTGCGCTGACGCCCTCAAAGGACTAGCCAGGACAAAGGAGGTGCAACTGGTGTGGGTTCCGGGACACTGTGGCGTGGCGGGGAATGAGGTGGCGAATAATCTCGCTAGGCTTCGTTCCCGGCGGCCGTTGTGTGGCCCGGAGGCTGCGATATGCATAAGCAGGAAGGCGGTCTCTGTCGCCTTAGACAGGTGGGCAGAGGAAGCAATGGAGAGGCACTGGGGGTCGGTTGGTGGCTGTAGGCAGACTAGGGACTTCGTGGAGGGGCCGGACAGAGATAAAGCTGTCTGGCTACTCGGTAGGAGTCGACCTACGCTTCGCCGCATCCTTGGGGTGCTGACAGGCCACTGCGCCCTAAGAAGACACCTCACATTGATAGGCGTAGAGAGGATCCCATTTGCCAGGAATGCGGCGAGGATGAAGAAACGTCCTACCACTACCTGTGTGAATGCGAGGCTTTTGGGAGTCTTCGAGCAGAATTGTTCGGATCGAGGACTCTGCAGAGGAACCAGGTAAGTACCGTCCAATTGAAGACCGTCACGGCTTTCATTTCTAGGTCGAGGCGGTTTGGCTACGGAACCAAGGAAGATTAGAGCATGGATGCCGGGCTTGGCAAAAGGGACCCATTGTGGCCTACTTGCTTGGCGTTGGCCTCCCCACCACTGCTACTGCTACTAATACTACTAGTATCAAGCTGACTGACAGCTTCTGGGACAAAAAAAACCAGATAAGCTAGATAAACTTTGATCTTAAGAGTAAAATGACACCCAAAAGTGCAGTCAAATAACTCTAATAGCAAAAATTTTATATTTTGGTGGAGTCGCTTTGTTGATATTTATCAGCGCTGCCGATCTTACGGCTTTCGAAGCAAGGACCTTCAAATCGACAGTGGACAAATGCGCTAGCGCACGAGTTAAGCTACGGTCTACGAATTTTCGAAGATCGAGGGTTCGATTAGTTTTTCATTTTCTCATTGAAACGGTTGGCTCACGGTGATATTTTCGTCGCAAATGTTAGTAACATGTTTCACTCGTACCTACATCTTCACGTGAATTGTTACTTTATCATCATTATTAAGTTAGATGCAAAAAATACTTCCTCAACTATGAAACTAAGATAGTTAACATGGAAGGAAATCATCATTAACTGCATCTCTGGCCGTTGATGGGATAATGAGAACCAACTTAAACTTCTATAATATACTATGCACCAAGAAACAAACTTCCAAGACTCCCTGCATAATTAGAGAGCTGTTTTAATAAAATTGATGGATGATGCACCGGCGTGTTCACTTAAATTTCCACTACTTTTACAGTACACTTACATCGCATAGCCGATGAACTGTATAACTAATGATATTCCTAGAGTAGAGAAAGAAATAACTTGAGTTCAGGAAAACGGATACGAGGAGGATTCATGAATTACTGTTGACGCTCCAATGATAAGCCTGTTTGTTGATTTATTTATTGTACACAATGAGAACGGTAAGATACATCGTGTTGTTAAATAAAATAGCCTTGTACCTAAGGGCACAGCATAGTTATAACTTTGGCCAATTTATATTCTGATCGAGCAATCCCACAAGTTCCAGCGAATGTAATAAATTAATTGTAAATTAATGCCTGGCGGCGCCTCGACTTAATGTTTCCAAATCGGTCCATAGGAAGGCGAGGATCGTTAGAATGGCCAGAACGATTACCTGATCTTACGCTGTTAGATTTCTTATGGGGATATGTGAAAAGTATGATATAGAAAAATAAACCGCGCGATTTAACCGAGTTAAGAGAAGAATAACGGTTGCAATTAGGTCGGTCACACCTCAGATGTTGATTAACGTTAAAAGACATTTTTGAATGCTGCCAAGACTCTCAAGGCATTTTTTGAATCTCTTCTACATTAAGATTTATGTTTTTTTTTTATTTAAGTGAATTATCATTAGAGAAAATTCACTATTAGAGAGGTAACGATGGTGAGACTTTCGGCATTTTTTTTTCAAATGAGCGCCAATTAGGGCCCCTAGGACGAAACTTAGCACATATCTTTATTTTGTTGAGACCGCGAAATAGTTCGTAAATCAGCTATAACGGACATTCTTTCCTCCAAAATATATACAAAAAAATTTTTGAATGCGCTATATTTCTGAAAGTATTAGAGTAACTGGAATGAGACTTTACTGTAGCTAGAAATTATGTAAATAAACCTCTGTTGTAAATTTGAAAGACATGAATGGAAACGACTTAAGTGGTAAGGTTCAATGCCTGACAAAGACATAGTAGTTAGCTGTAATGCGTAGATTGATACATGGTCCAAACAATAAAAATCTGGACGCAGCAAGTGCGTTTTAGAAGTGAATCTTCATAAAAATGTTTTTAATAGCAAATACGTATCTCTAATGCAAGCAGGCATCAATCTGGTTAGCGGTATAACCTATATAGTAGAAACAATGTACCATATTTTATGAAAATAACTTATTGTTTGAAAATGTACAAAGATTTTCCGAAAATAAACTTAAAATGTTTCCGAGAAAACTGGTTTCCTAGCCAACAAACCTTAACCTCAGCAAATTAACTTACTGAAATTTGAAGGATTTATTGAAAATTTGCCACCAAAACGCACTTACTATATCTCGATTTTTATCCTACACGCATGCATCATATATCGTTAAAAAATTCAAAAATGCAATAATATAAGGATGTTCGAAAAACAAATTGTAGCGATCACCTGTGATTGCCAAAATATTTTTATAAGATGCAGTTCAAGACACCCTATAATTAACGTATACAATTTTTTCTCGTATTTTGTATAATAAACAATGTTCAGGGAACAAAGCTTACCAAAAAGGCATCCCTAAGGTTACATGTATATTATAATATTATTCCAAGATAAAATTGGGGAAGCGGATAAAGTAGATTAATTTTAAGTTGTTAAGTAGGTCAAATCTGTATTGTAATCATTTGACATAGATTTGGCATCATCACATTTTAAGTGTTTATATAAACAATACACAGTTTTGTTAATAATTGCAGATTGCAATAATAGAGCATTGGTTAGCATTTAGTTGCCGTATACAGGAATGCTGGTTAACTATGTTTTAGGAATCTAGTTCACATAAGTTTATATATATATATATATATATATATATATATATATATATATATATATATATATATATATATATATATATATATATATATATATATAGTGTTTGTAAATATTAAGAGACTTTTCCATATTTTTCATTAAACTTGTTACATCATTATCACTATGTCGGTCTAGTCATAAATTATAACAGTGTCCCCCTATACCCCTCGAATTACCATCCAGCTCCTTAGACAAACAATTATATATGTAAACAGATAAAAACTGAAAGTAAACCCGAAGATGGATTCTAGGGGGCCTAGTTACCGCTCATTTGAAGAAATCTTTTTAGAATTCAAAAGTCACGTTCTCTTCATTAACAAATTTTTTCTACGAAAATTAGATAAAAATTATAGACCGTTAGACCATAAAGTTAACTGAACCTACAGTGAAAGTATCAGAGAAAGGGTATCCAGTGGGTAGGGGATGAATGGGGGGAGGGGGTGCTGATTTGGTGAAAATTGACTTTTTTTCGTTTAAACCCGAGTAATATAACGTTCTAGGGTTTATTTATTAGAAAACTTTCAATTTCACCAAACATCTGGTATTGTCTGCCGAAATTAAATTAGGGGTTGATTGTGTGGGGGTGGAATATCGGTGACAGAAATTTTGAAATTTCTTTTTGCTAAAGCGACGTAAAAAGCCTTAAAAAATATAGAAAACATGATCCTGGAACAACATTTTTTGTCTGTCGGTCTATCGGTCGGTGAGTCAGTCGGTCGGTTGGTCGGTCGGTCAGTCTGTTAGTAGTTAATTACTTTAGAACGAATTGGGTTTTTTTATTAGAAATCTAGTACAACCCGTCCCCAAGAAAGGATTCAAAGCGCTTCCTGGCAACTACAGGCCTATTTTTCTCCTTTCAGTCGTCGCTAAAGTGATGGAAAAGTACATAAACACCGAATTACTCAAATTTCTTAAAAAACGCAGTCTAATCCACGACAGGCAGTATGGATTCCGTCAACGCAGATCAACTGCCGACCTCCTTTCCTTTGTCACCCATTCTTGGAACAAGTCTATGGAACTACACGGTGAATCCCAGATTGTCGCTCTAGACATATCCAAAGCATTCGATCAGGTCTGGCACGCAGCGCTGCTTAATAAACTTCCGGCCTATGGCCTACCACCAAAACTCTGTACCTAGACAGCAAATATCCTCTCCAACCGGAGCATTTCTGTTGTCGTGGATGGCCATTCCTCTAAACTGTATCCAATTAATGCAGGAGTTCCTCAAGGTTCAGCTTTAGCCCCTACTTTGTTTCTTCTCCACATCAATGACGTCCTCTATAGCACATCCAACCCACTTCACAGTTACGCGGAAGACAGCACCCTCCACTCAAATATACAATATTCTAAGCCTGTCTCTTTAGCCCAATTAGATGAGGATCGCAGACTCATGGGTTCTGTCTACGTGGATCTCCAAAAAATATGAGACTGGGGAAGTAGAAATCTTGTACAATTCAACCCCACCGAATCACAGTCCTGCTTTCTTTCTCATAAGAGATACACCAGCCCTAGACCCATCACAATAAATAACCAAGTTATTCAAAGTAATGAGTCCTTTTCACTTGTTGGCATTTCTGTGGATCGAAATCTCAATTGGCACCAACATGTCACATCAATTGCAGAAGCGGCTGCTAATAAATTAGGTTTCCTCTTCCGGGCTTGCAAATACTTTTCACCAGCTAATCTCTATACCTTATATACTTCACAAATAAGACCAAACCTCGAATACTGCTCCCACATCTGGGGTGCTGCTGAAGCTTCTACACACGCTATCCTGGACTCCATTCAGAAGAGGGCTATACGTCTCATCGGTGACCCTAGCCTCGCCCAAAGGCTGCCATCACTTGCCCACCGACGTGCCGTTGGTGACCTCTCTCTCTTTTATAGATATCTGCATGGGCACTGCTCAGAGGAGCTTTCTTTCATAGTTCCTCCACCTGCTGCCCCCAACAGATCTACCAGGGGAACAGAGCGAATTCACCCTTTTACTGTCCAGGTCACCAGACACAGAACATCTTGTTATGCCCGCTCTTTTGTCCCGAGGACTTCCAAGTTGTGGAATTCCTTGCCGGTACATGTTTTTCCTTCTCCCCCGAATCTCCAACTTCAAGTCCAGAATTAATAAGTTGCCTCTTTTCTCCTTGTAGACACGCACGGTACGATAGTATTTAGGCTGTAAGCCCTCGTGGTGTGTTGTTGAAATGAAATTTAAAAAAAAAAAGCTTTCAAGCTCATCAAACATCTGGTGTTCTGTACTGAAATTAAATTAGGGGTAGAATATGTGGGCGTGGAATCTCGGTTACAGAGATTTTTTATTTATTTTTGCTAAAAGGGCGTAAAAAGTCTCAAAACATATATAAACCTTGATTCTGGAACGAATTTTTTTTGCTTGTTGGTCGGCATGTCGACCTATACGTCTGTCTGTTGGTAGGCGCAACAACTTTCGAATGAATTGAGATGTCATCTTCAAATTTGGTATCCAGTTAGCACCAGACAATGGAACGCTTCGAATTGTTTTTGGGTAACATCGCTTCAGGGGGTAGGGGATAAATCAGGGGGTGATTTGGTGAAAATTGACATTTTTACGTTAAAACTCGAGTAATACAACGTTTTAGAAGTTTATATGTACTGGAATACGAATATTTTCTTTGTGGTCAAGTCATGGACCCTAAGTTCATTTCATGAGAATGTCTTTCTGAGGAGAGTAGATTATCTCAGCTATGTGGAAGTTATGATTTCACTTGCAGCACCAGTTTCTGTGTGTGTTAGCGAAGTTCTTTTTAGTGTTAAATTTTGCAATAAATTTTAAAACCATAGCACTTTTGAATAGAGAATGAAGATATCTTTCAAATGAGTATCACAAGCCCCTACTTTCTATTTCAAAAAGTCGGGCCACTCGAAGGGGGATAAATGTAGGGTTGAAGTTTTACGTTGCAGGATATCATTTTTAATCCAAATTTGACTGGTTTTGGGATTTTTTTATAAATAGACAGAATAATTGCGATACTGAATGTTTTCCGTTTGCCTGTTCCACACTGTAGGAACTTATTTTTAAGCTAAGGAGGATAATTTGTAAACTCACCTGGTAGCTACAGATCCTGTAGTACACTAATAAACCTCAGGTTCTTCGGGAGGAGTTACCGAACTTGCTGAACACACGCAAACATGACTGCAATGCAAAAGTGTACCTTAGGGCTCGTTAAAATTTCAATGGCAGTGCATACACCGGTTAATTAGTGCTTGACATACCTTCAGACATCAAACCATTCGCTCAGTTTCCACTAGATAAACATGAAGTCATTAATTTGGTACTCAAAAGAGGATCTTGTGCACTGCTGTCAGTGCATCTGCTACTCGATAACTTTGCCCTATTAGCTGTAAATTGCATTTTCGACTACGACACGGTAAGTGTCTCGGAATGGACTACTTTACACGTAAAGTGCTGATTCACTACTTGGTGCCTAATACACAACAGAAATTTATTACCAGTAAATCCATTAACATTCGACTTTTTAGATTTACTGCCTTTTAACGAGCTTCAAAAAAATATTAATGACTATTTCCCAGTTTCACAAAGCTCAATTAAATATTTAACGGTCGGTTAGTTAATCAAGGCTTAAAACAACCAATCACAGCTTCAAAATATTCGGTTGTCATGGCAAAAACCCGAATTATAGTCTGTGATTAGTCATCTGAAGCCCTGATTAACTAACCGTCCGTTAAATATTTAATCGATCTTTTTGAAACTGGGCATGAAAGTAGTAAACAGTCGACGATCCTAATGCCGGGTCCACACCAAGCAGACAAAACAACGACAAGACAAAGACATTCATGTTTCGCGACAAAGTGGCCACAAACCCGATACATTTTTGCAGGTTTGGCACGCAGCGCTGCTTAATAAACTTCCGGCCTATGGCCTACCACCAAAATTCTGTACGTGGACAGCAAATTTCCTCTCCAACCGGAGCATTTCTGTTGTCGTGGATGGCCATTCCTCTAAACTGTATCCAATTAATGCAGGAGTCCCTCAAGGTTCAGCTTTACTCTGTTTGTTCTCCACATCAATGACCTCCTCTCTAGCACATCCACCCAATTCACAGTTACGCGGACGACAGCACCCCCCACTCAAATATACAATATTCTAAGCCTGTCTCTTTAGCCCAATTAGATGAGAATCGCAGACTCATTGGGGTTCCATCTCCGTGGATCTCCAAAAAATATTAGACTGGGGAAGTAGAAATCTTGAGCAATTCAACTCCACCAAATCACAGTCTTGCTTTCTTTCTCACAAGATATACACCAGCCCTAAACCCATCACAATAAACAACCAAGTTATTCAAAGTAATGAGTGCTTTTCACTTGTTGGCATTTCTGTGGATCGAAATCTCAATTGGTATCAACATGTCACATCAATTGCAGAGCCGGCTGCTAAGAAATTATGTTTTCTCTTCCCGGCTCGTAAATACTTTTCACCAGCTAATCTCTATACCTTATATACTTCACAAATAAGATCAAACCTCGAATACTGCTCCCACATCTGGGGTGCTGCTGCCGCTTCTACACACGCTATCCATTCAGAAGATACGTCTCATCGGTGACCCTACCCTCACCCAAAGGCTGCCATCCCTTGCCCACCGACGTGCCGTTGGTGACCCCCTCTCTCTCTCTCTCTCTCTCTCTCTCTCTCTCTCTCTCTCTCTCTCTCTCTCTCTTATATAGATATCTGCACGGGCACTGCTCAGAGGAGCGTTCTTCCATAGTTCCTCCACCTGCTGCCCCCAGCAGATCTACCAGGGGAACAGAGCGAATGCACCCTTTTACTGTCCAGGTCACCAGACATAGAACATCTTGTTATGCCCGCTCTTTTGTCCCGAGGACTTCCAAGTTGTGGAATTCCTTGCCGGCACATGTTTTTCCTTCTCCTCCGAACCCCCAAACCTTCAAGTCCAGAATTAACAAGTTGCCTTTTTCCTCCTTGTCGACACCCACGGTACGATGGTAGTTTGGCTGTAAGCCCTCGTGGTGTGTTGTTGAAATAAATAAAAAATAAAAAAATGAGGTTGTGTTTCTTAAGAGATGAGATTATCACAGCTATATGGAAGTTATGATTCAACTTGCAGCACCATTTTCAGTGTGTTTTAGCGAAGTTCTTTTTACTGTTAAATTTTGCAATACATTTTAAAACCATAGCCCTTTTGCCGGGTCCAGACCAAGCAGACAAAACAACGACAAGACAAAAAAATTCATGTTTCGCGACAAAGTGGCGACAAATCCGATGCATTTTTGCAACATTTTTGTCTTATTTTTATTTTGTTTCCAAATTCGGAGACAGTTGCAAGTCCCGTCTCGAGTCGGTAAAGATCAAAGGGTCTCTGTTTTGTCTGCATATTTTACGACAAGTTGTCGGCGCAGTGGGGACGGTGTGCGCTGACAAAAGTAGGAAACCAATAAATGAGTGGAAAATCTCACATATTTAGTTATGTTGTGTTCTTGTGTAGTAGAGTACTAGTGTCTTTGCGAAAAATGTCGGGGGGCAAAAAGTGGAACACAGAAAATACTTGGAAATTAATAAAATTGTACAGAGAGCATTCTGTTACACTTATAGCATTTCTGTAGTTAGTATGTCTTTTGGCAACTGCAGGACCAACAAGGCATATCAGATTCTCGAAATCTTCGGTGGAAATTCTTAGAAAATTCTTAAAACTTGAACAAATCTCACCACTTAGTCCAATATCATCCTCACGTAACTGAACTAACAATTTATTTATGGAATAACTTTCTCGCTTTTAGTGAATTTTCTTAAAAAAAATTCACTAATGAGGAGATCCCGACTTTTGAATTTTGAAAAAATTTCTTCAAATGACCGCGAACTAGGCCCCCTAGAACACATATCCGGGGTCCGTTTCAATTTTTATATG
Organism: Tillus elongatus; assembly: GCA_964006375.1. NCBI lineage: Eukaryota > Metazoa > Arthropoda > Insecta > Coleoptera > Cleridae > Tillus > Tillus elongatus. Next base: position 17,576,786 of record OZ023265.1, on the reverse strand, counting down.
TTTATATATATATATATATATATATATATATATATATATATATATATATATATATATATATATATATTTATTATATATATATATATATATATATATATATATATATATATATATATATATATATATATATATATATATATATATATATATATATATATGTATCACACCGATAACTCAAAAAATAATAGGCCGATTTTGACTAAATTTGGTGGAAAAATTCCTTTTGCAAATGGCTTGGATAAGTTCGTTAGCCAGGAAAATCTGCCCAGGTTTTCCCGGAAAATTTTGTGTTTTCTTTCGAAAAAAATTTATATCTCCGGAATTAACAAAGTAAGGGCAACCAAATTTGGTACGCTAGTTAATATCCTTATAGGTAAGCCACCTACCAAAATTTAGCTATGTAGGTCAAAAGACAAAAAAGTTATAGGCATTTAAAAAAAAATTGGGGTTTTCCTCAAAACGTCAAAGTTACGATTTAAAACGTCAAAATCGGCAACATTTAGGCAAAGAACTTGAATGTAATACGGGATATGGAAATCAAATGTCTCAAGAAGGATCTTTTACAAACTCTGAAGTCTTAGTTTCAACCGTCATTGTCCTTCATTTTACTAAAATGTTTCCAGAAAATTCACTTCAAATATACCCTCTCTCTGATGCTTGGCAGTAGCCTTAGCTATAGAGTTTATCGTTTAATGGTATATAATTTTTGTCGAATTTTCGTAAAAAATCAATAAAGCTCAATATATCCGTTATTATACAAGATATGAAGAAAATTTGTATATATTAATTATAGGGTGTCTTGAGCTACATCTTAAAAAAATATTTCTACAATCACAGGGTGGCCCATAAGTCGTTGGTGATACAAATTTTCTTTTTTTTTTAAATCAAACACGCCTTATGTTATTGCATTTTTGCATTTTCCATCGAAATATAATGCATGTTTGTAAGAAAAGAAATTCTGGATGCAGCAAGTGCGTTATGGTAGCGAATTTTGATTAAATGCCTTATATTTGAATAGCCCAATTTGCTATTAACCTATAAGGTTGGCCAAGAAACGAGTTTTTCCGGGAACACTTTAAGTTTACTTTTGGAAATTTTTGTACATTTTCACACAAAGTTATTTTTATGAAACATGGCACATTGTTTTTACTATATGGGTTATACTGGTAACCAAAATTGATGCCTGCTTTCTTAAAAAGAAAACACACATATTTGCAATAAAAACATTTTTATGAAAATTCACTACCATAACGCACTTCCTGCGTCCAGAGTTTTTTAAGCTTGGTCTCATCCAAAAACGTTTGCGAGGAGAGAAAGATATACCTAACAACTGGCAGCTAGCAATAAATCTTCATTTTTTAAATTTTCTTCCTGGTGGAAACGCCACATGGTTAAACAACTGAATTTTGTTGCACATTTGTCCTTGTGGTGTGGACAGTTTGTCTCAATTTTGTCTTGTCTGAATACATAAAATTTTCTCGCAATTTTGTCGTGTTCTTGTCTCAAAATCGTGTTCACTTTTTGTCTGCTTGGTCTGGACCCGGCATTAGATAAACAAAACTGAAATACAGTGTGTCGAAGATAAGGTTGGGATAGCATTGGGACATTGGAAATTTTAGGAGTCACAGTTTTGTTCAAGTTATAAAAAAAGTTGCGCAATTCATAAACCTTTTACATGATGTTTTCAAAAGTAAGCTATCTTCTACCGGTTTTACTTTTGGTTGAAAAATGTAATTTTCTCAAAATTCATTTGTATTTTTGTCTGTCGTTATTTTAACAAATATAAAAGAAAAGTTCGGGACGCAGCAAGTGCGTTATGTAGCAAATTTTCATTAAATGCTTCAAATTTTAATAACTCCATTTTCTAGAAACCTAGAATGTTGAATTTTGGTATGTAGTAAGGTCTTTCCCAAGGCAACATATCCACAAAATTTCATCAAAAAAGCTTTGTAATTTTCAGAGATAATTTTTTTTTCGAAAGAAAACTCATAATTTTCCCGGAAAACCTTGTCCGAATTTCCTGGATAACGAACTCATCCAAGCTATTAATAAAAGAACGGTACTTGCTGAGTTTCATCAAAATCGGTTAATTACTTTTTGAGTTATTGGTTGGATACATAAATTGTTAGTTGGTTGTACATAGTCTCTATTTTATAACATTCTGTGTTATTTGGAGCTGCCGTGACAACAAACGACTTGGTTCCGCTTACATCTCACTTTGTGCTGCGAGGCTGGCTACCATAGCCGGATTACTTTATAGGTGTGTTCTCGCTGCGATTAGTATACCGTACTGACGAGCTCTAATTAGAGCGAAACCGGTCTGAGGTAATAATTGTGGTGAGAATACATCTAGCCTTACATGCATTCTCCCTAGATTAGGGGAGAAATGGGCCAGGGCCACTTCTACGACCATTTAAAGAGCCATCAAATGCCTCGAAGTGAACTGTGCAAATTTCGAACATGTATTGTGACATGATAACACACAAATGTCTTTGTTTCCTAATAATGCTTTACTCTTATGAAATTTTGGGCGAAACACTCCATTCTTAGAAATTTTTTAGTAGTATTCTGATCATGTAACGAGTTTATATGTGTTTATGTGGAAATCTCTTTGCAACCACACGACATCTTCTGTTAATAATTCGAATATACTCCTCGTAAATCTACGTTATATTCAAAAGTCGTCGCACATTTTACTTATGTCTGAAGATGACTTTTAAATTTTTCATCTCCTGGACAACCTGATAAACTAACTAATAATTATTTCTTATCGCAAATAATGTTTAAATATCTTCAAATCGGTGGGACTTATGTATAGGGAATGCTGATACCAATCGAAAGAACAATAAAAAGTACATGAACTAACGCTATAAAATATAGAATGTTTTATTTAAAATAAGAGAGTTATTAGGTTTTAAAGTTGTCACGATTGACCGGTCTATTTCAGACACCCTGTCTAACTCGTACCAGCTTTAGTAAATTCCAAATATTTTGTGGCATTTTAGAATTTGCACTTTGAAATTTTAACTCTTCAGGTTGAAAAATAAGAGAGATGCAGGTGTGTAAATATGACAATGTTTTTTTAAGAAATTTTTGAAAAAAGTCAAATATCTCGAAAATCGTTGAGAAAAATGACATAACATGTTAGTGAAATCTACCATAAAAATTGGCGAGTAATCCAGATCCCTAATAAAAAACACCATCTTCCATTTGAAATAAGAAAGTTGACGTCTACTTCCGGTATAACCGGAAGTTCCATAATAACGTCAATATTTTCAGTGAACTGAAAATTTTAAGAAACCCACGTGCGTGAATTTTCAGAATTCAATTGTGAGCCGTACTCCAGAAACGACTAATGGTAGGTCTACGTGGAACAGCCTGTACACAAGGCCAACTTTTATCATAGTCAAACAGACATCAAACAGGCATCCTTGCAACTTATTCTCGACTGATTGAAGAATAGTGGAATTCATGTCAACCTAGTCAGAGTTATAGCATCGTCTTGTCAGGCAGGGATATAATCTTGAAAGCAGATGGCATCTTATAACTTGGAAAGATTTGCAGCGGTGTTCCACATGGTTCGGTAACCATGTACGATCACTAGACGATGACCTGCTTAGAATATAGACATGACAACAGAGGTCAGGATGATTGGTTTTGCGGGTGATTTGGCTATGATGACGACTGGAAGATGAACACATGCTTATCAACCCAGCAAATGCAGGCCTACAACTGGTATCAAACTGATTGACAGCGGAAAAAACGCAACCGGGTACCACATAAAACGGGGTAGTGCTTCTGACAACCAAAAAGCTAGATTAAAAAGGTACGAAAGATGCTCTCTTCTCTTACTACCAGGAAAGCCTCTGGCCTTGACGAGATCCCAGCAATTGTTCTCAAAAAATGCGCACCAGAACTTGCTCCTGTCCTGACTCGTCTGTTTCAGACATCTTACAATAGAGGCATATTCCCTAGTAACTGGAAAACTGCTCGAGTACAACCCGTCTCCAAGAAAGGATCCAAAGCGCTTCCTAGCAACTACAGGCCTATTTCTCTCCTTTCAGTCGTCTCTAAAGTGATGGAAGAGTATATAACCTCCGAATTACTAAAATTTCTTGAAAAACACAGTCTAATCCACGACAGGCAGTATGGATTCCGTCAGCGCAGATCAACTGCCGACCTCATTTCCTTTGTCGCCCAATCTTGGAACAAGTCTATGGAACTACAGGGTGAATCCCAGATTGTCGCTCTAGACATATCCACAGCATTAGACCAGGTCTGGCACGCAGCGCTGCTTAATAAACTTCCGGCTTATGGCCTATCACCAAAACTCTGTACCTGTACAGCAAATTTCCTCTCCAACCGGAGCATTTCTGTTGTCGTGGATGGCCATTCCTCTAAACTCTATCCAATTAATGCAGGAGTTCCCCAAGGTTTGTTTCATCTCTACATCAATAACCTCCTCTCTAGCACATCCAACCCAGTTCACAGTTACGCGGACGACAGCACCCTCCACTCAAATATACAATATTCTAAGCCTGTCTCTTTAGCCCAATTAGATGAGGATCGCAGACTCATGGAGGGTTCTATCTCCGTGGATCTCAAAAAAATATTAGACTGGGGAAGTAGGAATCTTGTACAATTCAACCCCAGCAAATCACAGGCTTGCTGTCTTTCTCATAAGAGATACACAAGCCCTAGACCCATCATAATGAACAACCAAGTTATTCAAAGTAATGAGTCCTTTTCACTTGTTGGCATTTCTGTGGATCGGAATTTGAATTGGCATCAACATGTCACATCAATTGCAGAAGCGGCTGCTAAGAAATTAGGTTTCCTCTTCCGGGCTCGCAAATACTTTTCACCAGCTAATCTCTATACCTTATATACTTCACAAATAAGACCAAACCTCGAATACTGCTCGCACATCTGGGGTGCTGCTGCCGCTTCTACACTCGCTATCCTGGATTCCATTCAGAAGAGAGATATACGTCTCATCGGTGACCCTACCCTCACCCAAAGACTGCCATCCCTTGCCCACCGACGTGCCGTTGGTGACCTCTCTTTCTTTTATAGATCTCTGCACGGGCAGTGCTCAGAGGAGCTTTCTTCCATAGTTCCTCCACCTGCTGCCCCCAACAGATCTACCAGGGGAACAGAGCGAATGCACCATTTTACTGTCCAGGTCACCATACATAGAACATCTTGTTATGCCCGCTCTTTTGTCCCGAGGACTTCAAAGTTGTGGAATTCCATGCCGCCACATGTTTTTCCTTCTCCCCCGAACCTCCAAACCTGCAAGTCCTGAATTAACAAGTTGCCTCTTTCCTCCTTGTCGACACCCGCGGTACGATAGTATTTAGGCTGTAAGCCCTCGTGGTGTGTTCTTGAAAAAAAAGATAAGCTTTGATCTAAATAGTAGAAATAACAGCCAAAAGTGCAGTCAAGTAACTGGGCGTCTGGTTAGATACAAAATTCAGCTTCACAGAACACGTGAGCAAAACCGTAGAAACACGAATAACAGCGCCCTACGAGCTTCTACCTAATTTTGGAAGACCGAGGTTATCAAAGAGAACAACTATCTTATTTCCGGAGTTAGAATTTGAAAAAAAAAGGTTTTGAGACTTTTCATGACTTGCGAGATTTCTTAATGAAAATTCGTAATTCATAACATAGTTGTTGCGTTTAGACTTTTTTATTTGGAAAAAATAGTTCACACCTGGAAGCGTACATAAAATTTTTTAACAGTACTAAACGTAAAGCGTGGCGTAGCCTCCGCTACGTAATCGGTGATGTAACTAACAAATTAAAATTCAGGATACTTGTTAAATTCTTTGTATCATATTTTAGTCTTTAAAAAACTGCAAAGTGTTTCTTTAGTAGGAAAACAACCAAACAGCATTCGGAAACGCTCAAGCTCAACCCAATCGTGCTCAATACGGCAAAGTGCGTTATAAATTGAGAAAAAATTGCCACTTTTCAATTCAATATTGCAAGATAACATTTCTATTTCTTTCGCAATGTTCAATAAGGCAAGAGCGGCCGGTGGGGGCTGGTAGAGAAGGATAGGCAGGCACGCGATCCTCATTCAGCTAGGCCTTTTTTGCATGTGGGGAAAGGACGAACGTTGAATCGGTAATTTTACACAAGGGTGTATTAAAAACAAATGAAATCGATTCGAAATGCGTGGTGGCAATCGGCGTGAATAAATGGGTCTATTCAAAACAAACTTTACGACGCGAATTGCCTTTGGCTTCATGGCACCACTGGCACTTTTAAAAGTGCGATTCACGATTCTGTACAACGCGGAGTTTCTCTGTCCCCAACTACGTCATTGATACGAGCGAATTTTTAGTATTCATTTGTCATACCTAGGATATCACACTATGTAAAAAATATTCAGGTGAATTTTCTAATATTTTCCACTCGGATCGATTAAGTATGTTTTAATTATTGATTCAAGCTTTAAAAAACCTATTTAGCTAATTTGAAATTTAATTACTGATCGTTATAAACTGTACCCTGTTGCATTTTAGTGAATTTTCTTTAAAAAAATTCACTAACGAGGAGATCTCTGTTTGTATATATATATATATATATATATATATATATATATATATATATATATATATATATATATATATATATATATATATAGGGTGGCGCATTGAAAACGAAATAGACCGATTTGCGTTTTTGTCTTATTTTTATTTTGTTTCCAAATTCGGAGACAGTTGCAAGTCCCGTCTCGAGTCGGTAAAGATCAAAGGGTCTCTGTTTTGTCTGCATATTTTACGACAAGTTGTCGGCGCAGTGGGGACGGTGTGCGCTGACAAAAGTAGGAAACCAATAAATGAGTGGAAAATCTCACATATTTAGTTATGTTGTGTTCTTGTGTAGTAGAGTACTAGTGTCTTTGCGAAAAATGTCGGGGGGCAAAAAGTGGAACACAGAAAATACTTGGAAATTAATAAAATTGTACAGAGAGCATTCTGTTACACTTATAGCATTTCTGTAGTTAGTATGTCTTTTGGCAACTGCAGGACCAACAAGGCATATCAGATTCTCGAAATCTTCGGTGGAAATTCTTAGAAAATTCTTAAAACTTGAACAAATCTCACCACTTAGTCCAATATCATCCTCACGTAACTGAACTAACAATTTATTTATGGAATAACTTTCTCGCTTTTAGTGAATTTTCTTAAAAAAAATTCACTAATGAGGAGATCCCGACTTTTGAATTTTGAAAAAATTTCTTCAAATGACCGCGAACTAGGCCCCCTAGAACACATATCCGGGGTCCGTTTCAATTTTTATATGTTTATATATATATATATATATATATATATATATATATATATATATATATTTATTTATATATATATATATATATATATATATATATATATATATATATATATATATATATATATATATATATATATATATATATATATATATATATATATATATATATATATATGTATCACACCGATAACTCAAAAAATAATAGGCCGATTTTGACTAAATTTGGTGGAAAAATTCCTTTTGCAAATGGCTTGGATAAGTTCGTTAGCCAGGAAAATCTGCCCAGGTTTTCCCGGAAAATTTTGTGTTTTCTTTCGAAAAAAATTTATATCTCCGGAATTAACAAAGTAAGGGCAACCAAATTTGGTACGCTAGTTAATATCCTTATAGGTAAGCCACCTACCAAAATTTAGCTATGTAGGTCAAAAGACAAAAAAGTTATAGGCATTTAAAAAAAAAATTGGGGTTTTCCTCAAAACGTCAAAGTTACGATTTAAAACGTCAAAATCGGCAACATTTAGGCAAAGAACTTGAATGTAATACGGGATATGGAAATCAAATGTCTCAAGAAGGATCTTTTACAAACTCTGAAGTCTTAGTTTCAACCGTCATTGTCCTTCATTTTACTAAAATGTTTCCAGAAAATTCACTTCAAATATACCCTCTCTCTGATGCTTGGCAGTAGCCTTAGCTATAGAGTTTATCGTTTAATGGTATATAATTTTTGTCGAATTTTCGTAAAAAATCAATAAAGCTCAATATATCCGTTATTATACAAGATATGAAGAAAATTTGTATATATTAATTATAGGGTGTCTTGAGCTACATCTTAAAAAAATATTTCTACAATCACAGGGTGGCCCATAAGTCGTTGGTGATACAAATTTTCTTTTTTTTTTAAATCAAACACGCCTTATGTTATTGCATTTTTGCATTTTCCATCGAAATATAATGCATGTTTGTAAGAAAAGAAATTCTGGATGCAGCAAGTGCGTTATGGTAGCGAATTTTGATTAAATGCCTTATATTTGAATAGCCCAATTTGCTATTAACCTATAAGGTTGGCCAAGAAACGAGTTTTTCCGGGAACACTTTAAGTTTACTTTTGGAAATTTTTGTACATTTTCACACAAAGTTATTTTTATGAAACATGGCACATTGTTTTTACTATATGGGTTATACTGGTAACCAAAATTGATGCCTGCTTTCTTAAAAAGAAAACACACATATTTGCAATAAAAACATTTTTATGAAAATTCACTACCATAACGCACTTCCTGCGTCCAGAGTTTTTTAAGCTTGGTCTCATCCAAAAACGTTTGCGAGGAGAGAAAGATATACCTAACAACTGGCAGCTAGCAATAAATCTTCATTTTTTAAATTTTCTTCCTGGTGGAAACGCCACATGGTTAAACAACTGAATTTTGTTGCACATTTGTCCTTGTGGTGTGGACAGTTTGTCTCAATTTTGTCTTGTCTGAATACATAAAATTTTCTCGCAATTTTGTCGTGTTCTTGTCTCAAAATCGTGTTCACTTTTTGTCTGCTTGGTCTGGACCCGGCATTAGATAAACAAAACTGAAATACAGTGTGTCGAAGATAAGGTTGGGATAGCATTGGGACATTGGAAATTTTAGGAGTCACAGTTTTGTTCAAGTTATAAAAAAAGTTGCGCAATTCATAAACCTTTTACATGATGTTTTCAAAAGTAAGCTATCTTCTACCGGTTTTACTTTTGGTTGAAAAATGTAATTTTCTCAAAATTCATTTGTATTTTTGTCTGTCGTTATTTTAACAAATATAAAAGAAAAGTTCGGGACGCAGCAAGTGCGTTATGTAGCAAATTTTCATTAAATGCTTCAAATTTTAATAACTCCATTTTCTAGAAACCTAGAATGTTGAATTTTGGTATGTAGTAAGGTCTTTCCCAAGGCAACATATCCACAAAATTTCATCAAAAAAGCTTTGTAATTTTCAGAGATAATTTTTTTTTCGAAAGAAAACTCATAATTTTCCCGGAAAACCTTGTCCGAATTTCCTGGATAACGAACTCATCCAAGCTATTAATAAAAGAACGGTACTTGCTGAGTTTCATCAAAATCGGTTAATTACTTTTTGAGTTATTGGTTGGATACATAAATTGTTAGTTGGTTGTACATAGTCTCTATTTTATAACATTCTGTGTTATTTGGAGCTGCCGTGACAACAAACGACTTGGTTCCGCTTACATCTCACTTTGTGCTGCGAGGCTGGCTACCATAGCCGGATTACTTTATAGGTGTGTTCTCGCTGCGATTAGTATACCGTACTGACGAGCTCTAATTAGAGCGAAACCGGTCTGAGGTAATAATTGTGGTGAGAATACATCTAGCCTTACATGCATTCTCCCTAGATTAGGGGAGAAATGGGCCAGGGCCACTTCTACGACCATTTAAAGAGCCATCAAATGCCTCGAAGTGAACTGTGCAAATTTCGAACATGTATTGTGACATGATAACACACAAATGTCTTTGTTTCCTAATAATGCTTTACTCTTATGAAATTTTGGGCGAAACACTCCATTCTTAGAAATTTTTTAGTAGTATTCTGATCATGTAACGAGTTTATATGTGTTTATGTGGAAATCTCTTTGCAACCACACGACATCTTCTGTTAATAATTCGAATATACTCCTCGTAAATCTACGTTATATTCAAAAGTCGTCGCACATTTTACTTATGTCTGAAGATGACTTTTAAATTTTTCATCTCCTGGACAACCTGATAAACTAACTAATAATTATTTCTTATCGCAAATAATGTTTAAATATCTTCAAATCGGTGGGACTTATGTATAGGGAATGCTGATACCAATCGAAAGAACAATAAAAAGTACATGAACTAACGCTATAAAATATAGAATGTTTTATTTAAAATAAGAGAGTTATTAGGTTTTAAAGTTGTCACGATTGACCGGTCTATTTCAGACACCCTGTCTAACTCGTACCAGCTTTAGTAAATTCCAAATATTTTGTGGCATTTTAGAATTTGCACTTTGAAATTTTAACTCTTCAGGTTGAAAAATAAGAGAGATGCAGGTGTGTAAATATGACAATGTTTTTTTAAGAAATTTTTGAAAAAAGTCAAATATCTCGAAAATCGTTGAGAAAAATGACATAACATGTTAGTGAAATCTACCATAAAAATTGGCGAGTAATCCAGATCCCTAATAAAAAACACCATCTTCCATTTGAAATAAGAAAGTTGACGTCTACTTCCGGTATAACCGGAAGTTCCATAATAACGTCAATATTTTCAGTGAACTGAAAATTTTAAGAAACCCACGTGCGTGAATTTTCAGAATTCAATTGTGAGCCGTACTCCAGAAACGACTAATGGTAGGTCTACGTGGAACAGCCTGTACACAAGGCCAACTTTTATCATAGTCAAACAGACATCAAACAGGCATCCTTGCAACTTATTCTCGACTGATTGAAGAATAGTGGAATTCATGTCAACCTAGTCAGAGTTATAGCATCGTCTTGTCAGGCAGGGATATAATCTTGAAAGCAGATGGCATCTTATAACTTGGAAAGATTTGCAGCGGTGTTCCACATGGTTCGGTAACCATGTACGATCACTAGACGATGACCTGCTTAGAATATAGACATGACAACAGAGGTCAGGATGATTGGTTTTGCGGGTGATTTGGCTATGATGACGACTGGAAGATGAACACATGCTTATCAACCCAGCAAATGCAGGCCTACAACTGGTATCAAACTGATTGACAGCGGAAAAAACGCAACCGGGTACCACATAAAACGGGGTAGTGCTTCTGACAACCAAAAAGCTAGATTAAAAAGGTACGAAAGATGCTCTCTTCTCTTACTACCAGGAAAGCCTCTGGCCTTGACGAGATCCCAGCAATTGTTCTCAAAAAATGCGCACCAGAACTTGCTCCTGTCCTGACTCGTCTGTTTCAGACATCTTACAATAGAGGCATATTCCCTAGTAACTGGAAAACTGCTCGAGTACAACCCGTCTCCAAGAAAGGATCCAAAGCGCTTCCTAGCAACTACAGGCCTATTTCTCTCCTTTCAGTCGTCTCTAAAGTGATGGAAGAGTATATAACCTCCGAATTACTAAAATTTCTTGAAAAACACAGTCTAATCCACGACAGGCAGTATGGATTCCGTCAGCGCAGATCAACTGCCGACCTCATTTCCTTTGTCGCCCAATCTTGGAACAAGTCTATGGAACTACAGGGTGAATCCCAGATTGTCGCTCTAGACATATCCACAGCATTAGACCAGGTCTGGCACGCAGCGCTGCTTAATAAACTTCCGGCTTATGGCCTATCACCAAAACTCTGTACCTGTACAGCAAATTTCCTCTCCAACCGGAGCATTTCTGTTGTCGTGGATGGCCATTCCTCTAAACTCTATCCAATTAATGCAGGAGTTCCCCAAGGTTTGTTTCATCTCTACATCAATAACCTCCTCTCTAGCACATCCAACCCAGTTCACAGTTACGCGGACGACAGCACCCTCCACTCAAATATACAATATTCTAAGCCTGTCTCTTTAGCCCAATTAGATGAGGATCGCAGACTCATGGAGGGTTCTATCTCCGTGGATCTCAAAAAAATATTAGACTGGGGAAGTAGGAATCTTGTACAATTCAACCCCAGCAAATCACAGGCTTGCTGTCTTTCTCATAAGAGATACACAAGCCCTAGACCCATCATAATGAACAACCAAGTTATTCAAAGTAATGAGTCCTTTTCACTTGTTGGCATTTCTGTGGATCGGAATTTGAATTGGCATCAACATGTCACATCAATTGCAGAAGCGGCTGCTAAGAAATTAGGTTTCCTCTTCCGGGCTCGCAAATACTTTTCACCAGCTAATCTCTATACCTTATATACTTCACAAATAAGACCAAACCTCGAATACTGCTCGCACATCTGGGGTGCTGCTGCCGCTTCTACACTCGCTATCCTGGATTCCATTCAGAAGAGAGATATACGTCTCATCGGTGACCCTACCCTCACCCAAAGACTGCCATCCCTTGCCCACCGACGTGCCGTTGGTGACCTCTCTTTCTTTTATAGATCTCTGCACGGGCAGTGCTCAGAGGAGCTTTCTTCCATAGTTCCTCCACCTGCTGCCCCCAACAGATCTACCAGGGGAACAGAGCGAATGCACCATTTTACTGTCCAGGTCACCATACATAGAACATCTTGTTATGCCCGCTCTTTTGTCCCGAGGACTTCAAAGTTGTGGAATTCCATGCCGCCACATGTTTTTCCTTCTCCCCCGAACCTCCAAACCTGCAAGTCCTGAATTAACAAGTTGCCTCTTTCCTCCTTGTCGACACCCGCGGTACGATAGTATTTAGGCTGTAAGCCCTCGTGGTGTGTTCTTGAAAAAAAAGATAAGCTTTGATCTAAATAGTAGAAATAACAGCCAAAAGTGCAGTCAAGTAACTGGGCGTCTGGTTAGATACAAAATTCAGCTTCACAGAACACGTGAGCAAAACCGTAGAAACACGAATAACAGCGCCCTACGAGCTTCTACCTAATTTTGGAAGACCGAGGTTATCAAAGAGAACAACTATCTTATTTCCGGAGTTAGAATTTGAAAAAAAAAGGTTTTGAGACTTTTCATGACTTGCGAGATTTCTTAATGAAAATTCGTAATTCATAACATAGTTGTTGCGTTTAGACTTTTTTATTTGGAAAAAATAGTTCACACCTGGAAGCGTACATAAAATTTTTTAACAGTACTAAACGTAAAGCGTGGCGTAGCCTCCGCTACGTAATCGGTGATGTAACTAACAAATTAAAATTCAGGATACTTGTTAAATTCTTTGTATCATATTTTAGTCTTTAAAAAACTGCAAAGTGTTTCTTTAGTAGGAAAACAACCAAACAGCATTCGGAAACGCTCAAGCTCAACCCAATCGTGCTCAATACGGCAAAGTGCGTTATAAATTGAGAAAAAATTGCCACTTTTCAATTCAATATTGCAAGATAACATTTCTATTTCTTTCGCAATGTTCAATAAGGCAAGAGCGGCCGGTGGGGGCTGGTAGAGAAGGATAGGCAGGCACGCGATCCTCATTCAGCTAGGCCTTTTTTGCATGTGGGGAAAGGACGAACGTTGAATCGGTAATTTTACACAAGGGTGTATTAAAAACAAATGAAATCGATTCGAAATGCGTGGTGGCAATCGGCGTGAATAAATGGGTCTATTCAAAACAAACTTTACGACGCGAATTGCCTTTGGCTTCATGGCACCACTGGCACTTTTAAAAGTGCGATTCACGATTCTGTACAACGCGGAGTTTCTCTGTCCCCAACTACGTCATTGATACGAGCGAATTTTTAGTATTCATTTGTCATACCTAGGATATCACACTATGTAAAAAATATTCAGGTGAATTTTCTAATATTTTCCACTCGGATCGATTAAGTATGTTTTAATTATTGATTCAAGCTTTAAAAAACCTATTTAGCTAATTTGAAATTTAATTACTGATCGTTATAAACTGTACCCTGTTGCATTTTAGTGAATTTTCTTTAAAAAAATTCACTAACGAGGAGATCTCTGTTTGTATATATATATATATATATATATATATATATATATATATATATATATATATATATATATATATATATATATATATATATATATATAGGGTGGCGCATTGAAAACGAAATAGACCGATTTGCGTTTTTGTCTTATTTTTATTTTGTTTCCAAATTCGGAGACAGTTGCAAGTCCCGTCTCGAGTCGGTAAAGATCAAAGGGTCTCTGTTTTGTCTGCATATTTTACGACAAGTTGTCGGCGCAGTGGGGACGGTGTGCGCTGACAAAAGTAGGAAACCAATAAATGAGTGGAAAATCTCACATATTTAGTTATGTTGTGTTCTTGTGTAGTAGAGTACTAGTGTCTTTGCGAAAAATGTCGGGGGGCAAAAAGTGGAACACAGAAAATACTTGGAAATTAATAAAATTGTACAGAGAGCATTCTGTTACACTTATAGCATTTCTGTAGTTAGTATGTCTTTTGGCAACTGCAGGACCAACAAGGCATATCAGATTCTCGAAATCTTCGGTGGAAATTCTTAGAAAATTCTTAAAACTTGAACAAATCTCACCACTTAGTCCAATATCATCCTCACGTAACTGAACTAACAATTTATTTATGGAATAACTTTCTCGCTTTTAGTGAATTTTCTTAAAAAAAATTCACTAATGAGGAGATCCCGACTTTTGAATTTTGAAAAAATTTCTTCAAATGACCGCGAACTAGGCCCCCTAGAACACATATCCGGGGTCCGTTTCAATTTTTATATGTTTATATATATATATATATATATATATATATATATATATATATATATATTTATTATATATATATATATATATATATATATATATATATATATATATATATATATATATATATATATATATATATATATATATATATATATATATATATATATATATATATATATGTATCACACCGATAACTCAAAAAATAATAGGCCGATTTTGACTAAATTTGGTGGAAAAATTCCTTTTGCAAATGGCTTGGATAAGTTCGTTAGCCAGGAAAATCTGCCCAGGTTTTCCCGGAAAATTTTGTGTTTTCTTTCGAAAAAAATTTATATCTCCGGAATTAACAAAGTAAGGGCAACCAAATTTGGTACGCTAGTTAATATCCTTATAGGTAAGCCACCTACCAAAATTTAGCTATGTAGGTCAAAAGACAAAAAAGTTATAGGCATTTAAAAAAAAAATTGGGGTTTTCCTCAAAACGTCAAAGTTACGATTTAAAACGTCAAAATCGGCAACATTTAGGCAAAGAACTTGAATGTAATACGGGATATGGAAATCAAATGTCTCAAGAAGGATCTTTTACAAACTCTGAAGTCTTAGTTTCAACCGTCATTGTCCTTCATTTTACTAAAATGTTTCCAGAAAATTCACTTCAAATATACCCTCTCTCTGATGCTTGGCAGTAGCCTTAGCTATAGAGTTTATCGTTTAATGGTATATAATTTTTGTCGAATTTTCGTAAAAAATCAATAAAGCTCAATATATCCGTTATTATACAAGATATGAAGAAAATTTGTATATATTAATTATAGGGTGTCTTGAGCTACATCTTAAAAAAATATTTCTACAATCACAGGGTGGCCCATAAGTCGTTGGTGATACAAATTTTCTTTTTTTTTTAAATCAAACACGCCTTATGTTATTGCATTTTTGCATTTTCCATCGAAATATAATGCATGTTTGTAAGAAAAGAAATTCTGGATGCAGCAAGTGCGTTATGGTAGCGAATTTTGATTAAATGCCTTATATTTGAATAGCCCAATTTGCTATTAACCTATAAGGTTGGCCAAGAAACGAGTTTTTCCGGGAACACTTTAAGTTTACTTTTGGAAATTTTTGTACATTTTCACACAAAGTTATTTTTATGAAACATGGCACATTGTTTTTACTATATGGGTTATACTGGTAACCAAAATTGATGCCTGCTTTCTTAAAAAGAAAACACACATATTTGCAATAAAAACATTTTTATGAAAATTCACTACCATAACGCACTTCCTGCGTCCAGAGTTTTTTAAGCTTGGTCTCATCCAAAAACGTTTGCGAGGAGAGAAAGATATACCTAACAACTGGCAGCTAGCAATAAATCTTCATTTTTTAAATTTTCTTCCTGGTGGAAACGCCACATGGTTAAACAACTGAATTTTGTTGCACATTTGTCCTTGTGGTGTGGACAGTTTGTCTCAATTTTGTCTTGTCTGAATACATAAAATTTTCTCGCAATTTTGTCGTGTTCTTGTCTCAAAATCGTGTTCACTTTTTGTCTGCTTGGTCTGGACCCGGCATTAGATAAACAAAACTGAAATACAGTGTGTCGAAGATAAGGTTGGGATAGCATTGGGACATTGGAAATTTTAGGAGTCACAGTTTTGTTCAAGTTATAAAAAAAGTTGCGCAATTCATAAACCTTTTACATGATGTTTTCAAAAGTAAGCTATCTTCTACCGGTTTTACTTTTGGTTGAAAAATGTAATTTTCTCAAAATTCATTTGTATTTTTGTCTGTCGTTATTTTAACAAATATAAAAGAAAAGTTCGGGACGCAGCAAGTGCGTTATGTAGCAAATTTTCATTAAATGCTTCAAATTTTAATAACTCCATTTTCTAGAAACCTAGAATGTTGAATTTTGGTATGTAGTAAGGTCTTTCCCAAGGCAACATATCCACAAAATTTCATCAAAAAAGCTTTGTAATTTTCAGAGATAATTTTTTTTTCGAAAGAAAACTCATAATTTTCCCGGAAAACCTTGTCCGAATTTCCTGGATAACGAACTCATCCAAGCTATTAATAAAAGAACGGTACTTGCTGAGTTTCATCAAAATCGGTTAATTACTTTTTGAGTTATTGGTTGGATACATAAATTGTTAGTTGGTTGTACATAGTCTCTATTTTATAACATTCTGTGTTATTTGGAGCTGCCGTGACAACAAACGACTTGGTTCCGCTTACATCTCACTTTGTGCTGCGAGGCTGGCTACCATAGCCGGATTACTTTATAGGTGTGTTCTCGCTGCGATTAGTATACCGTACTGACGAGCTCTAATTAGAGCGAAACCGGTCTGAGGTAATAATTGTGGTGAGAATACATCTAGCCTTACATGCATTCTCCCTAGATTAGGGGAGAAATGGGCCAGGGCCACTTCTACGACCATTTAAAGAGCCATCAAATGCCTCGAAGTGAACTGTGCAAATTTCGAACATGTATTGTGACATGATAACACACAAATGTCTTTGTTTCCTAATAATGCTTTACTCTTATGAAATTTTGGGCGAAACACTCCATTCTTAGAAATTTTTTAGTAGTATTCTGATCATGTAACGAGTTTATATGTGTTTATGTGGAAATCTCTTTGCAACCACACGACATCTTCTGTTAATAATTCGAATATACTCCTCGTAAATCTACGTTATATTCAAAAGTCGTCGCACATTTTACTTATGTCTGAAGATGACTTTTAAATTTTTCATCTCCTGGACAACCTGATAAACTAACTAATAATTATTTCTTATCGCAAATAATGTTTAAATATCTTCAAATCGGTGGGACTTATGTATAGGGAATGCTGATACCAATCGAAAGAACAATAAAAAGTACATGAACTAACGCTATAAAATATAGAATGTTTTATTTAAAATAAGAGAGTTATTAGGTTTTAAAGTTGTCACGATTGACCGGTCTATTTCAGACACCCTGTCTAACTCGTACCAGCTTTAGTAAATTCCAAATATTTTGTGGCATTTTAGAATTTGCACTTTGAAATTTTAACTCTTCAGGTTGAAAAATAAGAGAGATGCAGGTGTGTAAATATGACAATGTTTTTTTAAGAAATTTTTGAAAAAAGTCAAATATCTCGAAAATCGTTGAGAAAAATGACATAACATGTTAGTGAAATCTACCATAAAAATTGGCGAGTAATCCAGATCCCTAATAAAAAACACCATCTTCCATTTGAAATAAGAAAGTTGACGTCTACTTCCGGTATAACCGGAAGTTCCATAATAACGTCAATATTTTCAGTGAACTGAAAATTTTAAGAAACCCACGTGCGTGAATTTTCAGAATTCAATTGTGAGCCGTACTCCAGAAACGACTAATGGTAGGTCTACGTGGAACAGCCTGTACACAAGGCCAACTTTTATCATAGTCAAACAGACATCAAACAGGCATCCTTGCAACTTATTCTCGACTGATTGAAGAATAGTGGAATTCATGTCAACCTAGTCAGAGTTATAGCATCGTCTTGTCAGGCAGGGATATAATCTTGAAAGCAGATGGCATCTTATAACTTGGAAAGATTTGCAGCGGTGTTCCACATGGTTCGGTAACCATGTACGATCACTAGACGATGACCTGCTTAGAATATAGACATGACAACAGAGGTCAGGATGATTGGTTTTGCGGGTGATTTGGCTATGATGACGACTGGAAGATGAACACATGCTTATCAACCCAGCAAATGCAGGCCTACAACTGGTATCAAACTGATTGACAGCGGAAAAAACGCAACCGGGTACCACATAAAACGGGGTAGTGCTTCTGACAACCAAAAAGCTAGATTAAAAAGGTACGAAAGATGCTCTCTTCTCTTACTACCAGGAAAGCCTCTGGCCTTGACGAGATCCCAGCAATTGTTCTCAAAAAATGCGCACCAGAACTTGCTCCTGTCCTGACTCGTCTGTTTCAGACATCTTACAATAGAGGCATATTCCCTAGTAACTGGAAAACTGCTCGAGTACAACCCGTCTCCAAGAAAGGATCCAAAGCGCTTCCTAGCAACTACAGGCCTATTTCTCTCCTTTCAGTCGTCTCTAAAGTGATGGAAGAGTATATAACCTCCGAATTACTAAAATTTCTTGAAAAACACAGTCTAATCCACGACAGGCAGTATGGATTCCGTCAGCGCAGATCAACTGCCGACCTCATTTCCTTTGTCGCCCAATCTTGGAACAAGTCTATGGAACTACAGGGTGAATCCCAGATTGTCGCTCTAGACATATCCACAGCATTAGACCAGGTCTGGCACGCAGCGCTGCTTAATAAACTTCCGGCTTATGGCCTATCACCAAAACTCTGTACCTGTACAGCAAATTTCCTCTCCAACCGGAGCATTTCTGTTGTCGTGGATGGCCATTCCTCTAAACTCTATCCAATTAATGCAGGAGTTCCCCAAGGTTTGTTTCATCTCTACATCAATAACCTCCTCTCTAGCACATCCAACCCAGTTCACAGTTACGCGGACGACAGCACCCTCCACTCAAATATACAATATTCTAAGCCTGTCTCTTTAGCCCAATTAGATGAGGATCGCAGACTCATGGAGGGTTCTATCTCCGTGGATCTCAAAAAAATATTAGACTGGGGAAGTAGGAATCTTGTACAATTCAACCCCAGCAAATCACAGGCTTGCTGTCTTTCTCATAAGAGATACACAAGCCCTAGACCCATCATAATGAACAACCAAGTTATTCAAAGTAATGAGTCCTTTTCACTTGTTGGCATTTCTGTGGATCGGAATTTGAATTGGCATCAACATGTCACATCAATTGCAGAAGCGGCTGCTAAGAAATTAGGTTTCCTCTTCCGGGCTCGCAAATACTTTTCACCAGCTAATCTCTATACCTTATATACTTCACAAATAAGACCAAACCTCGAATACTGCTCGCACATCTGGGGTGCTGCTGCCGCTTCTACACTCGCTATCCTGGATTCCATTCAGAAGAGAGATATACGTCTCATCGGTGACCCTACCCTCACCCAAAGACTGCCATCCCTTGCCCACCGACGTGCCGTTGGTGACCTCTCTTTCTTTTATAGATCTCTGCACGGGCAGTGCTCAGAGGAGCTTTCTTCCATAGTTCCTCCACCTGCTGCCCCCAACAGATCTACCAGGGGAACAGAGCGAATGCACCATTTTACTGTCCAGGTCACCATACATAGAACATCTTGTTATGCCCGCTCTTTTGTCCCGAGGACTTCAAAGTTGTGGAATTCCATGCCGCCACATGTTTTTCCTTCTCCCCCGAACCTCCAAACCTGCAAGTCCTGAATTAACAAGTTGCCTCTTTCCTCCTTGTCGACACCCGCGGTACGATAGTATTTAGGCTGTAAGCCCTCGTGGTGTGTTCTTGAAAAAAAAGATAAGCTTTGATCTAAATAGTAGAAATAACAGCCAAAAGTGCAGTCAAGTAACTGGGCGTCTGGTTAGATACAAAATTCAGCTTCACAGAACACGTGAGCAAAACCGTAGAAACACGAATAACAGCGCCCTACGAGCTTCTACCTAATTTTGGAAGACCGAGGTTATCAAAGAGAACAACTATCTTATTTCCGGAGTTAGAATTTGAAAAAAAAAGGTTTTGAGACTTTTCATGACTTGCGAGATTTCTTAATGAAAATTCGTAATTCATAACATAGTTGTTGCGTTTAGACTTTTTTATTTGGAAAAAATAGTTCACACCTGGAAGCGTACATAAAATTTTTTAACAGTACTAAACGTAAAGCGTGGCGTAGCCTCCGCTACGTAATCGGTGATGTAACTAACAAATTAAAATTCAGGATACTTGTTAAATTCTTTGTATCATATTTTAGTCTTTAAAAAACTGCAAAGTGTTTCTTTAGTAGGAAAACAACCAAACAGCATTCGGAAACGCTCAAGCTCAACCCAATCGTGCTCAATACGGCAAAGTGCGTTATAAATTGAGAAAAAATTGCCACTTTTCAATTCAATATTGCAAGATAACATTTCTATTTCTTTCGCAATGTTCAATAAGGCAAGAGCGGCCGGTGGGGGCTGGTAGAGAAGGATAGGCAGGCACGCGATCCTCATTCAGCTAGGCCTTTTTTGCATGTGGGGAAAGGACGAACGTTGAATCGGTAATTTTACACAAGGGTGTATTAAAAACAAATGAAATCGATTCGAAATGCGTGGTGGCAATCGGCGTGAATAAATGGGTCTATTCAAAACAAACTTTACGACGCGAATTGCCTTTGGCTTCATGGCACCACTGGCACTTTTAAAAGTGCGATTCACGATTCTGTACAACGCGGAGTTTCTCTGTCCCCAACTACGTCATTGATACGAGCGAATTTTTAGTATTCATTTGTCATACCTAGGATATCACACTATGTAAAAAATATTCAGGTGAATTTTCTAATATTTTCCACTCGGATCGATTAAGTATGTTTTAATTATTGATTCAAGCTTTAAAAAACCTATTTAGCTAATTTGAAATTTAATTACTGATCGTTATAAACTGTACCCTGTTGCATTTTAGTGAATTTTCTTTAAAAAAATTCACTAACGAGGAGATCTCTGTTTGTATATATATATATATATATATATATATATATATATATATATATATATATATATATATATATATATATATATATATATATATATATATAGGGTGGCGCATTGAAAACGAAATAGACCGATTTGCGTTCAGAGAAATTTTTTTTTAAGAAACGCTGAAACACGTCAATTTTAATATTGAGGGGGACATATTCGCTGCTTCAGTCCAGTATCTGCAATTTTCACTCTCCACCTTACACACCTTCATAAGGTGATACCTTCTACCACCTTACTTGTCTTCTATATAGGGTGGCGCATTGAAAATGAAACAGACCGATTTGCGTCCAGAGATTTTTTTAAGAAACGCTGAAACACGTCAATTTTAATATTGAGGGGGACATGTTTTGACATAAAACTCAACTTTGTCACATCAACCCCTTAAGGGTGGTGATAACAACCATTATATTTTAAATAGGGAACATGGTA
Source organism: Tillus elongatus (assembly GCA_964006375.1). Lineage (NCBI taxonomy): Eukaryota > Metazoa > Arthropoda > Insecta > Coleoptera > Cleridae > Tillus > Tillus elongatus. The sequence goes on along the minus strand of OZ023265.1, from coordinate 17,555,081 downwards.
CACTAAGTAAGTGGTGAACGTGTCGCCACCTAGTTCGGAACCAAGTACTATGTTGTCACGCCCGCTCCAAATAACACAGAATATTAAAAATAGAGACGGTATACAACTAACTAACAATTTAAAAAATTGTTAGCCCTGGCCCATTTCTACCCCAATATAGGGACAAAGTCTAGTCTTAGGGAACATGGGTCGAGTGTTACATCATTTGAAAGCTCTTTCTTTTCTGAATTCAGCACACTATTATTTTTTTTTGAAGTTTTATCACAGTTGGAGTTGCAAGAACGTATTTCATTCATTCTGATGAGAAATGCACTAATTAGTCAATTTTTCGTTAAAAAAAAACTAAAAACAAAACCAAACGTTCAAAAATGTTTATTCAGTTAAGTAAGTGTTCAAATTGTTGACCACGAGCTTCGATACAAAACAAAAAATTTTGTTCAAAACGCTCTGGCATTCTGGAGCATTTGTGGAGTTATTAGACGGCATTCTTCAACAATGCGTCGTCGTAATTCTTCCAGAGACTCCGGTTCTGTTGCGTAAATTCGACTCTTTAAAAGGCCCCATAGACAGAAGTCTAAAGGAGTTAAATCCGATGATCTAGGGGGGCACTCAATAGCACCTCTACGCCCAATCCATTATCCTGAAAACTCTCTGTTCAAAAACTCCCTAACACGTTGTGAAAAATGCGGAGGAGCTCCATCTTGTTGAAACACTAATTGGTTTTCTTGATAGCGATCATCATTATCAACAATGTAAATTAGTAGAGGGTAAACGATATCTTCTAGTAACTCCAAATACGTTTCGCCACTCAAACTGCCATCAAGAAAAATTGGTCCGATTAAACGGTCTCCAAAAATGCCAGTCCAGACATTCAATTTCTGTGGAGTTTGAGTGTGTACTTCGTGAAAATTTCTTGGATCTGCCGAATAACGACAATTATGACAATTGACTGTAGAGTTTAATAAAAACGTACACTCGTCTGAAAAACATATATTGAACAGAAAGTTCCCGTTATCAGCTATTGGTGCAGTCATAACTTCACAAAACTTCAGCCGCCGATCAAAATCATCTTCATTCAGTTGTTGTACAAGATGAATTTTATACGGGTGAAATTTATTATGCTTCAATATTCGCCGAATAGCTCTTCTTTTGATGTTTGAAACAGTGGCCAATTTTCTCGTGCTCAAAGTTGGGTCTGCAGCAATTTGTCCTAAAATTTCAATCTCAGTAGTCTCATTTCAAACCGGAAATTAACGTTCAGGATCCCGTTTTTTTGTTGGCTACTGAACCACTTTGTCGAAACTTTGCAACTAACTCCAAAATGTATTTTCTGTTAACATGTCTGTTCGGATGTTGTTCATTAACAAATTTGCGGTTCGGTTGGCACAGCCACCGTTTTTGAAAAAAAGAGTACCTATTACAACTCTTTCTTCTATAGAATACACTATTGTGAAATTAATTTTCGGTAGTACCATCAAGTATCAAACTGACCGATAAACTGAAATAATAAACCGCATTTCTCTCATTCCAATAAGAAATGTTCTGATAGTCAATTTTTTGTTTACAAACCAACAAAACATTGACTATCAGCACATTTCTTATCGGAATGAGTGAAATGCGTTTTTGCATTTTCAACTGTGAATAATTTTTAAACGAGTTGATAAAACTTCCAAAAAAATTAGTGTGCTGAATTCAGAAAAGAAAGAGCTTTCAAATGATGTAACACTCGACCCATGTTCCCTATTTAAAATATAAGGGTTGTTATCACCACCCTTAAGGGGTTGATGTGACAAAAATGAGTTTTATGTCAAAACATGTCCCCTCAATATTAAAATTGACGTGTTTCAGCGTTTCTTAAAAAAAAATTCACTGGACGCAAATCGGTCTGTTGCGTTTTCAATGCGCCACCCTATATATATATATATATATATATATATATATATATATATATATATATATATATATATATATATATATATATACCGATAGCTCAAAAAATAATGGACCGATTTTGATAAATTTTTGCAAGTGGCTTGGATAAGTTCGTTAGCCAGGAAAATAGGACCAGTTTTTCCTGTTTTCCTGGAAAATTTTGAGTTTTGTTTCGGAAATTTTTGTACCTCTGAAAATAACAAAGCTATGGCAACCAAATTTGGTACTTCGGTTTACACTATTAAACCTACCCTACGTGCCAAAATTCAGATATCTAAGTTAAAAGGAAAAAAAATATAGACATATAAGAAAAATTGAGGGCCACTGATGACCAGAGAAATGCACAAAACCAAAATATTTTGTGTGGATAACAAGATCTATTGTATATTACAGACAAAGATTATTATGTTTTCTTGACGCAAAAAGATCAAGAAATACCAGAAAAATTACTTTAAAATTTTTATTGTTTTTCTTCTCTAAATGTCAAAGACGCGATTTGAAAAGTCAGAATTTGCAATTTTTAGAGGAAGAACCTGAAATAAATACGAGCTATGTAAAGCAAATGTCATAATAAATGTGTTTTAGAAAGCCTCGAGTTACAACTTCAACCATCATTGTCCTTCATTTTACTAAAATATTTGCAGAAAATTCATTTTAAATAGATCCCTTCTCTGATGATCTGGCGGTAGTTTTAGTTATAGAGTTTGTGGTTTAATAGTATATACTTTTTCGATAATTTTTGTAGAAAAAAATCGTTCTTGAGAAGACCGTGACTTTGAAAATTTAAAAATATTTCTTCAAAGGAGGCGCCTACGGGGTTAATTTGTTTTGTACATGTTTAGATATATACATGAGTGGTGCATTTTTACTGTAAAGCTCAATATATCGGTTATTATACAAGATACAGGAAAATATAAAAGTGATATATAGGGTGTTTTGAGCTGCATCTTATAAAATTATGTTGACAATCACAGAGTGGCCCATAAGTCGTTGGTGATACAAGTTTTCTTTTTTTTTTCTTTTTTTTCACGGAACAGCCCATTTATTGTAGCATTTTTGCATTTTCCATCTAATTTTAATCCATGTTTGTAAGGATAAAACATTTATATCGCCCATCGTTTTCAAGTTATTTCAATTGTTTTTCAACATTTTGGAACATATGAAAAATTGTGATACGGCGTTTTTAGGAGTCTGGTGAAAATGACGCATTTAGGGAGGTTTTCAATTATATTTACCAATAGATAGAAGAGTTTCATAAAAGTGACGCATTCAGAGAGGTTTTAGTTTAATATTATTTGCCGAAAAAATCGGGATGCCGTATACAGGTGCTCTCAAAGACTGAATTTCCAAAAATGAGAACTGTCGTAACTCAATTTCTTGAAATTAAAGAACTCCCTATACCTACAGACTCTAATTTTGGAAATATTTTTTTTGCATTTTCCAATTTTTTAAACTTAGTTACAAATTAGGTGATTAGGTATATAATTTGAATTTTATGTATTATTTAGGTAAATTTTTGGTTAAAAAAATAGTTGTTTAATTACGCTTTGTACTGCCGTACCAAATTTTACTTTCTTTTGTTTTTTGTTTAACTCGAAGGACCTGATAATATTTTGTTAAATTAAACGCTGATTTTGGTAACACTTAACGTTTAATAACAACTGTAAACTTATACAAAATTACTTATTTGGTATGCTTTAGAGTCCATAAGAACTCAACAAAATGAATTGTGATTATGTTAGCATAAGCTTGTTGCTTGTTTGGAGTCTATTAAAGAACTAACTTAAAATATTGAAATTTCTTAGGCTGTACATTTCTACATGAAAGCGGTATGATACTTCCAGTCGAGCCGGCAAAGATGACCATTGTTGGCTTATTCTTAAGCGCCCTTAAAATTCAATTTTACAGATGGTAAATACTACAACAAAGAAAGCTACTAAGAAATGTGTAAATTTCACATCTATAATCCTCCAGACGAGGCGCCTTAACAACAGTTATTCAATTTTCGCAGAAAATTCTTTGATTCCGTAGAAATCATTGTTTGTAAGATTTTTGTGACATTTTGGTAATAAATGTTTAATAAGTTATTGTAAAAAAAATACATTTTCGGATTTTCGTGAAAAAAATTGTGTGCAAATTTTCATGGAAAATTTTTTTGGGAGTTCCGTCGGAAAACTTTTTGTGAATATTTATATGTTGCTAGGTGCGTAAATAGCTTGAACAGGTTCGTTGGCCAGAAAACGGACAAGTTTTTTGGGGAGCATCTTGTTTATTTTCGAAAAATTTTGGTACTTTTTCAAACAATAAGGTTATTTTGATGAAATATGGTACATTATGTTTACTATCTAGGTTATACCGGTAACCAAATTTGATGCCTGCCTTCATTAAAAAAAGAAATATTTGCTGTTAAAAACATTTAAATGAAAATTCACTACTATAACGCACTTGCTGCGGCCAGACTTTTTTCTGTTAATCATAGACGTTATTGTGGTGTATATGGCGTCATACTGCTTCATTTCATTGAGTCGCGTTTTACTCTATGGCTTCATATGGCTATGCATATATTGACAATTTAAAGTTGACTTAAAATGTAAATTGTCTTTGAAGGTTATAAATAGTAAAATTTAATTATATTCAATGTTCCGGCTTTAAAAAACTATTTAACTATTTTGAAATTTGAATCACTAATGGTTACAGACTGTACCGTGTTACATGTTTCTATTAATCATAGAAGTTATTATTGTGTATATAACGTCATATCGCTTCATTCCATTGAGTAGCATTTTGCTCTATGGTTCCAGGGGACTTAAATATCTCGACAGTTTATAGTTGACTTGGAATGTCAACTGTCTTTGAGGCCTATAAATACTGAAACAAGCGTTGATAACTTTGTCTTTCCGATTTAAACTTCAACCAAAATAATGTGCAAAGAGAAATAATGGAGTGGGAGAAAAATAAGTTCCATTTAGCTGAGATAATATTGCAATTTAACCAAGTAGATTATTTAATCTTAAAATATATTTTAGCTTTGTTTTAAGTGCATTGTTCTAGACTATGGTTATGACTTTGATCTGCCTGTTTGTGTTTTATTGGTATTTTTTTTATTTTACTGCTTTAAGATAACGACCACTTGCTTAGTTTTTGTGCTACTTCATGGCACACGTTTCTTTCAGATATTCGATTGATTTTTAAATAATCATTAAATTGCGCTAATTTATTTTCAAATGCAAATTAAGCAATATTTTACTGCTTTTAATGAATGAACATGTTTGCCAAGGATTACGCTGTGATCATATAACAGCATACTTTAAAACAAGTAAAATCGTTCTTACTGGGGAGACAACCTTCATCCGTTCCTAGTGTGGCCAACCCATTGTTAAAGGAGTCGAATCGTTCATACTTGGGAGACCACCTCCACCGGTTCCTACTAGAGGAGTCAACCGTAGTATATTTATCGTAGCAACATACAGCAAATAGAATGTCCAGCTAGTTGCAGCAGTATCTTAAGCTTTGAATGGTTACATCATACTAGAAATAGAAACACCAGGTATATCGCAGTAGCCTTACCAGCTCTGAATGGTGACATCATACCGCAAATAGAAGCCCCAGTTATATTGTAGCAGTCTCGCCAGCTCTAAATGGTTACATCATACTGCAACTAGAATCCTCAGCTGCAATACAGCGCCAAGAGCAAGCGCGGAAGAAAAATTCTGCAGAATTTTTCTTCTTCTGAAGATGTTGACTTTGTCAACGAAACGATCGTAAGGTCTCTGAAATAAGTGTTGTGGTGGTTTGGGTTTCTCCAAGTGTACTTATTAGTGCTCATCACAGGTTTCAGTTTTCACTTAGTTATCTATATGTATTAAAATTTGTTGCACTGAATTATGAAATTATGTACTGGCGTCCCACGTTGGGCGCCAGAACTAGTGGACCTGTTTTTTTAACTAAATCACAGATATTTTTTCTATCTATGCTAAATATTTTTTCCGTGGTATCATTTACATTTTATAAATACATCCTATTTGAAAACATTATCAATAGCCGCTGTACCAAGCGTTGACACATGAAACTAGATTTTATAATTTTATGGTCAGTTGCTAAGGACCTGTATGGCGATCATTGAAACTTTGGCAGCTCTTTCACCTAAATATGTTTCCTTGTTAAACAATGAAATAAAAACTTGGTATGTATCTCTTATCGCTAAATGTTATGTTGCTCAATCAATAAATGAAAAACGTTTTCAACACTTGAGCTTGTCCAAACGGCTAATAAAATAAATATCTCTCAAGTTTTATCCAAATCCAACCGATCGAAAGTCGTTTTCCTGAAAAAAATCGCTTATAGAGATAAGCGATGTTTTTCAGGAAAATTCGCTACAAAAGTATGAAAATAAGACCTGAAAAGTCTGCGCGTCGGTTTAAAATATCGATGGTGGGCGGATACATCCCGAATTAACAAAGAATTGATAAAGACCGTTGATCTAAGAAGCTCAATGAAGGGTACATATTCAAAATAGGACTCACAAAAAAAGATTAGCTGAAAGAATAGTGCTAAAACGTTGACGAAGAACGCTTATCGGAACGAATGGTAACGGACAACAGCGTGAAAACTTGTTAAAAATACCCAAAATTTGCCGTTTATTTCATCAAATACCTTAGGTGGCAAACCGGATTGTAAAATAAACAGTAAAATAAAAATATCGCAGCCACTTTAAATGATTTTAAAATACAGAATACATGCCGTTACTTTTGCGTGTATACTTTATGTAACCTCTAGTTTTAACCGTAAGAACGCCAAGAGACTATAAACTACAACACCTCCCACATATTACAGGGCTTTTCTTATTAAGCCAAACGTATTCCCAGTAATTAAGCATGTTCATTAAACGCTGAGCCGAGTTATTTCTCCCGCTATCTAGAGCCCAGACACGCTCGCACACACCTCGCGGTACTACTTCCGTCGTTTGTTTCAACTAGATTGCCTAGATCACTCTGAAATAACTAGTTTTATTATTATTTTAAATGTAATTGTCCCTTAGACAGTACATTGTGAGCTGTAAGACAGGGTTGCCATCTCCAGGTAGTTGTTGTCACGACAGCTCCAATTAACACAAAATGCTCTAAAATAGAGACTGTGCACAACCAGCCAACATCTTTTGTAAATCGTCAACCCTGGCCCATTTCTTCCCTAATACAGGGACAATGTATGTAAGGCTAGATGTATTCTTACCATAATTAGAAACGCAGACCGGTTTCGCTGTAATTATCGCCCGTCATTACGGTATAATACTAATCACAGCGAGAACACACCTATAAAGTAATACGGCTATGGTAACCAGCCTCCTAGAACATTATGAGATATGAACAACAGGATCGACATCTCGGTGGGGAACCTGTATTACTTTATAGGCATGTACTCGCTGTAATTACTATACCGTACTTACGGGCTCTAATTAGAGCGAAACCGGTCTGCGTTTCTAATTATGGTGAGAATACATCTAGCCTTAGACAGTACCTCTGAGGTAACAACTATCACTGGTTTGTTGGAAGTAAAGACAATCAAAAGATCATTGACATAAATTCAAGACAGTTACGTTGATATCAATCGCCATATTTTTTGCTAAGTTAATTTTTACACATCATAAATATAAAAAGTTAGGGACGCAGCAAGTGCGTTATAGTAGTGAATTTTTATAAGAATTGTACACTATTAGTAAGGTATACTATTAAACCTAATTCTTTAAATTTAAATGCATCTTGGAGATCGGTTTTAGAGTCCCAGTTAGCGATTATTTGAAAAAATTTATATGGAGCTAAAAATTAAAATTTGGTCTTAGATATAATATGTGAGTACTGCAAGTGTCTTTAAAAAATTGTGTTGCAAATTTCATTAAAGTTACAAAAGTTTTTCAGAAAAAAAATTATTTACAAAAGGAATCTACCTGTATTATAAATATGACAGGTATTTTTCCATATCAATTGCTTGGATGGTTTTGTTTTAGTCAACCCATCTAGTTTTTGCAAACAATAAACAACAAAAAAGGTTTTTTAAAACAAATTTGTAGTTATCCGCGAAGCTCAATATGTTTTTTTTCTTTAATTTAGTACCCACGTGCGTTTACATAGGTGTTACTATGGTTCGAGATGGAAGCTTTTGGCTTAATGGGAAATTTATTGAGCTATCGGATTGATTACTAATAGTGTACAATTCTTATGCAAATTCACTACCATAATGCACTTGCGGTGGCCCGAAATTTTTTATTTATAGTATACACTCGCGTGCTAAAATTAAGCGCTTTTGACCGCAAACTTTGTCCTGGTATTAGGAAATAAATGGTTCAAGGCTGACATTACACAATTCTTAGTTAATTGTACAGCTCTATCTATAAAATTTTGTGTAAACTAGAGCTATCGTGACAACATACTACCGGGTCCTGCACCGAGATAGCGTCTCTGTCGTATCTCTCACAACGTTCTCCATGCTGATAACCTGCGACAACCTCCATTGTTTACATTTTTATCTGTGATTTATTTAAATAGCATAGCGGTACAGATAACGTCATCTGTCTTTGTCCAACATTGTAGATATTGCATTAGAGAATCTGAAGTGTTTTCCAGGATTATTTTAGTATTAATTTCAAATAACTTTATTTTCCTTTGATCAAACGACTTGAAAATTGGTACACAACCACGTCTGTCTATGTTCTTTTAAGTTGTAAATATTGTTTGAATCACTTAGACAATTTGAGAGATATTGAGTTTTAAAAAATATTTTTTAATTTTTTACTAAGAAAAATTGGCCACTAAGATTTGATGAATGGACTCATCCAAGCCATTAGCAAAATAAGGGTAATTCCCAAACATTTTCCGAAAATTAACTTCAAAAGTTCCATAAAAAAATTGGTCCGATTTTCCTGGCTAACGAACCTCTTCAAGCTATTTACACACCTACCCAGAAATAATTATTCACAACAGCTTTATGACCAAAATTGAAAAAAAAGTTTTTTTTTGCAAATTTGCAAACAATTTGTTTTACGAAAATTCACCATTTTTTTACAGAGATTTCCTTGAGTAATGTTACACAAAATTATATTCTACACAAAAATTTGACAACTTTTTTTTACAACTTACTTAAGATTTATTATTAATTACAAATATTTCACAAAAATTTTACAAAAAATGAGTTCTACGAAAACTTTTGAAATTCAGCTACTATGTGAGAGTGCCTAAATACGGCAGCTCGATTTTTTCGACGAGTAATACAAACAAAAAACTCTGTGAATGCGTCATTTCCATGGGGCTATCTAGTGGTAAAAACGCCGTATCACAATTTGTGATATTTGTTTGTGATATAACGTGAAAAGTTGCAAAACCGTTGAAATAACTCAAAAACGATGAGCGATATCATTTTTTTTCCTTAGAAACATGCATTATAAATCGATGGAAAATGCAATAACATAAGAGGTGTTCCATTAAAAAAATGTGTATCACCAACGACTTATAGGCCACGTGTGATTGTCAAAATAGGCTGATAAGATGCAACTGGAAATACCCTTATAATTAACGAATATATGTTCTTCTCATATGTTGTGTAATAACGGATATATTGAGCTTTACCGTAAAAATGCGTCAGCCTGTATATGTGTAAACAGACAAAAACTGAAATTGACCCTGTATATGGATTTTAAGGGTACTAGTTCGCGCTCATTTAAAGAAATCTTTTCAAAATTCATAAGTCCGTCTGTTCTCAATAACGAATTTTTTCTACGAAAATTTGCTCAAATATAGACTATTAAACCATAAACTCTATGGCTGAAACTACTGCCAAAGCATCAGAGAGAGGGTTTATTTGAAATGGATTTTCCGAAAATATTTTTATAAAATGAAGGACAATGATATCTAAAACTTAAGGCTTTGTAAAACGCACTTTTTAAGACATTTCTTCTACATAATCCGTATTTGTTTCATATTATTTGTCTGAAAATTGCAAATTTTGACGTTTCAAATCATGACTTTGACGTTTGAAGAAGATAAACTATGACATTTTCCAACATTATCCATTTTGCGTCAAGGAAACCTAACTTTAGTATGTAATATTCAATTGGTTTTGTTAATCACACAAAATATTTTGTTCTTGTGCTTTCCTTTGATCACCAGTGGCACACAAATCTTTTTTCTTTAAATGCCTATAACTTTTCTTTCTTTTAACTTAGAGATCTAAATTTTGATATGTAGGGTGGCACATTGAAAACGAAACAGACCGATTTGCGTCCAGAGAAATTATTTTTTTAAGAAACGCTGAAACACGTCAATTTTAATATTGAGGGGGATATGTTTTGACATAAAACTCAACTTTGTCACATCAACCCCTTATGGGTGGTGATAACAACCCTTATATTTTAAATATGGAACATCGGTCGAGTGTTACATCATTTGAAAGCTCTTTCTTTTCTGAATTCAGCACACTAATTTTTTTGGAAGTTTTATCAACTCGTTAAAAATTATTCACAGTTGAAGATACAAAAACGCATTTCACTCATTCCGATAAGTAATGTTTTGTTGGTTTGTAAACAAAAAATTGACTATCAGAACATTTCTTATCGGAATGAGAGAAATGCGGTTTATTATTTCAGTTTATCGGTCAGTTTGATACTTGATAGTACTACCGAAAATTAATCTCACAATGGTGTATTCTGTAGAAGAAAGAGTTGAAATATTTACTCTTTTTTTCAAAAAACGATGACTGTGCCAACCGTACCCCAAATTTGTTAAATGAACGACATCCGAACAGACATGTTAACAGAAAATACATTTTGGAGTTAGTTGCAAAGTTTCGACAAAGTGGTTCAGTAGCCAACAAAAAACGGGATCCTGAACGTGAATTTCCGGTTAGAAATGAGACTAGTGAGATTGAAGTTTTAGGACAAATTGCTGCAGACCAACTTTGCGCACGAGAAAATTGGCCACTGTTTCAAACATCAAAAGAAGAAATATTCAGCGAATATTGAAGCATCATAAACTTCACCCGTATAAAATTCATCTTGTATAACTAAATGAAGATGATTTTGATCGGCGGCTAGAGTTTTGTGAAGTTATGACTGCACGAATAGCTGATAACGGGAACTTTCTGTTCAAAATCTTATTAAACTCTACGGTCAATCGTCATAGTTGTCGTTATTGGGCAGATAATAATCCAAGAAATTTTCACGAAGTCCACACTCAAACTCCACAGAAATTGAATATCTGGACTGTCTTTTTTGGAGACCATTTAATCGTACCAATTTTTCTTGATGGCAATTTGAGTGGCGAAACGTGTTTGGAGTTACTAGAAGATATCGTTTACCCTCTACTAATTGACATGGTTGAAAATGATGATCGCTATCAAAAAAATCAATTAGTGTTTCAACAAGATGGAGCTCCTCCGCAATCTTCACAACGTGTTAGGGGGTTTTTGAACAGAGAGTTTCCAGAGCAATGCATTGGGCGTAGAGGTGCTATTGAGTGGCCCCCTAGATCACCGGGTTTAACTCCTCTAGACTTCTTTCTATGGGGCCATTTAAAGAGTAGACTTTACGCAACAGAACCAGGGTCTCTGGAAGAATTACGACGACGCATTGTTGAAGAATGCCGTCTAATAACTCCACAAATGCTCCAGAATGTCAGAGCTCGTTATGAACAAAATTTGTACTTTTGTATGGAAGCTGGTAGTCAACAATTTGAACACTTACTTAACTGAATAAACATTTTTGAACGTTTGGTTTTGTTTTTTAGTTTTTTTTTTGCGAAAAATTGACTAATTAGTGCGTTTCTTATCACAATGAATGAAATACGTACTTGCAACTCCAACTGTGGATAATTTTTAAACGAGTTAATAAAACTTCCAAAAAAAAAGTGTGCTGAATTCAGACAAGAAAGAGCTTTCAAATGATGTAAGACTCGACCCATGTTCCCTATTTAAAATATAAGGGTTGTTATCACCACCCTTAAGGGGTTGATGTGACAAAGTTGAGTTTTATGTCAAAACATGTCCCCCTCAATATTAAAATTGATGTGTTTCAGCGTTTCTTACAAAAAAAATTCTCTGGACGCAAATCGGTCTGTTTCGTTTTCAATGCGCTACCCTGTATATATATATATATATATATATATATATATATATATATATATATATATATATATATATATATATATCTCCACATGAGAAATCAAAAAGTTATTAACCGATTTTGATTAAACTTGGCAAGAATCTTTCTTTTATTAATAGCTTAGATAAGTTCGTTAGCCAGGAAAATCGGAGAAGGTTTTCCGGGAAATTTTAGAGTTTTCTTTCGAAAAAATTGTTTTCTCCGAAAATCACACAAGCTATTTTGATGAAATTTGGTGGCGATGTTGCCATGGGAAAGACCTTACTACATACCAAAACTCAGAATTCTAGGTTTATAGAAAATTGAGTTACACAAATTTGAAGCATTTAATAAAAATTCGCTACCATAACACTTGCTGTGTCCCGAAATGTTGATATACAGTTACTTTTTATCATTTTAATAAATTATATTAGTGAGTATTATTATTATTATTAACATGATAAAGGAGACACAGATAAATATTAACGCAATCACGAACACGCTATTTCGGCACACGGTGCATACACACCAACCACAATAACGCACAAACTTCATCATCAACAATTACTTTAAATCCAACAAACCTAGGAGATTCCTCCATGTCTGTAGAGGTTCCCCGAATTACTACAAACCGTCTAGGAAAGGATACTTGAGTAGCGAACTCCAAATTCAATTAGAACTGATGTTCTTTCTAGCGAATAAAACCAGCTCAGCCGTACTTCAAATTGATGATCCGGCTTTATGCAGGTATCAGTTAAATCTAGTAAACCTTCCGTTATTTCCCTTTTACCCCTTTCACATACCCGAAACTGTCTATGTTAGCATAGCCCACAGGGTAATCTGGGAGTATGTGTGTTTGTGTATGTGTTGTTAGAGTTGGGAATAAATACCCTGTGAATAATTAACAGATAAATGATTGTTACAGTTTCTATCTAAATGTAATACATCATTCTTAACATGAATATGACATTCTGTAGAGCGGTCAGTGGGTTTAGCTCCTCCATTATTAAACCTTGCCGCTAAAGGGAGGTTAAAATACAGTGGGTGAACAAGTTAGTAGAGCCACACTACGAAAAACACATTTTACGACTTTCACGTAAAAATAAAACTGCATTGTCAAGGTTTCTATACCAGATACTTTTAGTGAATTTTCGTTAAGAAAATTCACTAATAGAGAGGTATCGATGGTATGACTTTCGGGAAATTTCTTCAAATCTCATTTCTGAACGCCACACGGTTTAGACATAACTAAACATTGAATAAAAGGCTTCTCACCAGACAACAAATTTATTTAAAATATATTTCCCGACGCGTTTCGACACTCTAAGAGGTCATCTTCAGGGGATAAATTTGATCAATTCTTGAAAAATTGAAATTGAAACTATACAAAAGGTTCAATAGGCAGAAACTTCATCCATTGTACTAGAGGCTCTGCAACACTATATCTGAATTCGCCAGAAATTTGTCCCCAAACAAAAATCAATGAAAAAGATCGGCGATCTAAATAAATAGCAGTGATGAGGGGCAGCCATTATGTCAACAAGGTTGACGGAGGTTTTCCCGGATAATTTTGTGTTTTCTTTCGAAAAAAAATTATATCTCCAGAAATAACAAAGAAATGGCAACCAAATTTGGTACGCAGGTTTATATCGCTATAGGTAAATTACCTACCAAAATTTAGCTACAAGCTACAGGCATTTAAAGAAAAAGCAATGGTTTTCCTCAAAACGTCAAAGTCGCGATTTAAAACGTCAAAATTGGCAACATTTAGGCAAAGAACTTGAATCTAATACGTGCTATGGAAAGACAATGTCTCAAGAAGAAGGTTTTACAAACCCTGAAGTCTTAGCTTCAACCGTCACTGTCCTTCATTTTACTAAAATGTTTCCAGAAAATTCATTTGAAATAGACCCTTTCTCTGATGCCTGGTCTTAGCTATAGAGTTTATCGTTTAGTGGTATATAATTTTTGTAGAATTTTCGTAAAAAATCAATAAAGCTCAATATATCCGTTGTTATAAAAGATCTGAGAAAAATTGGATACATTAATTATAGGGTGTCTTGAGCTACATCTTAAAATTTATTTCTACGGTCACAGGATGGCCCATAAGTCGTTGGTAATATTTTTTTTTAGTCGAACACGCGTTATGTTATTGCATTTTTGTATTTTCCATAAAAATATAATGCATGTTTGTAAGAAAAGAAATTCTGGACGCAGCAAGTGCGTTATGGTAGCGAATTTTGATTAAATGCTTCATTTTTTAAAAGCTCGATTTGCTATTAACCTATAAGGTTGACCAAGAAACGGTTTTTTTTCGGGAACACTTTAAGTTTACTTTCGGACATTTTTGTACGTTTTCAAACAATAAAGTTATTTTGATGAAACATGGCACATTGTTTTTGCAATATAGGTTATACTAGTAACCAAATTTGATGCCTGCTTTCTTTAAAAAACACATATATGTTATTAAAAACATTTTTATGAAAATTCACTACCATAACGCACTTGCTGCGTCCAGACATTTTTAAACCATCTCTAAACATTCTGTATTAATGTAGCGTTTGATATTTTTCTGCCTCTACTGTTAAAGCTTTCACTTTCTCACGTTCCACCACTATTAGCCTGGTTTGTATTTAGGCCAATTCATTTAGTTATTCACCTAGGTAATAAGTTAATTACATAATTACGTTGTCATATCGGATAAGGGAATCTAGGAATTTCCAAAAATCAGATTGAGAGAGATAAAAATTAATGTCAGTATATTTTCTAAAAAGGCAAATAACTCAAAAACTAATAGGGTCAGGCATAGGAAATGCTAAACAAAATTTATAAAAGAGCAAGCAAGCTATCAGATAGCGATAAGAAATATAGGGTGTCCCATTTGAAAAAAAAAGAGAAACATTTCGGTGCGCGTTTTAAGCCACCATGTATGTGGCTGCCGAAATTAGAATAAATAAATTACATTGGAATAGAATAGACTACTAGTGAAAGTATTTCAGTAAGTGGTAAAGTTTTTTTTTTCATTCAACAACACACCACGAGGGCTTACAGCCTAAATACTATCGTACCCTGGGTGTTGACAAGGAGGAAAGAGGCAACTTGTTAATTCTGGACTTGAAGGTTTGGAGGTTCCGAGGAGAAGGAAAAACATGTGCCGGCAAGGAATTCCACAACTTGGAAGTCCTCGGGACAAAAGAGCGGGCATAACAAGATGTTCTGTGTCTGATGACCTGGACAGTAAAAGGGTGCATTCGCTCTGTTCCCCTGGTAGATTTGTTGGGGGTAGCAGGGGGGGGGGGGAACTATGGAGGAAAGCTCCTCTGAGCAGTGCCCGTACAGATATATATATATATATATATATATATATATATATATATATATATATATATATATATATATATATATATATATATATATATATATAAAAGAGAGAGGTCACCAACGGCACGTCGGTGGGCAAGGGATGGCAGCCTTGGGTCAGGGTAGGGTCACCGATGAGACGTATAGCTCTCTTTTGAATTGAGTCCAGGATAGCGAGTGTAGAAGCGGCAGCTGCACCCCAGATGTGGGAGCAGTATTCGAGGTTCGGTCTTATTTGTGAAGTATATAAGGTATAGAGATTAGCTGGTGAAAAGTATTTGCGAGCCCAGAAGAGGAAACCTAATTTCTTAGCAGCCGCTTCTGCAATTGATGTGACATGTTAGTGCCAATTAAGATTTCGATCCACAGAAATGCCAACAAGAGAAAAGGACTCATTACTTTGAATAACTTGGTTGTTCATTGTGATGGGTCTAGGGCTGGTGTATCTCTTATGAGAAAGAAAGCAAGACTGAGATTTGGTGGGGTTGAATTGTACAAGATTTCTACTTCCCCAGTCTAATATTTTTTGGAGATCCACGGAGACAGAACCCTCCATGAGTCTGCGATCCTCATCTAATTGGGCTAAAGAGACAGGCTTAGAATATTGTATATTTGAGTGGAGGGTGCTGTCGCCCGCGTAACTGTGAACTGTGTTGGATATGCTAGAGAGGAGGTCATTGATGTGGAGAAGAAACAAAGTAGGGGCTAAAGCTGAACCTTGAGAAACTCCTGCATTAATGGGATACAGTTTAGAGGAATGGCCATCCACAACAACAGAAATGCTCCTGTTGGAGAGGAAATTTGCTGTCCAGGTACAAAGTTTTGGTGGTAGGCCATAGGCCGGAAGTTTATTAAGCAGCGCTGCGTGCCAGACCTGGTTGAATGCTTTGAATATGTCTAGAGCGACAATCTGGGATTAACCGTGTAGTTCCATAGACTTGTTCCAAGAATGGGTGACAAAGGAAAAGAGGTCGGCAGTCGATCTGCGCTGACGGAATCCATACTGCCTGTCGTGGATTAGACTGTGTTTTTCAAGAAATTTTAGTAATTCGGTATTTATATACTTTTCCATCACTTTAGAGACGACTGAAAGGAGAGAAATAGGCCTGTAGTTGCTAGGAAGCGCTTCGAATCCTTTCTTGGGGATGGGTTGTACAGTTTTCCAGTTACTAGGGAATATGCGTTTATTGTAAGATATCTGAAACAGACGAGTCAGGACAGGAGCAAGTTCTGTTGGGCATTTTTTGAGAACCATTGCTGGGATCTCGTCAAGGCCAGAGGTTTTCCTGGTATTAAGAGAAGAGAGCATCTTTCGTACCTTTTTAGTTTTGAAAATGATATCCGTCATTTTATGCGCGACACTGGGGACTGTTGGTGGTTGAACATTTGGAGGTGGGTTGAGAGTAGAATTGCCGGCGAACAACGAAGCAAAAAGTTCAGCCTTGCCCAGGGCGGTAGAAACAATTTCATCCCCTGAGACAAGAGGTGGGAACGTGCTTTTGCAGAAATTATTCCCAATAGATTTAGCAAGAGTCTAGAAGGGTTTGCCGCCGTTGGAGCTTAAGAGGACTTTGTTTTTGATGTGGTTATTAAACGAGTTTTTTGCCTCAGAAAGAATGCGGACATAGCGGTTTCTTGCGTCGTTAAATGCTTGACGGTTTTCTTGACTGATTTATCCTATATCATACACGACGATGCAAGCAAAGGAATTGCAATCTTCCCAAACACACTGTATAATGTAATAAACTTCTATATTGAGATAATGTACGAAGCGAGGAGAATCTTAATCTTAATAAATATATAGGGTGTTCTCTTCAAATTCTATTCCATTCGCTGTATTTGCGAAAATATTTTTAAATTGTTCGCACCCTAACACCACACCACTTTCACATGAAAATAATTTCCTAAATATTTTTTATAAGACATATTGAACTTTCCCCCACTAATGGCCCAGCCTATATATATATATATATATATATATATATATATATATATATATATATATATATATATATATATATATATATATATATATATATATATATATATATACTTGTTTGAGACCAAGTGTGAAAGAGAAAATATATCAACATTTTTGTACAGTATTTACTTCTTCATCAACTTAGTGTAGGGTGTTGTACGAGGGCGGGTCAATAAGTCCGCGACTTTTTGAATGAAACACAGGTTTTTTGACAAAAAATCATTTTATTTCTCAACATAGTCTTATTTGAGCTCTATACACTTCGTCCAACGTTTCTCCAATTTTTTTATCCCTTCCAAAAAATAAGATTTGTCGAGGTTCTCAAAATATGTATTTGTTTGTGAGATGATTTCATCATTGAAGTCAAATCTCTTCCCGCCGAGCCATTTCTTTAAGTTTGGAAATAAGAAATAGTCACTCGGGGCTAAATCCGGAGAATAGCGCGGATGAGGGAGCAATTCGTAGTCCAATTTATGTAATTTCGCCATGGAGACTACACATGTGTGTACCCTTGCATTGTCTTGGTAGAAAATAACTTTTTTCTTGGCCAAATGCGGTCGTTTTTTTTTCAAATCGTCATTGAATCTGTCCAATAAGTTGGTATAATATTCGCCATTGATTGTTCTTCCCTTTTGTAGGTGATCAATGTGGATTATACCGCGGTGCATCCCAAAAAACGGTCGCCATGACTTTATTGGCTGACAATCCCACCTTGGCATTCTTCGGCGCCGATTCGCACGGAGAAACCCACTGTTTTGACTGCTGCTTGGTCTCTGGTGAGTTGTGGTGAATCCATGTTTCGTCCACGGTTACGAAACGGCGCAAAAACACGTCTCTATTGCGGTTGAACAACGCCAAACACTCCTTCGAAGTTGTCACACGATTGCGTTTGTGGTCGATTGTGAGCAAACGCGGCACCCATCTTGAGCATAGCTTTCTCATACCCAAGTGATCATGCAAAATCAAAACCACTGAGCCATGTGATATGCCTATGGCTTCCACAATTTGCCGTACTTTCAATTTCCGATCGGCCAAAACCATATCGTGAATTTTTTCAATTGTTTCGGGTGTAGCGACCTCAACTGGACGTCCAGAACGTTCGGCGTTATTTGTGCTTGTACGGCCGCAGTGAAATTCAGTAAACCACTTGTTTACCATGGCAATTGATGGTGCAGAGTCCCCACAGTATTTATCAAGCTTAGCCTTGGTTTGAGTGATGGTTTTTTCCGCGCAAAATAATGTTTGAGAAGCACACGAAATTCACTTTTTTTCTATTTTCGTTGTAACTCAAGAGGTTGTCTGCTTTCAATGGCTATCTAACACACACTAAATGATGCCGATTGTTCAAAATTTGAGAGGAGTCAACTGACAGATTCTTGTTGACAGGAGCAGTTTTGCCCTTCCTGTGAAGAGGCACGAAATTCAAAAACTCACGGACTTATTGACCCGCCCTCGTCTATCTATATAGATCTCCAAATAATAGGGCGGAGCGATAGTAAAATTCGTATATTAGTTTTTTAAGTTAGAAGCCTGGTGAAGCAATAAGGCAGTGTACTTCTAAAACCTTGGTTTACCTACATAGAGACTTTAATTATGATAAAGCCTATTCCCTATTAATTATTTCTTAGTAGCTTCCCTGCGTCCCCTTTGCCAACACAATACTGTCAAACGTGTACAAAACTACGTATCCTCCTATTTACTTAACGTTAGGAAACCTAGAGTCTAGAGGTGAGTTTAGGAAATTGAAACTGGTAGATTTTAATTAGATATGAAAACAGAGTCTCGAGTAGCCAGGCATTGTTCTCCACCTAACGATGTCATAATTCACGGCCCTCGCTGTGTTTCAGGAGGTCAAGTCGAACTGCAGTCGGCAATTAAAACATTGTATTATCATTTATATAGGCAAAGTTTTATCTTGCGGTGCCCAGAATGGGGTGAATTATATACGCCTCTTCTCATTGCCGGCGTTGCGAAGCGAACCAAAAAAAGCGCTCAACAACAGAACGCTACACGCCTAATTAAACATAAATTTTATTTATGATTACTCGAATTAATTTAATCACACTTAATGAAACATTTGCTTAGCCAGAAGCTCATTTAGATGGTGCACGGGCTGCTGGAAAACAATAGGGAAGTTAGTTTTTACTTGCCTTCGAAAAAACTCACTCAAGATTGCCAGTATATTAACTCTACGCTTCCACAGCAGCTTCCACGTGTACACAGTACAGCAAGAAGGAAGCTGTGAGAAGGAAAATGGTGAGCGAATACAACTACCCCCCTGGCTAATACCACGACGCTCATTGAATTACATGAGTCGCTAACCACTATCATCACAGTCCTGTCGAGACTTGCGGTGAGATGTATAGCAGGAGACACAGACCGGTTTCGTCCGTTTCTAGACTTTTAAGTATGCCACACTTGCGCTCCAACAAGTCGGCCTTAAGACGGGCACTGCCATCCAATGCAGTGAAGAATAGCGCAAAGCGCCAGCTCTCTTTTTGTGAGTATGTAGCGAAATTCCCGTTGCGTTTCAATAAAATTTAATTTCGCTTCCGTAACACAACTCTGACAATTCTCTTAAGTGGTATTTTTAATAAGGCTGTAGAAAATATATTTTTAATCATAAAGAAATCAATAAAACAAACATCGGAATCTTATCACTTAGATTACGCCGGAGAAAAAGGACAAATTGCAGAATTTTCGTCCTTAAAAATTTTAACCTACGTTCTGAGTTAAAGGAGATCAAAGCCTCAAGAACTAAACGAAGACACCTATTTTATATCATATAAAAGCCGGTCCCCCGACCAGCTGGAGTGAGTTCAAAATTGAGTCTGTGATATTCGAGTTCTGTAAAGATTACTATGTCGTTATTGGGGCGTTAAAAGAAGTGAGATAAACTTAATACTTTATTATCGATTAAAATGTACAGTAGAAATTAATATTGCATTCTTTAAAGGGTTAATACGAATAACATATAAAGAAATCGCGGTCGCGTGACGTTAGTAGTGAAAGTTCTTTAGCTACCCTGCATTTGCATACCGTTACTCACTGCTGGCTCGACTTGCCTGCTACTAGTGATGGGTCGTTATTTAACTGTCAGCTATTTTTAAACGGTTACCGAGCCGTAACGGTAACCACCAGTTATGGATTTATAAAAATAACGGCTTAAAAAGTAACGCTTTTTACACTAAGCTAGAATTCGGAGTCGTGTCTGTTTCAGTTCTACTGCAACTAGGTTCGATGAATAAACATCGGTTTTCATCGGCAACTGTTATTTAACCATTTAACGGGATGAATAGCCTTGAGATTGGGAATGCTCGCTCTCGCTCACAGCTTTAGGGACGTACGATCTTCGGTACAATAAAACGGTTTAATTTTAATTTTAACTTTAACCGGTTGTTGATGGGGATACGGCATACGGACACTACTACACAGAGTTATTCTGTTAAACTGAGAAGCTGTTATTTTTCAAACAGTTGAGTTTCCCACTAGTATGTAAAGCCAAATATTTAATAATCAAAAATGTTGGGTGAAAAGATGAATTTCTGTAAAAACGTGGTATTACTTTCACTATAGACAACGCAAAATAGGGTTATTTCACGTGAAATTAAAGTACTTATTTATTTAAATTTATATACATTACCTAAGAAAACAGTTAACACGTCATTTTCGTTTGTCTGATAATAGTTATTAAATTGATAAAAAAATATAATGATACAACATTTTTTAATATCTCTATACATTTAAATATAAAAAATTAAATGAATATATATATAGGGTGTTTCCAAATTGATGCGAAAAATTTTACAGGGTGATTCTTTGGAGAAAAATAAGGGGTGTCTTTTTATTAAGTTTTCCTTGAAACCCCTTCTCCTCCAAGTTACAGCCCTTTGAAATTTTTGAAACTACTTTTAAAACAACGAATATTAAAATAAGTAAATAAACAATTAATACCAATTTTTTTTTAAAACTCAATTTTTTATACTGTTGGCTGTTGTTCGCACAGTTTTTAAAAGTTGACTGATAGAGATGACCAGTAAGAACCGAAAATGTAACTAGAGATAGAGATATTTCTAAGAAAGAATAAAAGCATAATGTAATAACAAACCATATGTACAGAATATATGAATATATATATATATATATATATATATATATATATATATATATATATATATATATATATATATATATATATATATATACAGGGTGTTTCCAAATTGATGCGAAAAATTTTACAGGGTGATTCTTTGGAGAAAAATAAGGGGTGTCTTTTTATTAAGTTTTTCTTGAAACCCCTTCTCCTCCAAGTTACAGCCCTTTGAAATTTTTGAAACTAATTTTAAAACAACGAATATTAAAATAAGTAAATAAACAATTAATACTATATATCTTCGAATTTTTATTTATACTCAAACTCAATTTTTTATACTGTTGGCTGTTGTTTGCACAGTTTTTAAAAGTGGACTGATAAAGATGACCAGTGAACCGAAAATGTAACTAGAGATAGAGATCTTTCTAAGAAAAAATAAAAGCATAATGTAATAACAAACCATTTGTACAGAATAAACGCAAATTTCTTTACCGAAATTTTATGAGCTGCGTTATGTTATGGAGTTCTTAGAATCACTCCCTGTGTAGCAATAAAAGGTCTAACGTCCCAAGACGTGATAAATAATGATGTTTATTGATTCTTGCTGTGGCATTGACATTTACGTAAAGACCCCTTATAAAATAAATTTGTTAGAAATGACTAGTTTATAATTCCTAAAACATCTAAGTAAATACTAATATAAGACTCCTTTCTGATTTCTAAAAGTTTCACTTCAAAGTGGTAAAAGATTTGCGACACGCTTATTATAATTTCTTAACCCTTTGTTTCCTTTTCATATCGACAAAATTTGAGATTTATACACTAGGTGAAATAACGGGGTAAAAATACAATGCATTTATACTAGTGTGCTCGATCTCGCTCACAGCTTTGGGAATGTAGGATACTATCGATCGACTATCCAGTTTAAAATAACTGAAGGCGTTATTTTCAACGGTTATTATTAAATAACGTTAACGGCTTCAACAGTTAACAGAAAATAACAGTTTTTCCCATCACTACCTGCTACTACTACTCAACTGCTACTGAAGGGCGGATGGCGGTTCTAGCGGCGCTGCAGTACTTGTCGTCCTTGATCCTGTGTGCGTCGACGCTGACGTTGGATCGTACCTGGTGCACGCTCTTTGCCTTTAATATATTTTCTACAAGTTCTGTCATTAATTCGTAGAAAACAACCAATACCGTGTGTTTGCTAAATCCGTGATTGTTTTGGGTAAGGAATGTTTGATTTATTTCATTTTGATATGAAACTATCGGAGACAGGCATATGAAACCATCGAAGACAGGCATATGAAACTATCGGAGACAGGCATAGGGTAATGTATACTTAAAAGATAGGGAATTAAACGCTGAATCAGATGTTGGGGACATAATATGAATACCGTTCCATTAAAAAAATCAAGTTGTCTATGATTGAAAATTTTCAAATTCAAATGTATCTTATAAATAACAGTTATGTTAAAATCGTATTGCGGTTAGAACAGTATGTATGAATTTTTACCCTCTATGGGATAGTGAAAACCGCATGTTTTTATCTTTCATGTCTTTAAAGATATCGGAATTTTTCTAAAGCGCTCCAATCGTAATTTTTTCTATAAAATGGCGAATAAATAAATGCCGAAACGGTACGAACTAGCCCGAATATGTTGTCATCAAAGTGGTGCTTAAATTGAACGTGTAATTGAAAAAGCTAATAATATACAGAGTGTTCCATTTAAAAAACAAAGTTTATGTCGACTTCCGGTATAACCGGAAGTGCAGCAAGTGCGTTATAGTAGTGAATTTTCATAAAAATATTTGTAATAGCAAATATGTTTTTTTCAAGAAAGCAGGCATCAAATTTGAGTACCAGTATAACCTGTATAGTAGAAACAATGTGCCATGTTTCATCAGAATAACTTTATTGGTAGAAAATTTACGAAAATTTTCGAAAGTGAACATAAAATGTTCCCCAAAAGACTGGTTTATTGGCCAACAAGTAGTAAATTGAGCTATTCCAATTTGAAGCATTTAATGAAAATTCGCTACCATAACGCACTGGCTGCGTTCTGAATTTATTTTCTTAGAAGCATGCATTATATTTCGATGGAAAATGCAAAAATTCAAAAACATAAGGCAGGTTCGATTAAAAAAAAATTTAATTAACTCAACTTTCTATAAACTTAGAAAGTTGAATTTTGGTATTTGGTAAGACCTATTCCAAGGAAATATATTCACCAAATGCTATTAAAAAAGCTTTCTACTTTTCAGAGAAAAAAATTTTTTTCAAAAAAAAATCAAAATTTGAATAACTCAATTTTCTATAAACGTAGAAAGTTGAATTTTGGTACCTAATAACGCCTTACCCAAGTCAACATATCCACAAAATTTCATTAGAACAGCTTTGTAATTTTTGGAGGGAAAAATATTTTTCGAAAGAAAAATGAAAATTTTCCGGGGAAACCTTGTCATCTTGAGCATATAAAAATTGAAACTGAAACTGACCCCGGATATGGGTTCTAGGGGTCCTAGTTCGCGCTCATTTGAAAAAATTTTTGCAAAGTCTCACCATCGATACCTCTCTATTAGTGAATTTGTTTTAATAAAAATTCGCTAAACGAAAATTTGTATCATCAACGACTTATCAACCTGTGATTGTAGAAATAATTTATTTAAGATGTAGCTCAAGACACACTATAATTAATGTATGCATTTTTTTTGTATAATAACGGATAGATTGAATTTTATTGATTTTTTACGAAAATTCGCCGAAAATTATATACCATTAAACGATAAACTCAATAGCTAAAACTACTGTCAAAGCATTAGAGAAAGGGTCTACTTTAAATGAATTTTCTGTAAATATTTTAGTAAAATGAAGGACAATGACGGTTGAAGCTAAGACTTCGGGGATTGTAAAACATTCTTCTTGCGGCATTTTCTTTATCTTACTCGTTTTAGTTTCACGTTCTTTGCCTAACTGTTGTCAATTTAGACCTTTCATGTCGCAACTTTGACATTTTGCGGAAAACCCCTTTTTTTTTAATACCTATAACTTGTTTGTCTTTTATTTTACTTTTAATTTTGCTACGTAATTTACTTTTAATTATTAAGCCCGTGTACCAAACTTGGTTGCCCTTGCTTTGTTTCCGAAGACAAAAAAAAATTCCGAAAGAAAATACAAAATTTTCCGGGAGAGACCGGGCCGATTTTCGTGGCTAACGAACTTATCCAAGCCACTTGCAAAAGAAAGGTACTCAGCAAACTTGATAAAAATCGGCCCACTATCTTTATAGTTATCGGTGTGACACATAAATATATATATATACTCGAATATAAACATATAAAGTCTGAAACCGACCTCAGATTTGCGTTCCAGGAGTCCTAAATCGCGCTCATTTGAAGAATTTTTTTTTAAATTCCAAAGTCGCGATATAATAGTGCATAATAGTCCACGGCAACAGTACATGTCATATTCAACTGACAAATTATTTTCACAAATGTCAGATCTACTTTCAAAGTGACATATAAATGTAAATACATAGTTTCTTTTTTGTGCAATACAAATATAGGCATGCTCTTCTTCTTACATTTATCTTTATTTTTGGTCATCACAATTTTACTCATAGAGCTGGATATAATTTTAGTGACTTTTGAATTTTGAAAAGATTTCTTCAAATGAGCGCGAACTAGCCCTCATAGAACCCATATCCGGGTTAGTTTCAATTTTTATCTCTTTCCATATATACAGGGTGACGCATTTCTACGGTAAAGCTCAATATATCCATTATTATACAAGACACGAGAAAAAATTGTATACGTTAATTATACGGTGTCTGGAGCTGCATCTTATAAAATTATTTTTACAATCACAGGCTGGCCCATAAGTCGCTGGTGATACAAAAAAATTTTCTTAATCTAACACGCCTTATATTATTGCATTTTTTATCGAAATACAATGCATGTTTGTAAGAAAATAAGTTCGGGACGCAGCAACTGCGTTATGGTAGCGATTGTTTCATTAAATGTTTCTTTCGGTGGCTTAATTTGCTATTAACCTAAGATTCATTGGCCAGAAACCCAGTGTTTTCGGGAACATTTTATGTGTGTTTTCGGAAGATTTTTTTACATTTTTCATACAATAAAGTTACCTTGATGAAATATGGTAGATATATCAAGATTACTACTGGAAACTCATACTAGTTGCGCTCTTATTTGAGCTCATCAGTGTGTTATATCAGCAATAATCAAAACATATCTAAATTAATTGGCTTAACGTAGCCAAATTCTGAACGAAACGTGAGATATACAAGCTACTGATATCTAGGAGGACGAAACAAGGAACTTTGTAAGATCACTCCGGTAGAAATTCTGTACGTCAGGTGCCGCCTTACAACCACAAACGATCTTTTAAAATCGTCAGCCCTGCCACTATATTCCTATAAGGAAATATACGAATAATATAAACATAGATATCAAGATTATTACTGGAAACACATACTAGTTTCGCTCTTATTTGAGTTCATCAATGTGTTATGCCAGCAATAATTACAACATATCCAAATTAATTGGCTTAACGTAGCCAAATTCTGAACGAAACGTGAGATGTACAAGCTACTGACATCTACAGACAAAGTTCCTTGTTTCGTCCTATATGTCAGTAGCTTGATATATATATATATATATATATATATATATATATATATATATATATATATATATATATATATATATATATATGATTGAAGGGAGGAGTAACAGTCGTTATACGTTAGCTTGCTAAAATTTGTATACTTTTAAGGGCAGTTACGACCAAAAAGAGGGCTATATTTTAAAGATAGTCACTCTGTACTAAAAAAAGCTTTTTTAGTTTTTTAACTATAATGACACATTTCATTGATTGTTGTTGCCCTTACTTGGTGAAACTTGTCCATACTGCATACAGACTTGGAGAATACTTCTCTGGCAGTAGAATTTGATATATTAGATGACCAAATACATATTTTAGTTAGTGAATTGAAATTTAAAAAACGCTTAACACAGACAAACAAAATTAGAAACCTAGAAAGCACACAACATTTACATAATCGAGAAAGATCTCCCCCACAAACACATAAGTTTTACAAAAGGTTTGAAAACCTAAGCGATACAATTTTTACAACTGAAGAAATTTCTTTTCTAAATAAAGGATATAAATACTGCCCAAAATTTAAATTTACAAACAAAATTAAAGAGATATTAGCTTCTGAATCCGAAATTGCTTCCAGATCTATAAGGCAATATGAAAAATTAAAAATATGTGAATTTTTAAGACATTTAACTTCAAAATATGACAAACGTCAAATTAACGAAACCCAAATTTTAAAATCTGTTCAGCATAAAATATTAGACAATGATCTAGTTTTTACTAAAGCTGATAAAGGAAATACAACTGTAGCTATAAGTAGGGACGCATATAACATTAAAATTAATGATTTTATTACTACGGAAAATTTTACAGAAATTAGGAGAGACCCAACAAACGCATTTCAGACAAAACTAAAAAATGAACTTAAAAATGTGTCTCTGTTTAGTCAACAAGAAAAGAAATATCTTTTATATAAAAGCCCGCAACCACCAAAATTATATGGCCAACTGAAAATTCATAAGCCAAATATACCAGTGAGACCAGTAGTTAGCTATGTTAATACACCTAATCATAAGATAGCGAGCAAACTGGTTTCACTTATTAAAGAATACAATTACTTTCCAAAATATTCAGTTAAGAATTCTTATGAACTTACACAAAAATTAAATAACTTAATTATTCCCACAAATAGTAAATTAGTCTCATTTGATGTTTGTAGCATGTATTCTAAGATACCCCCTAAAGAATGTTTACCTCTATTAGAAAACGTTTTAATAGAAAAGAACGTAAATGTCATAAAAAGACAAGAAATAATGAATCTTTTTAATGAATGTATAAAACAAAACTATTTTAAATTTAATAATAAAATTTATATTCAAAATGAAGGTCTGCCTATGGGTAGTCCGTTGTCACCTTTATTAGCCAACATATTTATGGAAAACTTAGAAAACCAAATTTTAACATCAGAACTTTCACATAATATTGTCTTTTGGTACAGATACGTAGATGATATTTTAGCATGTTTTCAAGGTAGTCATACAGAATTAAATGAATTTTTAAATTTTATTAATAGCTTTCACACAAATATTAAGTTTACTTTAGAAGAAGAAGCTAACAGTTGTATAAACTTTTTAGACTTAACAATTAGAAAAATAGAAAATAATTCTTTTGACTTTTCAATATATAGGAAACCAACTTACACTGACACAACCATACCATACGATTCATGTCACCCTTTTTCACAAAAGCTGTCAGCCTATCATTCTATGATACATCGTGCATTTTCAATACCTATGTCACAAAACAATTTTGAAAAAGAAATTTCAATAATTAAGCAAACAGCATTTAATAATGGCTACTCTGTTAAAATAATAGATAAAATGATAGAGAGAAAAGAATACAAATTAGCGATTAATTTAATTTATCCAAATATTAGAGACAAAGAAGACAACAGATACGTTTCCATAACTTATTTTGGAACCATTTCAGAAAACATTTCAAAAATTTTAAACACTTGTACAAATACAAAGGTAGCTTTTAAATCTTACAACACGACGCGTCATTTACTATTTAACGCTAAAGAAAAATCTTGTTTCCTGACAAAAGCTGGAGTTTATAAATTAGCTTGTACACATTGTAACGCAATCTACATAGGTCAAACTTCTAGAAATTTTAACACCCGATACAAAGAACATATTTCTGCATTTAGAAATAACCACGTTGACAAATCTACATTTGCAAAACATATTATTGATACCGAACATAGACCTACAATAAATAACCGCATACAACCACTACATTTTTATAATGACGAACGTAAACTAGACTTTTTTGAAGCTTTAGAAGTCAAAAGGCACACACACGACAATAACTACCTTGTTTTAAACGAGCAAACTGATTTAATGAATTCCCCTTTCTTGGATATTCTTCTTTCTAATTAAATATGTCAAAGAAAATAAATTTAACTATTATTTCAAAAAAGTTGTAATAAAATAATGAGTTGATGTATGTCGATATTTTCGTTGTATAGAGACTACTTTTATACTGTTATTGTTTAGTTATTTTATTGTTGTAACTGTTATCATAGTTATTATAGGCTAGTTCTAGTTTTTATGTTAAATATTGACATACATCACATAGACATTTTAAAAACATCATCTGTCATCTGTGTTTCATTTTATTTTCAATTTGATAGAATTTTTTTTATCAAAACATCATACCATAACATAGCAACAGATATTTTTTTGTAGTTGTCATGATTTCGTACTAATTCAATTTTAATCTGTCTGAAAATGCTGTCAAGCAGCGAAACTATAGTCACAGAAGCATTGAAGAACATCCTAGAACTTCCAGAATTCGAAGGGCCACTTGCTCCAGTTAGCTCACGCGCTGGCTACGTCCTTCACCACTAAAAACCAACAGTGAAGCCAGAGAAGTATTCTCCAAGTCTGTATGCAATATAATGACACAGTTTTTATAGTTTTTCATAACTTGCTTTAAATGTTTTAAAAGTGGAAATGTTCGCGTGAAATTACATGTAATTTAAAGATGTTTTTTGCATTGTTCTTTTTTGCATGTCTTTGCGGCAGATTTTTCTCTGTTTTGATGCTTTGGCCTTGCTTTTGTAATTAGTTACAGTGCTGTAAGTGGTCATCAATGCATAATTTAGATGTTGTACTGATTTTTATTCTTTTTTAGTACTCCTGAAGATGCTCTGGACTCCGAGCGAAATATATCGAGTTTTTAGTGCAGAGTTACTTTCTTTAAAATATAGCCCTCTTCTTGGTCGTAACTGCCCTTAAAAGTATATATATATATATATATATATATATATATATATATATATATATATATATATATATATATATATATATATATATAGATATATATATATATATATATATGCTATTAAAAACATTTTTACGCAAATTCACTACCATAACGCACTTGCTGCGTCCAGACTTAAGTGTGATGAGATTTTAATGAAATAAAAGTAAGAGTTGTAACACCGTTAGTGTATTGCTGAAATTATTTACACAATTCAAATATAATCTTAAAATCAACGTCAGTAATAATCTGAACAGGCACCGTATATCTTCATATTTCAACAATTTCGTACACGTTATCAAGCATGCACTATCAACCCAGCACGCTATGGCAAAAGGCATATTACAGCACCAATAACAAGTAGAAGCAATCTAATTAACACATAAATTAATTGAGAGCAAGGCTGTCGGCATTCGGCAGCGATACAGAGATAAGCGTTAGATGCAGATGCAACTGAAATGTATATAACAAATAACAAACAACGTCTATAACGACCTAGTCTATACAACAGCGAGACATTCTAATACCATCTAAGAGCATATATACACACACACACACACACGTTCCCTAGCATGTTAGAATAGAAACCCGGGTAGATTTTAATTAGATATGAAAACACACCGCCTAGAACCGGGATGTTTAGCAAATAAATAGACACAGCATTAGAGTATTTGTCTACAACCTTCACCGCTATCAAGTGGATCCATCTATGATCTTAAAGGAAAGATAACAGCGACAAACGCCTTAATCAAATACCAAGAACGATGGCAGCATTGAGTGCAATACAAGTAATAAAATAAGGACAAATGAATGAGGCTTAATAAGTTTTACCACAACAAAGGAGGTAAGGATGAAAACAAAGTCGTTTGAATTGAGAAAGCTTAATAATAATAATAATAATAATAATAATAATAATAATAATAATAATAATAATAATAATAAACTGCCAGATCAGTCACCTGTGGTACATGGATGATTTGAAGCTCTATTCACAAACTAAAAGCCATCTAAAAGATCTCCTTGCCTGCGTAGACCGGTTCAGCAGGGATATCCAAATGAAGTTTGGATTAGAAAAATCCAAAATTAGCAGCATGGAGAAGGGCAAATGGACAATGCATGATGGATATGAAAGCTATAGGAATCAGGGAATCTTAGAGGGAATGGAAGAGGAAGACAAATATAAATATCTGGGGTACCTTCAGGCCAGGGATATAGACCATCATATGGCAAAGAAAACAACTAAAGAAACCTGCCTTAAAAGAATTCACTCCAATCTCCGTACTAAACTATCGGCGAGAAACATGGCAAAAGCAGTCAACACCTATGCAACATATGCCATAACCTACAGCTTTGGTATCATAAAATAGACAAACACCGAACTAAATAAGCTGAACATAAAAACAAGAAAGGAATTTAGAAACCACACGGCTCATCATCCAAGATCCTCTATTGAAAGCTTCCGTCTCCCGCGAAATTTCGGAGGCAGGGGAATTCCAGATGTGAGTGTTAGACACCATAAGCAACTGGAAAACCTAAAAATTTCTTGAAAAACACAGTCTAATCCACGACAGGCAGTACAGATTCCGTCAGCGCAGATCAACTGCCGACCTCCTTTCCTTTGTCGCCCATTCTTGGAACAAGTTTATGGAACTACACGGTGAATCCCAGGTTGTCGCTCTAAACATATCCAAAGCATTCGACCAGGTTTGGCACGCAGCGCTGCTTAATAAACTTCCGGCCTATGGCCTACCACCAAAACTCTGTACCTGTACAGCAAATTTCCTCTCCAACCGGACCATTTCTGTTGTCGTGGATGGCCATTCCTCTAAACTGTATCCAATTCATGCAGGAGTCAGTAAAGGTTCAGCTTTAGCCCCTACTCTGTTTATTCTCCACATCAATGACCTCCTCTTTAGCACATCCAACCCAATTCACAGTTACGCGGACGACAGCACCCTCCACTCAAATATAAAATATTCTGAGCCTGTCTCTTTAGCCCAATTAGATGAGGATCGCAGACTCATGGAGGGTTCTGTCTCTGGATCTCCAAAAAATATTGGACTGGGGAAGTAAATATATTGTACAATTCAACTCCATCAAATCTCAATCTTGCCTTGTCATAAGAGAGCCCTAGACCCATCACAATGAACAAGCAAGTTATTCAAAGTAATGAGTCCCTTTCACTTGTTGGTATTTCTGTGCATCGAAATCTCAATTGGCACCAACATGTCACATCAATTGCAGAAGCGGCTGCTAAGAAATTAGGTTTCCTCTTCCGGGCTCGCAAATACTTTTCACCAGCTAATCTCTATACCTTATATACTTCACAAAGGCCACGCCTCAAATACTGCTCCCACATCTGGGGTGCCGCTGCCACTTCTACGCTCGCTGGACTCCATTCAGAAGATAGCTATACATCTCATTGGTGACCCTACCCTCACCCAAAGGCTGCCATCCCTTGCCCACCAACGTGCCGTTGGTGACCTCTCTCTCTCTATATATATATATCTCTCTCTCCTTCTCTCTATCTCTCTCTCTCTATCTTATAGATATCTCCACGGGCACTGCTCAGAGGAACACAGCGAATGCACCCTTTTACTGTCCAGGTCACCAGACATAGAACATCTTGTTATGCCCGCTCTTTTGTCCCGAGAACTTCCAAGTTGTGGAATTCCTTGCCGGCACATGTTTTTCCTTCTCCTCCCAGCCTCCAAACCTTCAAGTCCAGAATTAACAAGTTGCCTCATTCCTCCTTGTCGACACCCACGGTACGATAGTATTTAGGCTGTGAGCCCTCGTAGTGTGTTGTTGAAAAAAAAATCATAAAACTGAAAGAACACTGATGATGTACCGAAATTGATTATAATATACAAGCTGTTCCATTTGAATTTCTCGAGAAAACTTGACTCCAGTGTGTTTTTACTGTTTTTAAGTAATTCTTTCTGTATTGGTTGCAGTCAAAAAGAACACTTTTTAAGATTATATATATATATATATATATATATATATATATATATATATATATATATATATATATATATATATATATATATATATATATACATATAAATTTTATTATGTTCGTATTCGTGTTTTTCAATTATCAATATTTCCGATCCCCCATGAGCCCGAATAATCGTGCGTATATTGTACTTGGAGAAAAGGAAATGGTAGACCGAGGCGGCATTTTTCGGGAAGTGTGGCCCAATTGATAAAGTCCGTAAGCTACAATGAAACGGCAAGAGCTACCGGTGACAGAGTCATGCTTGCGTCGCCTTTAGATTGTTGTGATGACGGCATATACGCAAGACATTAACTCAGACAGTTATTTTAATATCCATGACCACGTTTGACAAGTAAAGTTTTGATATTTCTGTATGATTATCTAAATAAACCAGTGCTGCTGTTTAATCAGATATCACAGATTACCTGCGGAATTGACTTCTTCATCTTGATTACATTTAATTCAATTTTGAAAGTACACCCCAACTTTTATACAACCGACACGGGCACAGAATTCTATAATAAATAACTGGACACGTATGTGTCGCTTCCGAAGTGCTGATCCAGTCGCTTCAGAAAGTGCTTGTTTTCGAGGTGCAATTGTGAAGCCCGTATATCTGGCACCTGGACTCTTGCCTATATATTCCGTACACGGGAACGAACGACTGTAGAAATTGACTTCCATAAAACGCAGTATCGGCAAAACGTGAAAGATTTGGGAATTACATTACACGTGCTTCGAGACATGCCGACAGTGCTACTACTGGCATTGGCGGATATGTCCATGGTCCGAATTGACGAGCGAGTACTTGTGCCTTTGTGCCAGAACCTGAATGGATGCGAGCGGAATGAGAATTTTATGAGCCGGTCGTCAAAATCAGACATGAATTGAAGGGCCGTTACTTACATACGGTTCAGAGTAAACGGCCTTCTTATCTTTGCCCGTTCGAAAAATGTGCATCTTTAAACTGCATTTGATGTAAAGGAATGGATGCGGTCTTGCGATAAACCGGAAATTGTGATAATGCGACTTTGAAATTGCGGTAATTCTTCGTGTTGCTTTTGACAAATCTAATTTTCATCCCTAAATTTAAGACTTTCAATGCCACAAGCGGTACCTAATAAAAAGCTGACACAGCAAGTGTGTTCTGGCAGTGAATTTTAATTAAAATGTTTTCATAGGTCTGTTTTCATAGGGTTTTTTTTAAATTTTTTACTGCCTGTCGTGGATTAGATTGTGTTTTTCAAGAAATTTTAGTAATTCTGTGTTTATATACTTTTTCATCACTTTAGAGATGACTGAAAGGAGAGAAATACGGCCTGTAGTTGCTAGGAAGCGCTTTGGGTCCTTTCTTAGGGACGAGTTGTACTCGATCAGTTTTCCAGTTTTTTTATTTTATTTCAACAACACACCACGAGGGCTTACAGCCTAAATACTATCGTACCGTGGGTGTCGACAAGGAGGAAAGAGGCAACTTGTTAATTCTGGACTTGAAGGTTTGGAGGTTCGGGGGAGAAGGAAAATCATGTGCCGGCAAGGAATTCCACAACTTGGAAGTCCTCGGGGCAAAAGAGCGGGCATAACAAGATGTTCGATGTCTGGTGACCTGGACAGTAAAAGGGTGCATTCGCTATGTTCCCCTGGTAGATCTGTTGGGGCAGCAGGTGGAGGAACTATGGAAGAAAGCTCCTCTGAGCAGTGCCCGTGGAGATATCTATAAAAGAGAGTCACCAATGGCACGTCGGTGGGCAAGGGATGGCAGCCTTTGGGTGAGGGTAGGGTCACCGATGAGACATAGCTCTCTTCTGAATGGAGTCCAGGATGTGGGAGCAGTATTCGAGGTTTGGTCTTATTTGTGAAGTATATAAAGTATAAAGATTAGCTGGTGAACAATATTTGCGAGCCCGGATGAAACCTAATTTCTTAGCAGCCGCTTCTGCAATCGATGTGACATGTTGGTGCCAATTTAGATTTCGATCCACAGAAATGCCAACAATTGAAAAGGACTCATTACTTTGAATAACTTAGTTGTTCATTTTTGATGGGACTAGGGCCGGTGTATCTCTTATGAGAAAGAAAGCAAGACTGAGATTTGGTGGGGTTGAATTGTACAAGATTTCTACTTCCCCAGTCTAATATTTTTAGGAGATCCACGAAGACAGAACCCTCCATGAGTTTGCGATCCTCGTCTAATTGGGCTAAAGAGACAGGCGTAGAATATTGTATATTTGAGTGGAGGGTGCTGTCGTCCGCGTAACTGTGAACTGGGTTGGATGTGCTAGAGAGAAGGTCATTGATGTGGAGAAGAAACAAAGTAGAGGCTAAAGCTGAACCTTGAGGGGCTCCTGCATTAATTGGATACAGTTTAAAGGAATGGCCATCCACGACAACAGAAATGCTCCGACTGGAGAGGAAATTTGCTGTCCACATACAGAGTTTTGGTGGTAGGCCATAGGCCGGAAGTTTATTAAGCAGCGCTGCGTGACAGACCTGGTCGAATGCTTTGGTTATGTCTAGAGCGACAATCTGGGATTCACCGTGTAGTTCCATAGACTTGTTCCAAGAATGGGTGACAAAGGAAAGGAGGTCGGCAGTTGATCTGCGCTGACGGAATCCATACTGCCTGTCGTGGATTAGACTGTGTTTTTCAAGAAATTTTAGTAATTCTGTGTTTATATACTTTTTCATCATTTTAGAGATGACTGAAAGGAGAGAAATAGGCCTGTAGTTGCTAGGAAGCGCTTTGCGTCCTTTCTTGGGGACGGGTTGTACTCGAGCAGTTTTCCAGTTACTAGGGAATATGCCTCTATTATAAGATGTCTGAAACAGACGAGTCTTCTCTATACTTAAAATCAGTATTTACTGAGATATTGGGTGTTTTTTTTTTAAGAAAAAAGGTACATTTATACAGATCTAGGATGTTTAAAATAACGTTAATATAGTGTAATTCTGCGTAAATACAGGGTATACAAATATAAATAGTTCAACGATAATTATGAAAAATGGAAAAAACCAAAGAAAAGGTGTCTGTGATCTCTGCATTATTGGTGCATTCAAAATATTACCAAAGAACAATTGCTTTACTTACGAATGTTAATGTCACGATAGTGAACCGAATAAAGGTTAAAATTGGTACAAAAATACCTTTAAGAAGTCAGAAAACTGGAAAATTCGGATAAAAACTAATCACTACGTCTCGAACTGAACGAAAAATTCGAGACATTTGCCGGCAAAACTGTAAGGAATGTACGTAAGAGGTTTCGAAAATCGTAAATGAAACAGGCCAAACGATTTATGGTAGAACAACGACAGAAAACACCACAAAAAAACAAAATCTTAAAGAGGCGTTTGTTAAAGTTAAGCATCAAGAAGAAGAATTAAAAAAATATTAGCATGCCAAAAATGGTGCAAGCTGTAATTGGCTCCAAATGAGGTTGTACTAAATATCAAGAGTAATTGTGCACAATT
This sequence comes from Tillus elongatus, assembly GCA_964006375.1. NCBI lineage: Eukaryota > Metazoa > Arthropoda > Insecta > Coleoptera > Cleridae > Tillus > Tillus elongatus. The sequence goes on along the minus strand of OZ023265.1, from coordinate 17,519,169 downwards.
TTGCTTTTAGAATTTTTTCGATATCTTGTATGGTAGCGGAGCTATGATCCAATGAGTCTTAGGTGCTACACCCTGTATACGTCATGTACTGGTATCAGGGGCGGCTCCTCAATAAGAGCGCCCGTGCGCGCGCACTGCCGTGGAAAAAAACAATATTTTTGGTATGCTGCATTTTAATAAATTTTTATTCACTTTTTTACCTCCTGCATGCAACAAACAAAATTAGTATATCGAGGATCGCAGAGAGTCGGCAGCCATTAATACAGAATACAGAATCAGAAGAAGTATAGTCTTAATCGTTGCAGACGTTATATACATCCATAGCCATATAAAGCAGGCGGGCGGCGGTGTGTATTTTGCGGCGCTCTCCGGAAATGCGATACTTCAGTGCGAAATGATCGCCGAATTTTGATGACCTTCGTCGAAAACGACCGAATAAGTAATCTGTTGTGCGCTATAAAATTACACACTTCAGTTTGTAGTGGACTTTTGGCAGAGCGTGTGTACCAACTACGCAGTAATTTTCGCCTTCGCGTCGGATTGATTTTTAATTAGATCATTTCGTTGTTGTTTACATGTTCTAACAAGACAATTATTATTATTATGATAGTTACTATTTCGGGTTGCTTAATAAGTGGACAAAATAATTGTGATACTGTGATTAATTCAGTGGATATTTTAATTTTAAAGGTTAACTTTTTAAGGGACTTTTTAACTACTATAACGTATAACTAACTAGAGGAAAACTTGGCAAGTAGTTAATAATTATTTAGTAAGTAGGTTTCTTTATAATACATTTTCGGGAAAAAATAGGCGAGCCCTTCATTTTTACTGAATTTTTATTTTTTAAAATTCACTAAGAGGTATCGATAGAGAGACTTTGCAAAAAATTTTTCAACTGAGCGCGACCTAGGACCCTTAGAACCCATATCTGGGGTCACTTTCAATTTTTATATATATATATATATATATATATATATATATATATATATATATATATATATATATATATATATATATATATATATATATATATATATATATGTATGTATCCAACCGATAAATCGAAAAATAAGCAACTGATTTCGATTAAACTCGGCAAGTGCCTTTTAGTGAATTTTCTTAGAAAAAATTCACTAATGAGGAGATCTCGACTTTTGAATTTTGAAAAAATTTCTTCAAATGAGCGCGATCTAGGACCCCTAGAACCCATATCCAGGGTCAGTTTCAATTTTTATATGTTTATATATATATATATATATATATATTTATATATATATATATATATATATATATATATATATATATATATATATATATATATATATATAAGTATATATATATATATATATATATATATATATATATATATATATATATATATATATATATATATATATATATATATATATATATATATATGTATCACACCGATAACTCAAAAAATAATGGGCCGATTTTGATAAAATTTGGCATGTACTTTTATTTTGTAAGTAGCTTGGATAAGTTCGTTAGTCAGGAAAATCGGACGAGGTTTTCCGGGAAAATTTTGAGTTTTCATTCGAAAAAAATTCTTATCTCAAAAAGTAATTAGCCGATTTTAATAAAATTTGGCATGTACCTTTCTTTTGTAAATAGCTTTGACAAGTTTGTTAGTCAGGAAAATAGGACGAGGTTTTCCGGGAAAATTTTGAGTTTTCATTCAAAAAAATTTTTTATCTCAAAGAATAATAAGCCGATTTTGATAAAATTTGGCACGTACCTTCCTTTTGTAAATGGCTTTGACCAGTTTGTTAATCAAAAAAATCGGACGAGGTTTTCCGGAAAAATTTTGAGTTTTCATTTGAAAAAAAAAATTATCTCAAAAAATAAAAAATCTATGATAACAAAATTTGGTAGGTAGGTTTACGATATAAAAAGTAAACTATACACCAAAATTTAGATTTCTATGTTACAAGAAAAAAAAGTTATAAAATATTTTGTGCCAGATCATTTCTATGAAAATTCACTACCATAACGCACTTGCTGCGTCCAGGCTTTTCTTTTATTAATGGCTTGGATGAGTTCGTTAGTCAGGAAAATCGGATAACGTTTAGCGGGAGTTTTGTTTCAAAAAAAATCTTTTTCTCCGAAAATTACAAAGGTATTTTAATGAAATTTGGTGGATATGTTGCCTTGTAAAAGACCTTAGTACACACTAAAATTCAACTTTCTACATTTTTAGAAAATCGAGTTATTTAAATTTTGAGTTTTCTTTTGAAAAAAAAAATTCTCCGAAAATTACAAAGTTATTTTAATTACATTTGGTGGATATGTTGCCCTGGGTAAGACCCTTCTATACACAAAAATTCAACTTTCTAAGTTCGTAGAAACTTGAGTTATTCAAATTTGAAGCATTTAATAAAAATTTACTACCATAACGCACTTTCTACGTCCCGAACTTTTTTTTCTTGCGCATCTCCAATGCATTAAGGCACCAGCCGCTACTGACTGGTATAAAAACTGATAGCAAAAATTTTGCCGCACAAACTGTCAGAGAATGACTCAGTCGAGTGAACACGCTCCGGTGACAACTAAATAACATCCAATCTGTTACATTTTGGATTTGCAAACATCACTTCAAACACCAGCATTTTTCCCGTAAATTGAACGAACCACGAAAAACAGCATTTTAAACAAATTAGCGGTCCGACAAGCTACAGTAACGAACACGATTAGCTAAATCAGGGCATCAGAGATGGCTGTGATAAACAAGCCACTAGATTTAATTCGATTAAAAAGTTCGGAACGTTTATGTTCCGAAGCGGGATATCATTTTTTTAATAACTCTGCATGCTGACCTGAATTAAAAGTGGTGATGGATTGTTTGGCAAAGGGTAGTGTTCGATACGAAAAAAGTGAATAATTACTCAAAAAGCAGTAACGGGGAAATACTAATATTTTATATTTAACTAAAAGTCACGTAAAATATGTATATGTAGTAATTTGGCGCGACTTTTCAAACTTAAATAAATAAAGAGATCTGTACGTCGACAGATACCAACTACATATACAGGGCTTTCATTAATTCCCGAACCCCACGTGACCGCTTAAGTTAAACAACCCGGCATACACGGTTGTACAACCTGAATAAATGAAATCCCTAAGTTGCCAGAGTCGTCTCATATTTCCTTTGGGGTTTTATAAAAAATATAAAAATTATAATAAGGTGAAACAGTAAATGTCTTAAATGTATTTATTATTTAGTATTTTTAACAGCAAGTCTGTTCATGTATGGTTTACTGTTATTGATTGTTAAAAAAATAAATTAAAAACATAATAAAATATTACTTTTATTTTGTATAGATATCAAAATTTAGTAATGTACGTAAACAAATTGTGTTCCGATTATTTAAACTTCTAATTTACGGTTTTAGGAATGTGTATTGTGTAACATGTAACAAATATGTAGCTGTTTGGGCAGATTACCGACGAACGGATTTGGTAGGGCTTTGTTCCAGGCGATGTCGAATATCGTCAACAACATAAACTTAACATACATACACTTTTAACTTACGTAAAAACACAATGAAATGCTAAGTTTTGATAAAAACTGTTTATTTTTATTGTCCAACAGATAGAAAATTATTTGAAGAAGGTAAACACTGGTCGAACTTGGAAAATGCACAATATACACACAAAATAACCGTCGAAATGGAATTGAGCGCCAATGGACTGAACTGTCAATTGATTTAGTAACTTTAGGGTCCCTAGTCTAGTGGTTTTTTGGTTACTTTTTGACTGCCAACTCATAAAATCATATTCCACTAAGAGAGAGAGACAGAATCCGGTCACGTGGGGTTCGGGAATTAACGAAACCCTGTATAATTATTATGCGTTTGTGAAAATATCAATAAGTGACAAAGTTAGTCAAAACTAATGGGATAGTATTTTCGAAACTGAATTAGAAAAATCTGTGGCTAATGGACTTGAGCTTCCGAGGCCATCTAATTCATTTTAACTAACTAGTCATACCTAGAATATCAAAACGAACATAAAACGAAAAATGTTCGGGACGCAGCAAGTGCGTTATAGTAGCGAATTTTCATAAGAATTGTACACTATTATTATACGGCATATTAGTAAAGTTAATACTTTAAACTTACACAGACCTTGAAGATCGATTTTAGAGGTCCTAGTACGCGCACATTTGAAGACTTCTTTTGAAAGTGCTACCATCGATATCTCTCTATTATCAAAAAAATCTTGTGTTCTAACTACCTTTTGAGAAAAATGCTCAAACCTAAATTTTCTAAGAAGCTGAAGAGTTAAATTTATCTGTAGATACTGTAAGTCTCTTTAAAAGAAATTGATATTACAAATTTCATTAACGTTATACAAAAGATTTCCAGAAGGAAACTTAATGCGTATTTAGAAAAGTAAAGTATCTGTCAAATTATAAACGTAGCAGTTATTTTTCCTTACTAATCGTCAGTATGATTTCGTTTTAGTCAACCTAAACAAACCGGTTTTTTCGATATCAACAATAACAAAATGTCTGCTGAAAATTATAATTACACTCAAAGTTATTCAGGCGTTTTAAACAAAAACGGGATCCTGTTCAAAATGTATGAAATATCTGCATTATTGTTTCTCGAAATGTCAAAAGAAAACAAAAAAACATACATTCATCGTGCTGGATTCGATCATGCAACCATCTACGTAGAAGACTCTCTCAAATCAATAAACTTTATTTACAATAAGAACAATATTTACAAAAATACATGCATATTCTTGCTACAGGTTATAAAATCGTGTCAATGTGAAACACCTATAATTAATATATTTTCACTGGCATCATCATCAATCATCAATCAGCCCTCTGCGTCCACTGCTGGACATAGGCCTCCCCTAGTTGAGTCCATTCTTTTCTGTCTTGAGCGCTACGAATCCAGTTTTTTGTAATTTTTGTAATGTCGTCTGTCCAGCGAGTTGGTGGTCTTCCTCTGCTTCTTTTATCGGATCTGGGTCTCCATTCAAGTAATCGTTTTGTCCACCTGTCATCTTGCATGCGAGCCACATTACCCGTCCATTTCCACTTGAGTTTTGCCACATGTATGACCACATCAGTCACTCCTGTTCTTCTGCGTAATTCTTCATTTCCAATGTGGTCACGTAACGAAACGCCAAGCATCGACCTCTCCATTTTGCGCTGTGTTACTTTCAGTTTCTTAGCAGAAGCGTTGGTAAGGGTTAGTGTTTCGGCGCCGTAGGTCATAACCGGTAGAACACATTGGTTGAAAACTTTTCTTTTCAAGCATATCGGAAGGTCGCTTCTGAAAACGTCTCTAAGTCTGTCGTAAGCCGCCCAGGAGAGTATAACTCTTCTGTTTATCTCGCATGTTTGGTTGGTTTTGGATATGCTTATCTCGTGGCCCAAATATGTGTATTTGTCTACCCATTCCACCTCAGAGTTTTCAATAATTAGGTTGTTACTAGGGACGAGGTTTGTCATAAATTTTGTTTTTCCGATGTTCCTTTTTAGACCTACTGTTGCACAGACCTCCTGAAGTTCATGTAGCATCACTCTAATATCTTCCAAGTTGTCAGCTAGTAAGACAATGTCGTCTGCAAACCGTAGCTTTGACAGACTTTGGCCGTCTATTCTTAGACGTTTTTGGTCCCAATCTAGCTTCTTGAACACATACTCCAGGACGGTGATAAACAGTTTTGGAGACATCGTATCTCCCTGGCGTACTCCTCTCCCAATTTTTATAGGATTCGTGTTTTCATGTAGTTTTACCACAAGAGTAGCATTTATATATATATATATATATATATATATATATATATATATATATATATATATATATATTGTAGATTAGTTTGGTGTAGCGATAGTCAATACGGCATGCTTCTAGGGACTGCAACACTGCGTCGGGCTCCACAGTGTCGAAAGCCTTATGGAAATCCACAAAAGCAAGGACAAGTGGTCTGCCATATTCGATGGTCTTTTCAATCACTGTTTTAACGCTTTGAAGATGATCATTGGTTCCAAACCCACTTCGAAAACCGGCCTGTTCTACTGGCTGTATAAAGTCTAACTTCTTTTCAAGTCGTGTGGTAATTATTCTAGTAAATAATTTGTAGAGGTGGCTAAGTAGACTTATTGGCCTGTAATTTTCTAGGTTCGAGATGTCTCCTTTCTTGTGGATCAGTATTACGATGGTGTTGTGCCACTTTTCTGGTATCGTACTATTGAAGAGACAAAGGTTGAAAAGAGATTTGATTTTTTGGAGCAAGCAAGGACCACCAATCTTTATCGCATCGGAAACCACGCAGTCGTCTCCGGGTGATTTTTTTTTCATCTTTTTAGTGAATTTTCTTAGAGAAAATTCACTAATGAGGAGATCTCGACTTTTGAATTTTGAAAAAATTTCTTCAAATGAGCGCGATCTAGGACCCCTAGAACCCATATCCGGGGTCAGTTTCAATTTTTATACGTTTATATATATATATATATATATATATATATATATATATATATATATATATATATATATATATATATATATATATATATATATATATATATATATGTATCACACCGATAACTCAAAAAATAATGGGCCGATTTTGATAAAATTTGGCATGTACCTTTCTTTTGTAAATGGCTTGGATAAGTTCGTTAGCCAGGAAAATCGGACGAGGTTTTCCGGGAAAATTTTGAGTTTTCATTCGAAAAAAATTCTTATCTCAAAAAGTAATAAGCCGATTTTAATAAAATTTGGCATGTACCTTTCTTTTGTAAATGGCTTTGACAAGTTTGTTAGTCAAGAAAATCGGACGAGGTTTTCCGGGAAAATTTTGAGTTTTCATTAGAAAAAAATTTTTATCTCAAAGAATAATAGGCCGATTTTGATAAAATTTGGCACGTACCTTCCTTTTGTAAATGACTTTGACAAGTTCGTTAATCAAAAAAATCGGACGAGGTTTTCCGGGAAAATTTTGAGTTTTAATTTGAAAAAAAAAATTATCTTAAAAAATAAGAAATCTATGATAACCAAATTTGGTAGGTAGGTTTACTAAAACAAAAGATGTGACACAGTCTTAGTAGTTTCTAAAAAGAAAAAAATAAGTGCAAACACAACATAACCATACACAACAATGGAGGCGGGCAATAAATAAAATAAAAAAGTTATGATAACCAAATTTGGTAGGTGCGTTTACGATATAAAAAGTAAACTATACACCAAAATTTAGATTTCTATGTTACAAGAAAAAAAAGTTATAATAAAATATTTTGTGCCAGATCATTTCTATCAAAATTCACTACCATAACGCACTTGCTGCGTCCAGGCTTTTTAGGGCTAGTTTAATCTCATCTAGTGATATTTCCATCAGTATTTCCGAGCCTTGGTTAACCACGCCTTTTTACGGGTTAGTATGTCAGATTCTGGATGTAGATTTATATCACTTTGGCTTTTATATAGCATTCCATAAAACTCTTCCACTATATTTAGAATATCTTTTCTGTTCGTCGATGTGTGCCCTTGTGCATTTTTAAGTTTTATTATTTGTCTCTTTCCATTGTCAAGCTTTCTACGTAGAACTTTCATACCTTTGTTGTTATCTATGGTATCTTTGATTTGGTTGGGTCTAAAAGCTCTTACGTCGCGTCGGATGCCTTTTGAAATTTGTTTATTTATTTCTCTTAATTCTTCTTCAGATGTATAGTTTTTGGACCTCATATCCCTTCTTTTTTCTATGAGCAGTTTGGTCTCCTTGCTTAGTTTTTCTTCCCTTTGATTTGTTGAGCAGTGTCGACTTTGGGCCTCATGCCAGATGTAAAACTGAACTACCCCAGGCGAGTAGAAAAGTATTTTCTCTGTACAATCTACTAATGTGTATACAATTTATACTTATAATAATGTGTGAGAAGCTTGACGTTTTGTTTACATGATACTTGACACAGGCTTCATGCCGAGATTTCACGATTGTTGGTGCGGGTAGTATGTTTTATGCCTGGTATATATTTAGTTTGGTTACCGTTGATGTATGGTTAATACCTGTTCTATGAATCAATCGGCGCGTGGCAGTTAACTACTCTGTCTGTCAGGCATTGGACTTTAACCACTAAGTCGTTTCAACGCATGTCTTTGGGATTTTATTTTTAATTTGGAAAAAACTATAAATACTATGTACCAAATTACTTACAATTCACCACATTGGTTTACTTACACCATTTCTAGCTACATGTAAAGTCTCATTCCAGTTACTCCGATACTTCCAAAAATATAGCGTTTTCAATATATATATATATATATATATATATATATATATATATATATATATATATATATATATATATATATATATATATATATATATAGTCACGAAGTTGATAATCCTGGAGACATTATCCGGCCTAATTTACCGTCATAGCCACTGCATTATAATACACCATAAACTGCAATTATCATTTGCAAAGGTTGGAATATTTTCCAACATTTTTCGTGGAGTAATATACGTCGAACAGAATAATTAGTAAGGGGGCAATTAGAGTCGCCGTGATCGAGACGGTACGGCGGCCGCGATTTTGAAAAGAAGTGTGGCCGGATGGAACGCCAACGGAACGTTTTCAGGTTTGACAGTCGCCGTGATCAGGTGAGTGCGTTGTCCGCGAACAAGAGGAGTTTTAAAAGACTGTGCCAGTGAGCAGCGGAGGACTGCAATGAGGTTGCCGGTACACGAGGCCGCACCCGGAGAGTTTCAGCGAGCACCGTCGCCGGACAGTGAGCCGGGTAGGTGAGAGTTTGGTATCGTGTAGTGGGCCAGTGATAGAGTCGTTGAACGCTCCGTCGCGACGCTGGGTACCTTCGAGGGGATCACCTCGGTCCGCTGAGAGCCGCTGTCCGACATCATCGTCGGGGGCACCGCTGGCGGTGCTCGCGGGCTTTTCCTGGACGGTTTGGGGCCACGGTCCTGAGTCTCCGATTCTCACGGGATCACAGGGGAAGCCGCCGAGTGGAGGGATTGTGCGTCGGAATTGTTGTAGTGAATCCACTATCAGTTCCAGTCAAAAACAACCCTCCGTGAAGCCGCCTCTGTATCCCGAACAAGGAAGTCGGAGTATGGATATTCCTGTACTGTAGTAGGTACGTAGCTAGCTTAGCTTGATGTAGTGTCCGACACACCCTGTATGCTGCATGCCCGCTTGGAGTACTCTACCATTCGCTACCCTTACCGCCGCCCTGCACCGGTTAAAATGGCTGCTTTAACCCCTACGTGTAACCCGCGCGTAGCTTTGACAGTCAAATAACCACCTCTGCATCTGGATCCTCATAATTACTTAATTCCCTGGTAGCAGGACCCCGTTATTTTCTTTTGTAAATAGTTAGTGAATAGATTTTATTTTAATTTACTCAGCATTTCATTTAAACACTCCAGAATATCCGCCCAAATAAACCTTACCCATAGATATCTAATAAAGACCTTAACCAGAAGTCCTGTGGGACTTCGTCTTAACTTAGGAGGACCCGGTCACCACTAGAGTCTACCCTGGGTTTGTGTATACGCCAGAGACTTGGGAAGGGGCCAAGAATCCCGAGAGAGCGCGCCTACTCTCTGAAGAAAACTCTATATGCGCTGGCGCTCGAGCATGATCCCGTAGGAACGCCGTGTCCCAGGAATTATCCTGGAAACTCTCCATATTAGGGAAAACTAGTATTAACCCTCCCCCCCGCCAGCCACCCCAATGGCCGTTATTATATATATATATATATATATATATATATATATATATATATATATATATATATATATATATATATATATATATATATATATATATATATAAATTTTAACGGACCTTGGTTTTGGTTTCTAGGGACCCAAATTCGCGCTTATCTGAAGAAATTTTTTCAAAAGCATTCCATCGTGACAATGAAATATCGCTAAAAGTGCAAAAATATAGAAACACACACACACACAACTATAAACTCACTATATAAATAAATAAAATACAAGATATTTGAACAAAAACTCTGGACTCAGCAAGTGCATTATGGTAGTGAATTTTGCGTAAAAAGGATCCACGGAATTTTTTTACAAACATTTGCTGCCCCTTTGGGGCCGCGCGGATTCTGCTTCACCCACTCCCAATGTCACGAATCGCCACTGGAAAGGGGTTGCAATCGACTTGCAAAATTTGACATAATAAGAATACTAATAGATTAAGTTAAATAAAAAACTATTTAAAACCGAAAACCAATCGTTATGCTAGTGCGATGAATAATTACTTTAACATAAGAAATGTGTCATTCGAAAACTCAAAAGGCAAATTTATTATACCGTCAACTTGGCGACAGGCATCAACTTGGCTCCGTTAATATTTTCATCGTATTTCCTCTGTTTTTGTTGGTTTTTCACTGTAACTTGAAGCATTCTGCGCAAAATAAATGTACGTGGCTGGATCTACATGACCGTTGGAATGAAAAGAATAGGCCATGTAAAAAGAGAATGTCAGCAAAAACTACTCCCACCAAATATCACGTAATAGAAAACAAACGAGAATGACATAATGGCTAAAGCTAGCCGACGTCATTTTCACCGACGGAAAAGCCCCGTGTGTCGTAAAAACAAATTATTATTACTGACAATAAAAAGTTGGGTGTTTAAATTAGATGTCGTTTGAAAGTTTTTATTTACAGACAAGTTTTTCAGCAGCTACAGCAGAGATGCCATAAAAAGGGAGGTTGATTTTACGCCATGAGTTCCCAACAACTACAAACAATAGTAAAATGGATAATAAACTTCTAACTGGAGAAAATACCCCATTAATTATGTGCTTCACGCTATTAATTATTTTCAGGATATACTATTTTATATTATTTTCTCAAGTTTATTGACGCTCAAGAATTTTATGTATAGCTGAGAACTTGAGAAAATGTCTTTATTAAAGGTTTCAGAAAAACAAAGTCTTCTTGGATAAAAACGACGGTTTACTACCGTAATATGTATCTTAGATAAACAACAACTGACAACAGAACAACCTACAAATAATTGCCTTAATACATGTGGCAAATTTAACCATTTATAATTTATTTCTTAGGAAAATGTATGCATAGATCCAGGGTATGGCAATGTGTCAAAATTTGGTAGTACATACAGACTTGGAGACTACTTCTCTGGCTTCACTGTTAGGTTTCGTTTGTGTAAATGAGGGACGTAGCCAGCGCGTAAGCTAACTGGAGCAAGTAGCCCTTCTGAATTCTAGATGCTCCAGGATGGTCTTCAACGTTGCTGTAACCAGTTTTGTGCTTGGCAGCATACTCATTTAAGATCTTCTAAATAAAAATTTGTATGGATACAGTTCTAAGAATGTTTTTATTTGTAAATCACTCCAGGAAAGATTTCATATCTCGAATACTTCACTAAATATCATCAACCTGAAAATTGCATATGAAAGCTTAGCCTAGCATATATGTTCTCACTTGCCCCGAACTTATTCGAAGTGCGTTTAAGCTTGAAAATTTTGACAGTTATCACTTGCCCCATATAGCGGGGCAAGTTGAACCAGTCCACAAATGTCCACAACATGTCACTTTGAAAGTAGATCTGACATTTATCAAAAGAATTTGTCAGTTGAATATGACATGTACTGTTGCCGTGAACTATGATTATGCACTATTGTATTACGCCTTATAAGAATCTTCTTTTTTTTTGACTAGAAAAGCTTATTTTACTGTTTAAACATTTTTCGATCCCTTAACCTGAAATGGTTTTCGTCTCATTTAACGTTGTTTCATTATAGAGTCATAGTAGGTTTTAGAATCTAGAAATTATTCTATTTTGTGGGAATTTTTCCTGGCATACCTACAACAAGTTTCATTTTCCTTCAATTATAAATGACAATTTTAAGTAAATTCCTATATTTTATGTGCCGAATGTGTTGAATGGATGCGAAACGGGAGAAGGAAATTTCATTTAAAGTTAAAATGACGAAGAGAACTTTATTCGAGCACGAGCGTTGTTTCCATTTTTTTTTAATATTAATAACATTTATAGGTAAATTAGCAGATTAGTTGTTCATTTAAAAAAAAACCAGAAACATGTTTAGAGGAACCCCTTTATGCATTAACCATCGGACAAATGCTGTGATCTCAACTCCACAATACAGTTAAGAGACCTAAAGTAAATTTGAGGTTATGTGCAAGGTAAACATGCTACAACGGAGCTAAAAATGCAAACTGTAGAAAACTCACCTTACAGAACTCCATAGAAAGGAGAAACTACTTACCAACATCGTTTCTCCACAAAAAACTTCCACTGTCCAATTAAAGAAAAAAACTCTAAATAGTAAGCGTAATCTGATTCCTTAAAATTAAATAAATAACTGAAACTGCTACCAAAGCATCACATAAAGGGTCTATTTTAAATTAATTTTCTGCAAATAATTTAATAAAAGAAAGAGCAATGAAGATTGTAGCTGAAACTTAAGGCTTTTTAACTTCTTACGACATTTACGCTGCATAGCCGTTCATGTAGGTACTCTATCTAGAACATGTCAATTTTGCGTTTTGAAACGCGACTTTTTTGACGTTTCAAGAATAAAAACTAAAAAGCTTATAACTTTGTTTTCTTTTAACGTAGAGATTCAAATTTTGGTGCATGGTTTTCTTTTTATGATATAAACCCTCGCACCTAATATGGTTGCTCTAACTATTTCCGGAGATATACAAATTTTCCGAAAGAAAACGAAAAATTTTCCGGGAAAAACTAGTCCGATTTTCCTGGGTAACGAACTGATCCAAGTCACTTGCGAAAGGAAGGCACTCACCAAATTTTATCACAATCGGCGCATTATTTTTTGAGTTATTGGTGTGACACATAAATATATATATATATATATATATATATATATATATATATATATATATATATATATATATATATATATATATATATATATATATATATATATAGGGTGGTCCTCCGGGAGGTCCCACGATCGATTGCGGGAAAACTATCAATAGGAAAACCCTGAAAATTGAATATTACACTTAAGTCGCTGGGGGCCACAGGTATATTTTCAAGATGGCGGCACTTCCGGTTATACCGGAAGTAGATGTCGATTCGCTTATTTTAAATAGAACACCCTGTATTTTATTGCAGTTTCGGATTTTATAATAAATTCTGAACACTTTTTGTAAATAATGTTCTTATACCTATCATCAACCGTCCAGAAGATATTTAGACTTTAAGATAAAATTTGACATTTACGGCCAGTCATAAAGATACCGATATTTTTATAATAAGAACATATTTCGTTACGATTTTTATAATTATCTTGAAAGATATGTCACTTCATCTATTTCCAGATCGAGACTAACGATAGAGTATACACAGTGTCCAAAAACAATTTTTCAAGTTTACAATGGGAAATTGCAAGAATCTCGCGATTTTCAAATTGGAACCCCCTTTTTTTATAACACTATCGTATTATGCTCAAAAAATCACTGATACTTTGTATGTAATTACCTATACCTAAATCAAACGGTTTTCATTTTATTTTAAAAAAAACTCATTTCAAAGCCTGATGTTTTGATAAATGTGCTACCATAAGCGTTAGCCATGGAAAATAAATTGCCGATTGTATTTCTATGGAAACTTTGACAGTTCATTGATTAACTAGCTAATAATGGCACAATCAAATTACACACACGAAGATTATTTAAATTTATTTACTATTTATGGATAATGTAATGAAGTAATTTCACGAACGTGTGATACATTTGCTGATAGATATCCATATAAACAGAAACCGTCACGTAAAACCGTCAAACGAATAGTAGACAATTTCAAAAACTGCGGATCTGTCAGGAAAAAGGTGCAGAGAGCTAAACCCGTTGTTTACAACCAACAAATCGAGACAGCAATTTTGGGATATTTTGCCGCGTACCCTACAAAGTCAACGAGGCAAGTAGCACTGGAGTCAGGATTATACAAAACCTCCGTTCTGCGAATTTTACGAAAACATAAGTTCCATCCTTATGCTCGTTCAGTTGTGCAACATTTAAAGGAAAATGATTTTTCAAGAAGGATGGAGTTCTGTGAATTTATTTTAATGCGATTCCAAGAAAAAAAGTCGCGATCTCCTCATTAGTGACTCTTTTTTTAAAGAAAATTCACTAAAAAATGAACTTCCAAATAAGATCGAAGAAACAGAGTTGACTGGGTCACACAGTCAAAGCCATAACACCATTATTTATTAGTGTGGCAGTAATTACATACGTCAAAGCACAAATACAAAACATCACAGACAAATAACAGGTTGAACGACTTGAAATGAGCTTGTAAAATGTAAGCCAACAAAACCAGTTGCAACCACTTTTTAAATAAATCTTCAGTTTATGTTAAAAAAATCTTAGTTTCCAAATTTGTTATCCTAATAGGCAAGGCATTAAATGATTTAGGGCCATAATAACCGGTTATGACCAAAGCATTGGAATGGAACCCATAAAGCAACATTCGTAAGGTAAGATTACTAAGATAAGTTAGAAAATGGACAACCCAATTAATCACAATTCAGTTTTTAAACCTGACAGTTGTTTCGCTAACGAAGTTACCGTCATCAGAGGGATGAAGAAACCGTTTTATTCATGAATTATCCCTCTGATGGCGCTAACTTTGTTAGTGAAACGATTGTCAGGTTTGTATTCTCCAAATTGTACTTATCATTGCTCATTACAGGTTCCAATCTAAACTCAACATTACCATCAGTAGCAAGCTTCACATTTTTAATAACTTCCTGATATTTTGTTTTGACAAGCATGCTCTTTTTGTTACACGTAGAATAACAAAGCCTAGGGCTGAGTGGATGACACCTACGTTAATGTCTGTTATCAAGGAGAAGGATAATGCATTGCAAAAGGATAAGACACCTAAATCTAGTACAGACTTTGATTATTGCAAACAGTTAAGAAATAGGACTGCTGCTTTGACGTGACTTGAGAAATAACGTTATTTACAAAACATCTGTCAATCAAATAACTCCCGCTCAATGTGGCCAGCATTATGTGATTTACATGTTTATTCCACCTCTAAACAAAAAAGAGCTTCGTTCTCATTTGTCAGATCCAGACAGTATAAATATGTACTTTTCAAGATTTTTTCAACAAACAAATAGTAACTGTGGCGAAAAAGTTGTTTTTACAATAATACCTCTTTTAACTTTGATAATTCATTTACGTTTAAAATGACTGATATTGATGAGGTGGGCAGAGTACTGACTGGACTGAGAAAGATTATTAGTGGATCAGATAACGTATCCCTTAAAATGTTGGCTTATGCAAGCAAGTCCTTTCATTGATATGTTCCTAGTTCATATCTTTAACTCTTGTATTGAGGCTAGTTACTTCCCTGTGCAGTGCAAACATGCCATTGCCATCCCTCTTGCTACGATTAATGAACCTAAAGATTTTTCAGATCTGAGGGTTCTTAGTGTTCTGCCTGTTATCTCAAAAGTGTTTGAAAAAATACTTTACACTCAGATTTATGTAATTATAAACGGAATAATTCCTGATAATCAGTGTGACTTCAGGAGGGGTTTCTCTGCAGCTACGGCTCTTGCGAATTTGACGTCGGATATCTTTGGGGCTAGTGACAGAGGCCTTGCCAGTGTTCTTCTTCTTTTAGATTACTCTAAAGCTTTTGACACTGTAAATCATGACTTGCTGTGTGCCAAACTGAAATAATTTGGTTTTGATTACAGTTCACTTAGTCTAATAAGATCCTACTTGACTGACAGAACTCAGTCCATTTCTATTGCCAATAAGTGTTCTGACAGCCTGCAGATTCTTTCTGGCGTTTCACAGAGCTCGGTTTTGGACCCCCCTTTCTTCATTATATACACATTAGACTTGCTGTCATCGCTACAACACTGCAAATCACAGATTTATGCTGACGATACCCAGATGTATTATAATTTTAATAGTAGTAATTCTTTAAATGTAAATAATATACTAAACGATGAATTGCAGTTAATTGATGATATATCTCAGCAACACAATGTAAAATTAAATCCCAGTAAATCACAAATCATACTGTTTGCTAATAAAAATAACTATAATTTTTTCAGTTCACACCTGAATATATCTATAGACGGCACAAGGCTGGGTTTTGTGGAGTCTGCTAGAAGTCTTGGTTTGACGATTGATTCGCGTCTTCGTTTTAGTGAACATGTCACAGGTGTAAGAAAAAAAACGTTTCTTAGTTTGAAACTTTTATATTCCAGTCGTCACATTTTGAATGTAAGCTTGAGAAAGCAATTATGTGAGCCACTTGTCCTGTCACACTATAACTAGTGTGATGTAATGTATGTACGATATAGCTTATTAATAAAGTCATATTATTATTAGAGGTGTGCGAACCCATGTTTTTTTCAAACCGAACTATAAACGAACCCAAGCAAATATGTTGCTTCGAACTTCGAACCTTGAAGATAGTATGTCTAAGGTTCACAGTCAAACTTCGAACTACTCAAAAACTTAAAATAGAACATTGAACTAATCAACATTGTCAATGATCACATACAATTTCCTTAAAGCCAAAATTTAGGGACGTTGTAGCATACAATATTTGGTACATAGAACAAAAAGGAAAGGTTTGACAAAATTGCAAGTTGATTGGGTGATAATGCCCTCCGGTGCTGATGTTGGTTGTGAAGATGAATCAACGATGAATCAAAAATACAAATAGAAGCATATTGAAAACTTTTTTAGACTTCAACATCTATATATATATATATATATATATATATATATATATATATATATATATATATATATATATATATATATATATATATATATATATATATATATATATATATAGCTAAGCTCAATTATAAACATTTTGTTGTTGCTTGGTATTAGCTAGGCAGTTTTCGATTAAAGATTGAGGGGGTTTAGAGTGTGGATGATAGGTACATATATAATAACAACTAAAAACTTTAAGTGTCTCCTGATTTTGAATATTAAACTGTTTTGGCTCATTGTGAAACAAAGTATGTTTAATTTAGTGCTCTTCTGGAAGACAATCTGCAATTGGCTTCATAAATTCTAAAACTTTACTTTACCGATCAGTTTCGAACTCTGCCGATATAATGTTGGCATTGGGGTGCTAGGATATATAAAAAAATTAATTCTGTCATTGTAAAATGGCTCTGTTGTATCTCAGTGTCCCACAAACTGTCAAAAATATGCATGAGTGAAATCTCCTGAAATTACGCTACCGACTCAATGGGACCGATACCGAATTTAAAGTGCCGCTACTGGGTTAACAGGGCCACTACAGAGTTATAACTTCGCTACCTTTGGTAGCATAGGATATCTGTAAAGCTCAATTTCGAAGTATTTTTGAGCAATGAACTATTTTTAATGTTAAGTATTTCAAACTTCGAACTACTTAAGATCGCCTAAGGCGAATAATTTTTCGAACCAAACGTTCTGCTCGAGTTCTGGTTCGGTTCGGAATTTCGAAACTTCGCACACCTCTAATTATTATTATTATGTATCAGAGTTCACCAGGCAGTCACCTGTAGAGTTCGGACTATGAGGTTGTGGGTTCGAGTCACATACACAGCCAGTCAAATGTGGTGTGATCTGATGAGTTAGAGTGATGTCCCTTGTTTATTTGTGTATGTAGTAAGCTCCCCCTGCATAAATCAGAGGCTTCAGGGTGCGGAGTGTGACCACTGTGGTGTTATTATTGATAGTGGCACGTTGCTAAAAGCTATGGATGAAGTTTGCAAGATGAGAATCATTTTAGTTGGGGGTAACAGTAAAAAGCACCGGATAACTCAAGAACAAAAGACCAAAAGTGCAATCAAGAGACAACTATATAATGAAGTTTTAAATAATAGCATTGATAAGAAGACTTACAATGACTATGCTGAGGCTCTGAAAAGAGATATATCAGCAACTAAGCGGGAGTATAATTCTAAGTTTATTAGTTCTGCAGCAAATAAAACCAAGGCCACCTGGCAACTAATGAGCGACGTGATGAAAACTTCTAAGAAACATGTATTTAATTTAAAACATGTTTCTATAGAAGAAGAAACAGACGAAAAGTGGCTCACTTATGTCAATCATTACATGGTAAATATATGCGATAGCATAAATTTAAGCAATTCGATATCAACAGAAGAAGTGAAGCATGTAACGGATACGATATTCTTTTATCCAACTGATGAAGAAGTGTATAACACAATATTCGAATTGAATAACACAAAATCAACAGGTTTTAACAAAATACCCATTACACTGTTGAAAGAATGTGCTTCCCTATTAGTAAAACCCTTAACGTACATTATAAATTTGTCTTTGCAGCGGGGGATACTTCCGGCTAATCTAAAGAAATCGTTGGTTATTCTAAAATGGAGATATATCTTTACTAACTGATTACTGACCCATTTCACTCCTTTCGAATATTGCAAAAAAAATTTGAAAAAATTATATGCAAAAGAATACTTGCCTTCATAGAAAAACACCAAATATTTAGTAAAAATCAAAACGCATATATTAAGAAGAGATCTACCTGAAAAAACTTGCTAGGTAACCCAAAAGACAAGGGTAGCACGGCCAAAATGTCGGGAATTTATGAAATAAGTTGTAAAGATTTTAATCTTAAGTACGTCAGACAAACAAAAATATCAATTGGAATTAGATTCAAAGAACACTTAGCCCAATTACGATACGGCACTATAGATAGATCTTACGTCGCCCGACATATTTGGGATAATAATCATTATGTTAATGAAGATAATCTAAAATTAATAAAAAATGTTAGACAACCACGACAGCTAAACGCGTTCGAGAGTATATATATTGCTACCGAAATGTATGCCATCCTGCACTGTGTGCGGGAGAACAAGAGGAAGGGCTACACCAACAAGCGGATCCTCATAGCCACTGACAGCCAGGCAGCCCTTAAGGCAATAAGTAGCCCACGGGTAAATTCCTGGCTGGTGAGTGAGTGCCGAGATGAGACGAGCGACCTGGCTGGGCAGAATGAGGTGACCATCACCTGAGTGCCGGGTCACTCCGGGGTCAAAGGCAATGAAGAAGCTGACAGTCTCGCGAAGAGAGGGTCAGCAGAACCATTTATGGGACCAGAACCGGCTCTGGGTGTGACAAAGAGCACTGCCAGGGGAGCCATTAAGTCCTGGGTCAGAAACCAACACAAGGTATACTGGACGGACTGTTCAGGGCTGAGACATGGGAAGTCAATAATTGACGGACTCAGTTCAAAGAGAGCTGTGGAGCTGCTAAATCTTAGCAGAGGACAGCTCAGAAACACAACAGGTCTCTTGACGGAACACATGGCCGTCAAGAAACACCTGCATAAAATGGGGCGGTTCGAAAGGGGACCTCGCATGCAGACTCTGCGGCAAGGGGGAGGAACCAGCCCAGCACATCTTGTGCGAGTGTAAAGCTCTGGACCGCAAAAGACAACTGATCTACGGTCAGTCTAGACCGGAGACAGAGCATTATAAAACTTCACCCTACCAATCGCTGTGCAGACTAGTTCAAGGCACAGTGATTTTGGAATGGGTGGAGTAAGACTAAGGGTATGCACAATCAACCAAAGGTTGCAGTGCTATTGGGGCGGCAAGGCCGCGGACGAGCCCTGAGGGAATATATATATATATATATATATATATATATATATATATATATATATATATATATATATATATATATATATATATATATATATATTGCTAAATATAGTTACAACAAAAAATGTATGAACGTTTCTCCACCACTGAATACAAGTCACCTGATCGATTGCTTTGTAAAATAAATTCCCACGTTTCAACACGTCCTAGAGATAACATAAGAATACAGATATTTCCGCCAAACAAAACTATGTTAATTTAGTTGTCATTGAACCTTCCCAAAATTATTAGAGATCGACACCTTTTAGATAAGGTAATAAAGACAGTTCAAAGACCGCGCCTGGCGATAAAAAATACAATACACTGCAGAATTTGCCTGCGACCAGATCCCCTCTCGGTTCCGCTTCTTTACCCAAGATCTGGTATATAAGGTGATGTTAGTTTTTAAAGTAGTTAGAATTTTTCATCCTCTGATGGCGCGAACTTGGTTAGTGAAACAATCGTCAGGTCTTTTAAAATGTTTTGTGGTGATTTGGGTTCCCCAAGTGTACTTATCAGTGCTCATCACAGGTTCCAATCTTCACTTAAAGAAGAGATCTACCAATAGAGCGATATTTCAAGCAATGAAAGAAATTACTGAAGAACATAATGCAGTACAAAGCCAATTATGTATGTTGTTGTACCTAACAAAAGCTTTTGATAGTGTAAACTTTGAAACATTTCTAGGTAAATTGGAACAAATGGGTTTTAAAGTGACATCTCTTAGTCTGACAACATCATATTTAAAAGATAGACAAGAAGTGCATAGTACATGACGATTGTCAGACCGGAGCAAGGAAAACATCAGCTTGGATGACAACAAAAAGAGGAGTACCACAGGGGTCCATCTTGGCACCTATTCTCTCCCTGCTTTATGTTGATGAATTACCGGATGTATTACCGCAAGACAGTACTTTTTGCTAATGATACTTCATTGATTGTATGAGCTAAAACAGATGATGTCTTGGTGTCCAAAGTTTCGGAATCATTGCTATCACTAGAACACTAGTTTAGAGACATGGATCTAAGAACGAATATAATATTGGAAAGACGAAAATGATTTTGTTTGGCTATTTTGCTGGTAAAGAGCTAAGTATATCATGTAATGGTATAACATTAACACAAGAAGTGAAGCTAAGTTTTTGGGACTCAGAATTGACTCTCAGCTGAATTGAAAAGCCCACATTGAAGATCTTGGTGGAAGGATATCAGGCTCTAACTACGCCTTGAGGATTTTCTCAGGATCAGTGAACATCACTGCAAGTCTTACTGCATATTATGCATCTGTCAACTCTAGGATATGATATGGCATCATGTTCCCAGGGAGCTCTAGAATATTCAGAGTTCACAGGTCCTGTGTTCGCAGTATCTTCAGGCTAGGTGTTACGGAGTCTCGCAGAGAAACTTGTAAAACTTATAATATACTTACCATATTCTGTTTGTACATCCTGGAGTGTGCGTGTTAGGTGAAGGAAAACATAGATTTGGTATCTGAGTGTTAATCGCAGCACGATCATTTTACTAGAACATGTATAGCGAGGCCAAAGGCCGATACAACTCATTGAAACAATCTACAACGAACAATTTTGCCAACACCCTCCTTCTTGAGTACTTTAAGAGGTTTTGTTAATAATTTAATGAATGTTGCACATAACATCTTGTATCTTTTGGGTTATGTCATTTATTAAAATATGAGAATGTGAAGCACACATATTTTATGCGTTTGAATGGCAGTTGTACAAAGAATGCACTGTCAATACAGAACAGTACGTTTGACCGAGATCATTTATTACATTTTGTTGGATGCGTTATTATATTCCCTTTTTAAAAAGGCATCAAGATTTGAGATTTAAATGCCAACTTACATATAAAAATTGTACTAATCACAATTATTTTATGCTGTTTCCTCAATAAACCTTATGTATGAGTTATAAAATCAATCAAAAACCATCCTGCTTGAAGATCAATATTTTTGTATCACAGACTTAATACTTTTCTGCAAGGCGATGTATACACCTTTTCACAACAAAATACCACCACCAAAACTGAAAAACAAACTCACCTGTAAACTAGGATGACACCCCAAATCCAGCAGCATCTTAACGACTCCAATATGCCCCTTGTTAACTCCGATATGTAACGCTGTTTGCCTTCTCTTGTTCCTTGCATTGAGGTCAGCGCCTGCATGCGCCAGCAATTGCACTACAGCTGGCTCATCGCCGAAAGCAGCATGGTGTACGGCACGATCACCGTCTTTGTCTTCTATCTCAACATCAGCATGAAATCTCAACAGAACTGTGATAACTTCAAGATGACCATTCTGACTGGCAGCCTGTAAAGCTGTATGTCCAGCAAATACTCCGTTAACATCTGGGCCTATCCCAGCTCCAGCTGTGTTGCTCTGCTTAAGCACTTCTTCGCATTTCTGAGCGTCTCCGTTAGCTGCCGACTTGACCAGTTCTTCGTTTACATCACCAGAAACATGAGATTCGAAGAGTTTCTTTAAAAGGGCACTAAGGCGTTCTCCACTGGTGATGCCATGCATTGTCCCATCTTTACTAGCTACTTTAGTGACAGCTAAGGGGTTGTAGGTCCAGGTGGTGTTGCAGACTTCTACTTTGAGGTCGTTGTCGTTGTAAATTTGTTGTACATGACCAATCTTGCCAAGAGTCTGAAAAACAATGCACTTAATTAAAGTATATGAAATTAGTGGTAGCAAAGAAAATAAAGCAATTAAATAAACCTAAACATGTAGAGCATTATATTTAATAAAATAAATGTGATGTAGAGAAATGTATCACAAAAAAAGGTTGACTTGTAAAACGATTTAAAATAATAAAGTAATCCTGCATATTGTTTTCATCTGAAAAACCTTTTAAGTTTGGGTTAGAAATCAAGTTTCCAGTGCTTACTTTTTGAATATTCTAAAATATAACAAAAAAATATATTTGTACAAGCATGAGATTCCATCAATGGTATTATTGTGTCCTTTGTTCAAATTTATATACTTTGTTATAAAGCTGTTAAGCAAATTGCTCCCTTTTTAGTGAATTTTCTTATATATATATATATATATATATATATATATATATATATATATATATATATATATATATATATATATATATATATATATATATATATAAAATTTGGTGGGTACCTTTTTTTGCAAATGGCTTGGATAAGTTCGTTAGCCAAGAAAATCGGACAGGTTTTTCCCGGAAAATTTTGTATTTTCTTGCGGAAAATTTTTACATCTCCGGAAATAAGAAAGCTATAGTATTATTAGGTACGTGGGTTTATATCATTAAAGCTAAACTATGTGCCGAAATTTAGATTTTTAAGTTAAAAGGAAAAAAAGTTATAGGCATTTAATGCAAAAAAATTCGGTTACTCTAGAGGCCAAATGAGGACACAAGACGAAATATTTTTGTATTATAAACACAATTGATGTAATTTTATAGACAAAAAAAGAACATTTCGGGTTAGGGGGTCGAAAAACATTAAAACAGTAAAATAAGCTTTCGTACTCCCAAAAGACAAGATTCTTATAAGGCGTAATACAATAGTGCATAATAATCCGCGGCAACAGTACATGTCATATTCAACTGACAAATTATTTTGACAAATGTCAGATCTACTGTCAAAGTGACATTAAATAAATATTTTCTTTTCTATGTGTAATAGAAATATAGAATATTTTCTTTTCTGACATGTGTAATAGAAACACATTAATAGAATATAGGCATGCTCTTCTTCTTACATTTATCTTTATTTTTGGCCATCACAATTTTACAGATAGAGTAGGATATAATTTTAGTGACTTGAATTTTGAAAATATTTCTTCAAATGAGCACGAACTAGGCCCCATAAAACCCATATCCGGGTTAGTTTCAGTTTTATCTATTTTCATATATATATATATATATATATATATATATATATATATATATATATATATATATATATATATATATATATATATATATATATATATATATATATATATATATATATATATATATATATATATATATAATATATATAAATATATAAATATATAAATATATATATATATATATATATATATATATATATATATATATATATATATATATATACATATACATATACATATACATATACATATACATATACATATACATATACATATTTTTTTTTTTTTTTTTTTTGTTCCCTCAGGGCTCGTCCGCGGCCTTGCCGCCCCGATAGCACCGCAACCCTTGGTTGATTGTGCATACCCCTAGTCTTACTCCACCCATTCCAAAATCACTGTGCCTTGAACTAGTCTGCACAGCGATTGGTAGGGTGAAGTTTTATATTGCTCTGTCTCCGGTCTAGAGTGACCGTAGATCAGTTGTCTTTTCCGGTCCAGAGCTATACACTCGCACAAGATGTGCTGGGCTGATTCCTCCCCCTCGCCGCAGAGTCTGCATGCGAGGTCCCCTTCGAACCGCCCCATTTTATGTAGGTGTTTCTTGACGGCCATGTGTCCCGTCAAGAGACCTGTTGTGTTTCTGAGCTGTCCTCTGCTAAGGTTTAGCAGCTCCACAGCTCTCTTTGAACTGGGTCCGTCAATTATTGACTTCCCATGTCTGAGCCCTGGACAGTCCGCCCAGTACACCTTGTGTTGGTTTCTGACCCAGGACTTAATGGCTCCCCTGGCAGTGCTCTTTGACACGCCCAGAGCCGGTTCTGGTCCCATAAATGGTTCTGCTGACCCCCTCTTTGCGAGACTGTCAGCTTCTTCATTGCCTTTGACCCCCGAGTGACCCGGCACCCAGATGAGGGTCACCTCATTCTGCCCAGCCAGGTCGCTCGTCTCGTCTCGGCACTCACTCACCAGCCAGGAATTTACCCGTGGGCTACTTAGTGCCTTAAGGGCTGCCTGGCTGTCTGTGGCTATGAGGATCCGCTTGTTGGTGTAGCCCCTCCTCTTGTTCTCCCGCACACAGTGCAGGATGGCGTACATCTCGGCCTGAAACACCGTTGCATGGGCTCCGAGGGAAATACTGTGACTTACCCTCGGTCCTTCCGAGTAAACACCTGCCCCCGTCCCACGCTCCCCGCCAGATCCGTCCGTGAACCAGACGAGCGCGTCCCGTGGTATGCCCGGTGTCTCCTCCCGCCATGCCCCGCGATCAGGGATTTCCACTGTGAAGTTGTTTTCCCTGCACATTCGCGGGCTCGCGAAGTCTGACCTCATTTCAAGCATGGGTTCCTTCACGATCTCCTGAATTTTGCAGTGGCCCCTGAAGCCTGGGTTGATACATATACATATACATATATATATACATATAGATATATATATATATATATATATATATATATATATATATATATATATATATATATATATATATATATATATATAGGGTGACACATTTCTAGGGTAAAGCTCAATATATCCAATATTATAAAAGATACGAGAAAAAAATGTATACGTTAATTATACAGTGTTTGGAGGTGCATCTTATAAAATTAGTTTTACAATGACAGGATGGCCCATAAGTTGCTGGTGATAATAATTTCTTTTTCTTAATCGAAAATGCCTTATGTTATTGCATTTTTTGGAATTTTTCATCGAAATATACTGCATGTTTGTAACAAAATAAATTCGGGATTCAGCAAGTGCGTTGTTGTAGCAATTTTTCATAAAATATTTATTTCGGTAGCTTAATTTGCCATTAACCTAAGGTTCATTGGCCAGGAAACCAGTGTTTTTGGAAACATTTTAAGTTTATTTCTGGTAGATTTTTGTACATTTTCAAACAATAAAGTAATTTTGATAAAATATGGTTAATTGTTTCTTCTATATAGGTTATACTGGTAACCAAATTTGATGCCCAGCTTTCTTTAAAAAAAAAAAGATATATTTGTTATTAAAAACATTTTTACAAAAATTCACAGCGCTAATGCCCTTGCTGTGTCCAGAATTTTAGCTCCCAACTATCAACTTTTTTCAATGCAAACAAACACTTTTTAGCTTTCAATTATCAACTTTTTTCAATGCAAACAAAACAGTTTATTAGCCATGTTTCTTTATAAACTTCTTGGCTTAGGTTTTTGATACTTTGCGCACTCATTACAGGGATGATGAGAGAAAACGTTAGATTTCTAATTATGTGTGACAGATGAATATCAAATTTGTCAATTACTCTGTGCATAATCAATACGTTGGACTTCATACAACAATTTAGCCTTCTCTGTTATATATTCTATGAAGAATGAAGAAAACTCTAACCAGCTAAATCAAAATATATAGTTTCTTACGTTTTACAAAATTTAAAATTCAGCACATTGCGTTAAAAATAATCTACTCTTTCATTTTGAAAGTAGCTGCTCAAAAAATTATTTAAGTTAATTTTTGGCCCGTAATTTTTGAATAATCAAAACAAAGAACTTTTGAGTCTACCTTATCACCCCCATTCATCCCCTACCCCCTAAAGCGATTTTACCCCAAAAACAAGTATGACTGTATACCAACTTTGAAGATGATATCCCAATTCGTTCTAGTTATCGTAGCTACAAATAGACAGACATACAGACCAACAGACAAAAAAAATTTCTTTCTCAAACCATGTTTCTTCTATGTTTTGATACTTTAATAACGAATCTGCTAGTGACGGAATTTTACAAATATAATTTGCAGGTCTACTGAATAAATTGCATGACATTTGAGCAAAATCGCAAATTTCCCTGACATTTTAGGGAGTATTTCAAATTCCCTCACTTTTCCCAGTTTTCCAGGTTGCTGGGTACCCTGCTCATTAAGCTGGCAACCTTCAATAATTATGTATGGTGAAGTATTACTATGGCTATTATTCATTATTCATTAATATAAGCTAAAATTATCTAAACATATAGCACTAAGTTCTACTTACAGCTGCCATTGCATCAACCCAGTCACCATGTCCTCGTTGCAACAGTTTCACTCTTTCCATATCAGATGATATTTGGACAACATCTCCAACAGCAAACTGTTGTTGTTGTGTCTCACTAAAGCTGCTTGAATTATACTGAGTTGCAATCTTTGTCAGAACAGCTGGATTGAATGTCCAACGATTTCCACTACTATAAGCCACGACAATATCATGATCTTCATCTATACCCACTACTGTGCCAATGCTGTTCAAACATTCAAACATTCCATCAGTCCAACCACCGTGACCGTGCTGGAGTGACTGCACAATCTCTAGATCAAGATCTACATTAACTTGATCCCCAATTTTTAAGCCTGGTGGGCCAGTACGACCAGGCCCTTGTTCTCCAAGACATGGCAAGTGATCTCTATATACGTTTTGGCCTTTAGCATCATTTACCACCTTCAAATCGGCCATACCTTCAAAACCTACACGATATAGATTCTTTGAACCGTTATCCCAGACAATGTAAGCTGCAGACCGTGGACTAGCAGCCGACCAGTCCTGTACCTCTTGTACTTTACCGCGTCTTCCGTTACCACCATCCTGATCTTCCCACTGCCAATCGACGCCACGAACTACGCGAGCTCCCGGGAAGATGCCTCGGATAGCAATCTTCTTGCTCTTACGACGGGTTTCCAGAAACACTCTCTCGCTACCTGGAGTAGTGATACGATAGAAACGGTGACGCAGGTGGTGCTTGTCGCCATGATAACAGATGGAACACAGGTCATAGTTTCCACACTCAGCACATTTCCAACGGATACCAAAAATGGGTTGTTGTCGACAGGTGTCGCACATTGTGCCCTCGTGCTTGACACCTGTAGGAGCACTGTCGAGTATTCTTAGATCATACTGGCCAGAACAGCGATAGTTAGCTGCGGTTCCATTGTCCCATACAACTACAACTTCATCTGGAGATTCGAAGTTTCTTACTGTACCCACGTGGCCTTCGCCTCCATCCTAAGGAAAAAAGTAGCTTAGAATCACATGGAATTATATTTTATTAACATATTGGTAATTATGTAAAAGGCAAGTAGAAAAAACTATTGTTTGCATTCTAACCTGTTTGCCCCATTTCCAGTCGGGTCCTCGGATAACCCTCGAACCTACACCTTCCATCATGACCCGTGTTGTGCGGGGCACACTGGGGGTTGCCCCTACGGCGTTAGCTATTTCCATGGCACTATCAACTTAAAATTCCGTAAAATATTGTCATAACATCTTCTCACTACACCATAACATTTATTTTTGTAGGACCGCACTTGTTAGTTGACAAAACGTAGTTAAGAATGCAGCTTGTAGTCTAAACGGACGCCAAATCGAAATTTTGTAGATCCAAAGGACGCTATTATTTTAGCTCAGTAGCTCCATCATATCACACGGCTCGCATAATAAGTTTATCGATCGATGGTCATGCTTTTTAAAGTTACCATGGAGAGTTTTTACTCTATGAAATTATTTATCGTAACGTAATAGTCAATCATCTTGAAAAGTAGTTTTGTAATTCTCTTTTAAAGTATTTACAAATAAATTTGCCGTATATTATTGTTTTTAATACATTATTTTAGCTTATTTCAGCATTGAATTATTTCATCAATTAATAAAATACTAGTTAAAATTTTTTGAGACATAGGTATTATACTTCAAATTAAAGGCAGATTTTAATAATTGAACTGTCTTTTTAGTGAATTTTCTTTAAAAAAAATTCACTATTGAGGAGATCTCCACTTCAGAATTTTGAAAAAATTTCTTCAAATGAGCGCTATTTAGGACCCCTGGAATCCAAATCGGGGGTCGGTTTCAGACTTATATATATATATATATATATATATATATATATATATATATATATATATATATATATATATATATATATATATATATATATATATATATATATATATATATATATATATGTTTATGTGTCACACCTATAACTAAAAAAATAATGGACCGATTTTGATAAAATTAGGTGAGTACCTTCCTTTCGCGAGTTGCTTGGATAAGTTCGTTAGCCAGGAAAATCCGCCGAGGATTTCCCGGAAAATTTTGTGTTTTCCTTCGTAAAAAATCGAAAAAAATTATATCTCCGGAATTAACAAAGTAAGGGCAACGAAATTTGGTACACAGGTTTATATAGGTAAACTACCTACCAAAATTTAGCGCTGTAGGTTAAAGGACAAAAAAGTTACAGGCATTTAAAGAAAAATAAATTTGAGTTTTCCTCAAAACGTCAAAGTCGCGATTTTAAACGTCAAAATTGTTAATATTTAGGCAATGAACCTGAAATTAATATGATCTATGGAAGGAAAATGTCTCAAGAATAATGTTATACAAAGCCTGAACTCTTAGTTTCAATCGTCATTGTCCTTCATTTTACTAATATATTCCCAGAAAATTCATTTCAAATAGACCCTTTCTCTGATGCTTTAGCAGTAGTGTTGGCTATAGAGTTTATCGTTTAATGGTATATCATTTTTGTCGAATTTTCGTAAAAAATCATTAAAGCGCAATATATCCGTTATTATGCAAGTTACAAAAAAAAGTTGTATACATTAATTGTAGGGTGTCTGAAGCTACATCTTAAAAAATATTTCCACAATTACAGGGTGGCCCATAAGTCGTTGGTGATTCAAATTTTCTTTTTTTTTAGTGAATTTTTTTAATCGAACACGCCCTATGTTATTGAATTTTTGTATTTTCCATCGAAATATAATACATATTTGTAAGAAAAGAAATTCGGGACGCCGCAAGTGCGTTATGGTAGCGAATTTTCATTAAATGCTTCAAATTTTGAATCAATTTGGTATTAACCTATAAGGTTGACCAGAAAACCAGTTTTTTCGGGAACAATTTAAGTTTACTTTCGGAAATTTTTGTACATTTTCAAACAATAAAGTTTTTTTGATGAAACATGGCACATTGTTTCTAATATATAGATTATACTGGTAACCAAATGTTGTGCCTGCTTTCTTAAAAAAACATATTTGCTATTTAAAAAAACATTTTTATGAAAATTCACTACCATAACGCACTTGCTGCGTCCAGAGTTTTAAGCTATCGCCTTAAACAAAATACCACTTACCCACACCTAACCACGACTCTCCTACGTTACGACAATATACGGAGGAAGACTAAGATGAAATCTATCTTACTGAGTAAGAAAACCCTTCAATAAAAAAGAATTTTATTTTTCAGAAAATAAAATTTAAACAGTCACATTTTTAGTCCCATGCTTCTTCCATGATGCTATACCCTCCAAACAGCTTTCTATCTGTAACTCCTCAAAAAAATCAAAAATGTATTTTTTTGTCTATCACCTGAAGAAATTGATTAATGCTGGTATTTCTTCAGCCTAGGAAAGACGTGACATTCAGGGAGCTACGTTGATGCTATAAGGGGTGATGTAACGCCATTAACCAGCAGTAGTTTAATTTTTTCCTGATCTTTGTGGACTCTGAAATTACCATGTAGAAAAGAACGTTTTAGTGTACAAAACTAGAAGACAAGACCTGCTTTGACTGGTAGAAACTTTTCAATTTTAGAAAATTTTCATTAACAAAATTCTTGTGACTTTCGGAAAATATCTTCAAATGAGCCCTAATTAGGACCCCTGGAACGCATTTCCAAGGTCAGTTAAAAAGTTTACATATATATATATATATATATATATATATATATATATATATATATATATATATATATATATATATATATATATATATATATATATATATATACTTGTGTGTGTGTGTGTATCCAACCAACCACTCAAAAAATTCTTCACTGATTTGGAGCAAATTTGGGAATTATCTTTATTTTGTTAATGGCTTGGATGAGTTCGTTAATCTGATCTTGACGCCCAATTTTTCTTAACAAAAAATATCTCTCAAATTGTTTGAATGATTGAAAATTTACAACTCAAAATAACATTGATGACAGACGTGGCTGTGTGCAAACTTTCAAGTCTTTTGATCAAAGAAGAATAAAGTTATTTTAAATTAATATTAAAATAATCCTCGACATAACTTCAGATTCTGTAATGTAATATCTACAATGATAGACAAAGACAGATGACGTTACCTGTATTGCTATGCTATTTAGAGAAATCGTAGATAAAAACAATGGAAGTTACATTATTGCAACTATGTCGGAATGTAGTACATTCACATATGTACGACAGGGGCGCCATCTCGGTGCTGAACCAGGTAGTATGAAATAATATTAATTTGTATCCATGCGATAACTCAAAAAATAATTAACCGATTTCGATAAAACTCGACAAGTGCCTGTCTTTTATGAATGGCTTGGATGAGTTCGTTAGCCAGGAAAATCGGACGCGGTTTTCCGGGAAAATTTTTAGTTTCCTTTCGAAAAAACATTTTTCCTCCGAAATTTACAAAGCGGTTACAACACTGTATTGTGTATAAGATTAGACCGGACCTCAATCCATGATCTGAATTTATTGTCTGTTCTGATAAATGCCATAATCAACAGTTATGCTGGGTAAATGCTGTAAAATCAGTTGTCCCCTAACGGTCGACCGCTTATTGTTATAGGCAGAAATATTGCCTGTCTCAAGTTCATCCAAAGGCATACAATAGAATTCCTATCTTTTCCATCTCTCTCCGCCCTCCGCTCCCAGAAGCATGGAATATAAACAAAAGAGCAGACAACCGACAACGTAGCTTTTTTCAAAGGCAAAATTATTACCACTTTTCTACAAATACGAAGCCGAAATTGACGACACCTTCTGAGAAGTAACTTAACTTAGTAAGACTTTCGGAAGAATCATACAGTTTTCAAGGAAAGCGTTAGTTCAAGATGTTCAGCAGCACTTTACGGGATATTTTCTATCTTTGTCGGAGGTACTTCTTCGTCTAGGATATCGCAGCCTTAATGAAATTTAATGGATATATTGCCTTAGGAGAGACCTTACTACGTACCAAAATTCAACTTTCTAAGTTTATAGAAAATTGGTTGTTAAAATTTTTAATTTTCTTTCGAAAACAATTTTTCTCTTCGAAAATTACAAAGTTATTTTAATGAAATTTGGTGGATATCTTGCCTTAGGAAAGACCTTTTTTTTCCCTCAGGGCTCGTCCGCGGCCTTGCCGCCCCGATAGCACCGCAATAGGAAAGACCTTACTACATACCAAAATTAAACTTTCTAAGTTTATAGAAAATTGAGTTATTGAAATTTGAAGCATTTAATAAAAATTCACTACCATAACGCACTTGCTGCGTCCCGAACTTTTTTTAAAATACGCCTGTATCCACATTAGATAACTGCCATCATGGGAGGCGTGTCTTCTACTACTGAAAAATAACGCTGGGCTTTAATCTTGCTTTAGGCTGCTTATAGCTGATTGGCCAATGCAATTGATTTCCACGGGCACATATGACAAATAGTTAGGTCCCAGTTAGGAAGAAATCAAAGTGTAATCACATTGAAAAGCAAGGAAAGCAATTAGAATGGGAAAATAAATACGACTTTGAACAAGATAATCAGACAACTTTATTGAATATTCCACTTAATAAGAAACTTATTTCTTAAAACCATAGACACATATAAAAACTCTCTTTTATGTAAACAATATAAAAACAATTAACACGTCTCGCTTTGAACAGGCAAACATTAAAGCTGAAATATAATTAAAAATATCAAAAATATACATGGAAAACAGTAAAATTTAATCCAACTTATGTCGACAGATAACACTTGGCAAACGCCAGAATACTGATTGCGATAAGACATTATCATCTAGAAATTCACTAATCTAATAACGTTATCATATCGATATCTGAAGAAATTCACACATATAAATTCGGATTAATACAATAACGAGTCAAAGTATTCTATAGAGAATATAGTTAATAGTAGTAGCTATATGATTTTGTTTTTAATTTGTTCACAATGTATAGTGGTGTTTATACATTATGCAGATATATCAAATTTAAACACTTATTGACTGGCAAACATTTTCCTAAGCCTTTTAGTAAATTTTCTTTTAAAAAAATCTTCAAATTAGCGCTAATTAGGCCCCCTAGAACACATATCCGGGGTCAGTTTCAATTTCTATATGTTTATATATATAGCAAGTGCGTTATGGTAGTGAATTTTCATAAAAATGATTTTAATAGCTAACATGTTTTTTAAGAAAGCAGGCATCAATCTATATAGTAGAAACAATATGCCATGTTTCATCAAAATAACTTTATTGTTTGAAAATGTACAAAAATTTCCGAAAGTAAACTTAAATTGTACCCGAAAAAACTGGTTTCCTGGTCAACCTTATAGGTTAATAGCAAATTGAGCTATTAAAATTTGAAGCATTTAATGAAAATTCGCTACCATAACGCACTTGCTGCGTCCCGAATTTCTTTTCTTACAAAGATGTATTATATTTCGATGGAAAATGCAAAAATGCAATAACATAGGGCGTGTTCGATTAAAAAGTTCGCTACCATAACGCAGTTGCTGCGTCCCGTATTTCTTTTCTTACAAAGATGTATTATATTTCGATGGAAAATGCAAAAATACAATAACATAGGACGTGTTCGATAAAAAAAAACTTAAATCACCAACGACTTATGGGCCACCCTGTAATTGTGGAAATATTTTTTAGGATGTAGCTTAAGACACCCTATAATTAATGTACACCATTTTTTTTTCGTAACTTGCATAATAACGGATTTATTGAGCTTTAATGATTTTTTCCGAAAATGTGACAAAAATGATATACCATTAAACGATAAACTCTATAGCCAACACTACTGCCAAAGCATCAGAGAAAGGGTGTATTTTAAATTAATATTCTGGGAATATTTTAGTAAAATGAAGGACAATGACGATTGAAACTAAGAGTTCAGGCTTTGTAAAGCATTCTTCTTGAGACATTTTCTTTCCATAGCTGATATTAATTTCAGGTTCATTGCCTAAATATTACCAATTTTGACGTTTGAAATCGCGACTTTGACGTTTTGAGGAAAACCCAAATTTATTTTTCTTTAAATGCCTGTAACTTTTTTGTCCTTTTTTTTCCAATGAAAACTCAAAATTTTCCCGGAAAACCTAGTCCGATTTTCCCGACTAACGAACTTATCCAAGCCATTTATAAAAGGAAGGTATATGCCAAATTTTATCAAAATCGGCCCATTATTTTTTGAGTTATCGGTGTGATACATACTTACATATATATATATATATATATATATATATATATATATATATATATATATATATATATATATATATATATATATATATATATATAAACATATAAAAATTGAAACTGACCACGGATATGGGTTCTAGGGGTCCTAGTTCGCACTCATTTGCAAAAAAATTTCAAAATTTAAAAGTCGAGATCTCCCCATTAGTGATTTTTTTCTACGAAAATTCACTAATAAATTGGGGTTTTCCTCAAAACGTCAAAGTCGCGATTGAAAACGTCAAAATTGGCAACATTTAGGCAAAGAACTTGAAACTAATACGGGCTATGGAAAGAAAACGTCTCAAGAATAATCTTTTACAAACCCTGAAGTCTTAGCTTGACTCGTCATTGTCCTTCATTTTACTAAAATATTTCCAGAAAATTTATTTCAAATACACCCTTTCTCTGATGCTTTGACAGTAGTCTTAGCTATAGAGTTTATCGTTTAATGGTAGGTATATATTTTTTGTCAAACTTTCATAAAAAATCAATAAAGCTCAATATATCCGTTATTATACAAGATATTAAAAAAAATTGTATTGATTAATTATAGCTACATCTTTAAAAAAAATTCTACAATCACAGGACGGCCCATAAGCTCAATATATCCGTTATTATACAAGATATTAAAAAAATTGTATTGATTAATTATAGCTACATCTTAAAAAAAATTTCTACAATCACAGGATGGCCCATAAGCTCAGTATA
The DNA here is from genome assembly GCA_964006375.1 of Tillus elongatus. Classification (NCBI taxonomy): domain Eukaryota; kingdom Metazoa; phylum Arthropoda; class Insecta; order Coleoptera; family Cleridae; genus Tillus; species Tillus elongatus. The sequence continues at coordinate 17,484,595 of OZ023265.1, read as the reverse complement.
TCCGTTATTATACAAGATATTAAAAAAATTGTATTGATTATTTATAGCTACATCTTAAAAAAATATTTCTACAATCACAGGATGGCCATAAGTCGTTGGTGATACAAATTTTCTTTTTTTAGTTGAACACGCCTTATGTTATTGCACTTTTACATTTTCCATAGAAATATAATGCATGTTTGTTAGAAAAGAAATTCAGGACGCAGCAAGTGTGTTATGGTAGCGAATTTTGATTAAATGCTTCAAATTTGAATAGCTCAATTTGCTCTTAACCTGTAAGGTTGACCAAGAAACGACTTTTTTCTGGAACACTTTAAGTTTACTTTCAGAAATGTTTGTACATTATCAAACAATAAATTTGTTTTGATGAAACACGGCACATTGTTTTTACTATATAGGTTATACTGCTAACCAAATTTGATGTCCGCTTTCTTAAAAAAAAAACACGCCGTGTTAATAAAAATTCACTACTATAACGCACTTGTTGCGTCTTGACTTTTTTTCTATGGTTTATATGCAGGTACCAATTTATTAGTCAGTGGATTTTGTTCCACAAAGACATAAATGAATAATATCATTTTAAAAATACACATAAATTAATTGAGCTAGGAAGATCTAATAGAAAAAAGCACTTTTTTTTAAAGTAATTCTCATTAAAACTTTTCTTGAAACACACTTCTTAATGATTCGATTCTTGCTTTCTGCAGCAATAAAACGTGGCCTTGTTGTATGTATGGCATTCTAAAGTCTTGAACAGAAAATGTTAAAAAATAAAACACAGTAGGTATAGGAAACTCTTATAAAAAAACCTTAGAAAGTAGAAGTGAACAACGAAATGAAAATAAGGTACGCAATAAATAAAAAATAAGTATTTAGAGGTTTTTCAAAAGAAGTTTATAAGAGAGTGAATTACCCAAAAAGAAAATTAAATGCAATTCGATTTCAAAGTTTGGCGATGTAAATGTCTTTCACTTTTTTATTTACATTTTTTTCCATTAAAATAATAAATTTATATTTTTTAACACCTATGTACTGTAAGTTTTTTCACATAGCAAAAAAAACTGATAATCTTTAAAGAAAAATCAAAATTGTAGAAATAAAAAGTTTATATAATATTCGGACGCAAAAGTTCATAGCATATTTAGTTTGCGATGCAAGAGTGCCTTGAAAATCAATTTATTAGACACTAGCTGACCCGACATATGTTGCCCTGGCCAAATTTTCAGTATGTCAATTTCGATGTATTTCTCACCAATGAACTTCGAACTGTTTTGTAGAATTACGTATTTCTAACTACTTTAGCTCGCTTAGCACTAATAGGTTCGAAATCTGGTTCGGTTCGAAATGTCGCACACCTCAACATGGCATGGACACGGGACCGACGGCTTTACGCCTCCTCCGAAGAGGCGGAACCAGCAGACATTCAACTTGGTCAAATACAATGCCACAAACTCGGTTGATGCTAATTGTATAGTATGTACTGACAAAGTGAAAGGGAAACCCTAGGAATCGAAACTGGTACCTCTCGGTTTAGAGGTATACAAGCTTACCACTGAACCACCAAGGTTCTAATGTCAGGTTAAAACACACGAATTTAATTATACTTCTTAGGTTGCAGTATTCTGAATAATTTTGTACATAAACAAAATAACAGACAAATCAATAAATAATTAAAATAATAACGATTAGTATGGGTGTAGCCGGTACACTTTTTATAAACTTAACAGGATAACATAAAAATAAAGAAAAGAGAAATAAACCATTTTAACTCAACTACAGAGGAGGCTAACTATATATATATATATATATATATATATATATATATATATATATATATATATATATATATATATATATATATATATATATATATATATATATATACACTCACATGCAAAAAAAACGCAACACGTTAATATTTGGTAAGATTTGAGGTGTCATAACTTTTTTACTTTTAGTCCAATTTTCATAAATTTTTAGCACACTTTAGTTGAAATGGCTAACTTCAACTTGCGTATCCAGTCTTTTGTTAACTGCTGGCGTACTAGTCATTATTCAGGCTTCACTAAAAGTTCGTTATATAACCCTAATTTTGAAACACCCTGTGGAACAATTTCCTAGCCAAATTTTTTCAAAATACCAATTTTTGTTAAGAACCATTCCTTACCTACATTTTGTTTTTTGGTTCATGTCTTTAGGTGTACTGGTTTATTTTTAAGAGCGAAATGAACTTGTCACCAACAATTTACTTTGAGAAATGTTATTTTTTGGCGAGGTGGTTATGCTCGTTGTTGCTCTAATGTCAGTTTGACAGCTTAGTTTATTAGTCTACCAATGAAAAGGCAACAATAATATATTGTTTAGTTTTAATAAGCAATTATTACAACTTACATAAAAATAAATAAAAACAGGAAAATGTATTTATGCAAACAATTTAACTTCAAAATCAAACTTCAAATCAAAACAATTCAACTGTAACTTAACTAACCGAAAGAAACGTGCTTTTCACAACAAATTTAGCTTAATACTTTGTATTACCACCTCTAGCCCTTATAACTGCCTGCATACGTCGGTTGATACTGTCAATAAGGTTACGAATAGTATCTTGAGGAATATTTTGCGATTCCTCCTGAAGGGATAAACGAAGCTCATTAACCGTAGCCGGGGCTACTTCGTGATCCCTGATCCGCCTACCAAGCATGTACCACACATGCTCTATGGGGTTAAGATCAGGCGAACATGCTGTCCAGTTCATTTTGTTAATGCCAACTTCCGCGAGGTATTGTGTAACACACATTGCTGAATGTGGTCGCGCATTATCCTGCATTAGGATAAAGCCATCTCCGATAAATCCACTAAAAGGTACAACGTAATTGCTTAATACCTCCGCAATATATCGGTGGGACGTCAAGGATCCATCGATGACCACCAACTCAGTGCTGGCCTCCCGGGTTATTCCTGCCCACACCATTACTGAAGCTCCTCCATAGAATAGACGGGGACTGAATGTGCACCGTGCAAATCTTTCTCCGGCCCTTCTCCACACTCTTTTCCGTCCATCTGGAGAATGTAAGCAGAACCTGTATTCGTCAGTGAAAAGAACATTGTTCCATTGCCCTAAGTTCCAATGTAAATGTTCAGTGGCAAATTGCAATCTAACTATTCGGTGATGAGGAAGCAATTTGGGTCCAGTTGCTGGTCTGTAAGCTTTCAAACCAAACTCCTTTAATCTTCGGCGAACTCTCCACACACTAACATTAGTACCTCGGACCTCTTGCAGTTGATTTCTTGTCTGCACTGATGTTAAATGACGATCCCGCAGAGTGTTAACGTGAAGAAATCTGTCATCTACAGCAGTAGTTTTTCATTTTCTGCCACCACCTGCTCTACGTTTATTTCTGCCAGTTTGTCTAAAACGTTCGACTACTCTTTTGATGGTAGAGCGATGAACATGAAGGATTCTTGCAACATATTCATAATTACGTCCATCTTCAACAAGAGCAACAGCTTTTGCGCAATTTTCCGCACTTAAAACCATGGTAGGAGTATAATACGTCTTGCGTAACAAAAAACACTGTCAAACTGACATTAGAGCAACAACGAGCATAGCCGCCTCGCCAAAAAATAACATTTCTCAAAGTAAATTGTTGGTGACAAGTTCATTTCGCTCTTAAAAATAAACCTGTACACCTAAAGACATGAACCAAAAAACAAAATGTAGGTAAGGAATGGTTCTTAACAAAAATTGGTATCTTGAAAAAATTTTGCTAGGAAATTATTCCACAGGGTGTTTTAAAATTAGGGTTATACAACGAACTTTTAGTTAAGCCTGAATAATGACTAGTACGGCAGCAGTTAACAAAAGACTGGATACGCAAGTTGAAGTTAGTCATTTCAACTAAAGTGTGCTAAAAATTTATGAACATTTGACTAAAAATAAAAAAGTTATGAGACCTCAAATCTTACCAAATATTAACGTGTTTTTTTGCATGTGAGTATATATATATATATATATATATATATATATATATATATATATATATATATATATATATATATACATAATACAGGGTAGTTCAAATTTGAGCCTCACCCTTGGGCTAGTGTTACTATTTGTGTTTTTTGCGGTGATTCCGCTTACAGCAGAGAAAATGAAACAATATTTAATGAAATATCTAAACATTTCTTAAGTAATAAAGGGAAGCCTATTTTTGTGGTCCCCGAGTTAAGAAACTGTTAATACTTTTGACAATTATATAAATCCTGAATTTTTTTAAACAATCTGGCGTCACAGTATCCTAACTCCCCTTTCCCCATGTCACATTTTGTCACACTTATTTAGATCCCCCACTACTGTTTACGTGCGACGTAATATATGGACCCCCTCCTCAAGTTGGTGATTATACAAATGTTAAACTAAAAAACACTTTAACAGAACTAAAACTCATTTTAAGTTTTTCTTTTTAAAATATTTGAGTGAAATTTTAAAATGTTATACAGTTACTTTCCCCCCCTACTAAGTTTTGAACCACTTGGTATATCGCAACAAAATTTAGAGGGCTCTAATAAGATATACAACCCTACGGTTTTATGGAAAAAGGACAGCTGGAAGGTTAAAAATGGCGGAGAAACGCCATCTTGAATTACTATGTATATTATTATGTTTTCGAAATCTCATAATTCTGAATATTTCTCTTAGATACACTTTTTTCCTAAATTTGATCGTTTTCGAATAATTAACGTCTTAAAAGATACATTTGGGGTTAAAGTGAAATATGGATTTTGGTTTTTAGTTAAATCCATATTTCACTTTAACCCGAAATTTCACTTTTCAGACGTTAATGTTTTGAAACCGATCAAATTTAGGAAAAAAGTGTATCTAAGAGAAATGTTCAGAATTATGAGAAGATTTCGAAAACATAATAATATACGGGGTGTTCCATTCAAAAAATTAATCAAGATGGCGCTTCTGCGCCATTTTTAAACTTCCAGCTGTCCTTTTTCCATAAAATTGTAGGGTTTGACATCTTATTTAACCCCTCTAAATTTTGTTGCGATATACCAGGTGGTTCAAAACTTAGTAGGGGGGAACGGACTGTCCAGCGCTCAGACATGGGCAGTCAATAATTGACGAACCCAGTTCAAAGAGAGCTGTGGAGCTGCTAAATCTTAGCAGAGTACAGCTCAGAAACATAACAGGTCTCCTGACGGGACACATGGCCATCGAGAAACACCTGCATAAAATGGGGCGGTTCGAGGGGGACCTCGCATGCAGACTCTGCGACGAGGGGGAGGAATCAGCACAGCACATCTTGTGCAAGTGTATAGCTCTGGACTGCAAAAGACAACTGATCTACGGTCAGTCTAGACTGGAGACAGAGCATTATAAAACTTCACCCTACCAATCGCTGTGCAGGCTGGTTTAAGGCACAGTGATTTTGGAATGGGTGGAGTAAAAATACTAAGGGCATACACAATAAACCAAAGGTTGCAGTGCTATCAGGTCGGCAAAGCCGTGGACAAGCCCTGAGGGAGAAAAAAAAAGGGACTTCAGACGGGCACTGTATAAATAAATAATATATAAAAATAGAATTAAGCGCAATTATAACCTTGTTTCAGTTTTATCCATGCTTGCCTTTTTTCTGAACTAATTCCTAAAAGTTGTACTGCATAAAATTTTTAAATAAAAACATAACAATAATTAATTAAACTATGATATTCTAAAATACAAAATAAAAGAACTGTAGTAAACTTAAAATTACAAACATTGTCTAAAAAGTTATAGTATTCTCCAGACCTGATATACCTTTAACAAATTTTCTCAAACGTCAACAACACAACAAAACAATAAAATTTTTAGAATAAAATAATAAAAATAATTTCAACTTTGCCATTTCTTCATAAATGATTTTAATTACCTGTGATAAGCAATTTAGGGAACCCAATTTATCAGTTTTCAGACCTGACAATCGTTTCACTAACAAAGTTAGCATCATCAGAGGTATGACTAAACTGTATTGTGATGAATTGGATTTTCCAAATTGTACTTATAAATGATTTTAACAAAAATAAATTAAAAATACCTCATTATTAAATGACAGTTTTACCAGAATGGCGGTATCAATTTAATTTTTTATATGGACACAAGGAATGGCGCAAACCAGCGCCTAGTGACAGTAATTAACATGGCTGCGACTCATTAGTTTTTTTTTGCTGTTTTATGAAATAAAATACCTACCTGACATCAGTTTGCCTAATTAAAAGCTAAAAGAAGGAAAAAGGGGGAAGGAAAGGTAGATTATGATCACATGCCTTGATGTATGGCAGGGTTGGTGTTTCCTCCTTTCAGCTTTTAGGCAAAATGATGTCAGTGCAAGTCAGGAAAGTCAGTTCAGGCAGGATTATGATTAAACAGGACCTCAGGAAGGTCTTTTATTTCGTAAAACGGCAAAAAACTTATGGGTCGCAGCCATGTTATGACGCGGGACACTCGTAGGCGCAAATCTCTCGCCGCCAGCGCCATCTTCTGCCGCAAGCGCAAACTATGTGAGGTAATAAGGCTATGTTCGAAATTCAAATTTATATACCACTCATTACAATCTTTGATCATTTTTTTCTGGAATATTAGAGAACTTTAAAGGAAAATGACTGGTGTGTCCCATACATTCATACGTAATTAAAAAAATTGTGTTACAACCCCATTAAACTAAAAACATGTCCTATTAGACCAAATGAAGATATTTCCTACTTTCCTTGAATATCAAAAGAAAACTGAAATTAATATATCAAACTTAAAAACATTTTTTATAGGTTATATACAGAGTAGGTAACTAAAAGGGATTATTCTCGCTGTGCTTATACTTGAACAGTTTAGGAATGGAAGTAAGAAAGGGACCAAGTGCTAAATTTATGTATGTATGTATGTATATATATATATATATATATATATATATATATATATATATATATATATATATATATATATATATATATATATATATATATATATATATATATATATAGAGGGTGTCCGGTAATTACACTGACAACGCTTAACCATAGATTCATGTGATCAAATGATGACGATTTATCGAAAAAAGTTAGGTAAAAAGTGTTTAGTTTTTGAGTTATAGCCCTTCGAAGTTTAAGAAAAAAAAAACAGTTTTTTGATTATAACTCGGTAAAGAATTGACCTATGTCGACGAATTTTGGCAAATGACTTGAGCTTATTTAAGACACATTATTCATGAAAAATCTAACCAATTTCGCAAACCGGAAGTAGGTTTTTGCTTCCGGGGTATACTTGCAATAGCCAGAACTTTTACGGATGTTAGTTTTTTCAAACCTGACTTACTTCATTTGGAAGCTGCATTCATTATCTAATATTTTTGTCTCTTAACAAATTTGTCTAAAGTTAACCGTTTTCATGGTTTCTTGTAACTTATTGATAAAAATTAGTATTGCTTGAAAACCATTCTAATACCGTTAGCCGAATTACATACAACTCAAAATAGACACATTTACTTCAAATGTTAAGAATAATGCAATTTCAAATTTATTAAATAAATGAATTTGTAATAATAAAAATCTAAACAAAAATTAAGCTAAAGAGTGAAAAATTGAAAAACATTAATTTAATTATAAAACAAGAAAATAGTAATATTCAACAAAATGAAAAAACTATCTTAATAGCTGTTCAAAGTATTCACATTTTTGCCTTATACAAGCATTTGCTCGATGTAGAAGTGAATTTCTTACATTACTAAAAATACCAGGAATTTGATGTATCTTGTCAGCAGCTGCGATAATTCTTTCCCATAATTCCTCCTGTGTTTCAACAGGCGTACAGTATACTTTTTCTTTCAAGGTGCCTCATAAGAAAATGTCTAATGGCGTGATGCCTAGGTGGCCACTTTATAGGTGAATTTTCTCGCCTACCAATCCATCTTCTACAGTAGTTTTCCTTCGTCTCTGAAAATGGCTAGAGTAATTCTTGGATATGAAGGAGGTGAAACAGATTCTCCAAATAGTTTTCGTGCTCTGTCTCTACTTCCTACCGTCTCTAAAATAGTTGAGAAATTAATTAAAAATAGAATGCAGGTATTTCTTGGTAAACACAAGATCCTAACATCTTCCCAGTTTGGATTTCAACCTAAAAAAGGTACAAATGATGAAATATTTTCTTTTCTTGAAAACCTGTACCTTTCACTGAATAACAATCAGGTGGCTGCGGCAGTGTTCTGTGATCTCACTAAAGCATTTGATTGTGTTGACCATGAGATACTGTTACGTAAACTTCCTACTTATGGCTTTAGGGGGACTTTGCTTGAATGGTTGAGATCCTATTTATCTGATCGTCAGCAGAGTGTTCAACTTGGTCATATTAGCTCTGGGTACCAACACATTAACCATGGTGTTCCGCAGGGGTCTGTTCTTGGCCCACTGCTGTTTTTACTTTATATTAATGATCTGTCTATGTTGAAAATTAAGGGTCATATTACTATCTATGCTGATGATATAACCATCTTGTGGAGTAGTGATAGTGTTGGAGCACTGGAGCGCACTGTGGCAGAGGATATGAAGATGGTAGAAAAATTGGTTCACTTCAAATCTGTTAACTTTGAATGTCTCTAACACTAGTATCATGCATTTCAAATGTAGTCTGCCTGCTGTAACTCTAACAGCTGAGGAACTTGGGAAGGAGAGCTGTGTTAGGTTTCTGAGACTATACATTGATCAATCGTTAAAATTTGAAACACATATAAATCATCTATGTAAGAAGCTTTCATCAGGTTGTAACGCACTAAGAGTTGTTTCAAAAAGCTTGGACAAGAGTACATCTAGAAGTGTTTACGTCTCACTTGTGGAGTCCCATCTAAGGCATGGCATTTGTTACTGGGGCTCTTGTGCAGGTTATCTTTTCAATTCTGTATTTATTCTGTAGAAAAGAGCCCTCAGATATTTGTGTGGGGTTAGTGTCCGTGACTCTTGTAGACCTTTATTTGTTTCCGAGCGGATATTGACCCTACCGTCTCTGTTTGTTTTGGAGACTGCATGCCTCATGCATGAAAAATATAAAGATGAGATCAGTTCACTGTCTTCTCGTGATACAAGACAAAAGAACTGCATTCCTCTTCCTATACCGTCCACATCATTGTTAAAGAGGTCATTAATATATAATAGTAAGAAGATATTTAACCAGATACCACTAAACTTGAGGAGGATTGGTGACATTGAAATTTTTAGGAAAGAGCTTAAGGAATTTTTAATTGCAAAATGTTATTATTCAATAGATGAATTTTGTAATGATGCACTATGACAGATTCGATTAATGTTGTTTAGGAGTTTTCATTTGGACTGCTGTGTGTTTATATTATATTGTTGGTTAGCTGTGTATTTATGTTTATATTGTTTTTTACATTGTTATTTATATATAGTTATCCTAGTTACTTATGCATTTATACTACTATTTGTTGTGAACTTATATTTTTGTGTTTTTATATTTTGACAACTTTTACTTTTATATGTTAACTTTGCTTGTCAATAAGATTGTTATCTTTGGACAATAAAGCACCTATCTATCTATCATTGAGATATTTCATTACAGGAAGCGTGAAATCCGGTGGTGCCCCGTCCAGCATAAAAATTAAGTCTTGTCGAATTTTTAAACAAAGGCCTTCAATCAATGGAGGCAATCTGTTCTTTATAATGGCCAAGTAAACAGGTTCAGTTAATCGAGAACGTATAACCACTGGGCCAATTAAATTGTCACCAACAATACCTGCCCAAACATTTAATTTAAATTGCTGTTGGAAAGAAGATGGGCGAATAGCCTTTGGATTTTCATCACTCCAAACATGCAAATTATGAAAATTAGGCACACTGTTTCTTGTGAAACATGCTTGATCTGTAAAAAATATCTTACCAAAAAAGTTCGTGTCAGCTATAAAGCCATTCAGCAACCACTAACAGAAAACCAGCCTCTCATTGGTGTCAGCACTTTGAGGCTTCTGCACTGGCATCAAATGGAACGGACGTAGCATTTGCTCTTTTAGTATTTCTGGAACCGATGTCCATACACTTTCTTCGGGACTGTTTTGGACAGTATTTAGGATTTGTTCCTCAACACTAGGATGCAACTGACAAGAACGACTAGGATTACGATAAATCTTCTTCAAATTACCATGTTCTCTTAGTCTTCTATCAACAGATGCGAATGTTGTATGATGAGGAGTCTGTCGGTTTGGGTACTTTTCAACGTAAAGCTGAGCAGCAGCCTGACGATTCATATCAGCTTTGCCAAATATGAGATGCATGTCCGTAAGTTCAGAAAATGTGTATTCCATAGTTTCAACAGTACTCGCTTCGGCGGTACATATACTAAAATTGGATCGATACAGAGAAGATTAGCATGGCCCCTGCGCTAGGATGACACGCAAAATCGTGAAGTGTTCCACATTTTTAATTCTGTCTTCTAGATTATTAAGGTATTTGTATATATTTGTGTATATAAAATAGCAAAAGTCTATGGCTGATGGAATTACTGTTCCAAGGTCATAAATAGCTCCACCACCACCACCACCACATAGTTTCAACAAAGTCAAAAAATGTAGTAATAACAAAAGAAATAAAGGTAATAAAAATGCAAACGGTAAATCAAGACAGTGAACTGACGTTAGCTGTCAGATTATAGAATACGGCTTGCACGATTATTCTCACAGTCAACTATCAGAATGTGTTGTAATTCTGTCGCACTCTGCCGCCATGCTGTTGTTTTATTGGTTTCGAAAATATCAATTTTCTCGAAAACGGTTAACTTTAGACAAATTTGTTAAGAGACAACAATTTTAGATAATGAAAGCAGCTTCAAAGTGAAGTAAGCTAGGTTAGAAAAAATTAACATCCGTAAAAGTTCTGGCTATTGCAAGTATATCCCCCGGAAGCAAAAACCTAATTCTGGTCTGGGAAATTTGTTAGATGTTTCAGGAATAATGCGTCTCAATGAACTTAAGTCAGCTGCCAAAATTCGTTAAAATAGCTCAATTCTTTACAGAGTTATAAACAAAAACCTTTTTTTTTTCCTTAAATCTTGAAGGGCTATAACTCAAAAACTAAAAACTTTTTACCTAATTTTTTTTCGATAAATCGTCATCATTTCATCACAGGAATCTACTGTTAAGCGGTGTCAGTGGAATTACCGGACACCTGTGTATATATATATATATATATATATATATATATATATATATATATATATATATATATATATATATATATATATATATATATATATATGTTGCTGTAGAAAGGTGCCATCAATAATACCCTTAGAAACGGGCGAATGGTAATAAAACTGTTTTCTGATTTAAATTGTTTACAGGGTTCTTCAACTGACGACGCAACATCTTGATTTGCATGCAAATTTTTAAATGTTCAAATATGTGTGTCGATATACAACACGAACTGCCACCTTCACATGTGGACCCAAGGTGAATAGAATCCAAAGTTGCTCAAGTTCAGGATACTGAAAGCTGCAAGGCACATTTAAAATTGTAGCTTTAAGATTCCTGTTAACATAGAGCAGCAAACCACCTGCCCTAATCAACCGATTCTTGCGAAAAGTGTTAAACCTATTATTGGGCCAAACCAAAGTAAGTGTAATAGATTTCTAATGTAATGCTTTTTAACAAAAATCATAATACAATTTTACTGTAAAATAACCAGGGAAGCCAATATTTGAGCATTAAAAAATCTGCATGCAAATCCCTGTTGTGTTATCATTTAAAGAACCTTATATAATAGAATTATCACCACCTCAGCACTGGTCTAACCCTTTTGAATCGCACAATATAGGTGTGGGTAATCCTGTGTTGAAGACACCTCACTAGTAAACAAACAATTCGGGTGGAATCGAAACGCAGAAGTGGACGCTGTACGATGTGCACTGTTGCCAGATGAGTATTACCAAGGGTCATTTTAAATATAGAAGGAAATCAAGGGGTGTACAAATGTTTTTATGATGCAAATAAATTATAATATGGCGTCATCTACATAAATCGATATTTGACATATTTTGCGGAAAGCAGTAGGAAAACGGAAATGTAAAAAGTTAATTTTCAGCCATGGTGGTCCAGGGGAAAAAGACGTGGGCCTCTGGACCCAAGGGTATTGGGTTCAATCCCAGATTTCCCCTCTCCTCCCTTTTTAATTACAACAGTAACATCAACAGAGGTTGCGCCATTCTGATTGAGCAAGGTAATCAACACGTTCCACTCTTCCCAGGGGGCGTAAAGCCGTCGGTCCCGTGCCCATGCGATGTTGGGCACGTTAAAGACCCAAATTTCCTGGACAATGAGGTGAATGAATAACACTTTAGTCAAGTCAATGAAGCAAATTCTGTTGCGAATTGCTGATGATAAATGCAACTGTATATGCTAATAGCAAACGGTATCTAGTATATTTTTTTAAGCCGAAATGTTTCATGGTAACGAAGCAATTTCTACTGACAACTGTCGATGATAAACATAACCGAGAAAATGGCTCTAAATGGTTTTCCCTTCGAACTGTTTGTTTATATTATAGTTTCCAACCTTAAATGAGTATGAAAAGTGAATAAAGAAATTTCCGTTGCGAATTACCCATGATAAACACAACTGTATATGCTAATAGTAGACGGTATCCAATTTATTATTTCGAAAAGTCACAATGTTTCGTGGTAATGCAGCAATTTCTACTGACAACTGTCGATGATAATCATAACCGAGAAAATGGCTCTAAATGAGCTTCCCTTTGAAATGTTTGATTTTGTTTAGGATGAAGGGATGCATTTTGCATTTTCACCTAGGTAAATATGAAAGACATATTAGAGTTTCAAAACAGTATGCATGCAGGCATATATACACATTCTGAGACAATAACTTGCCTTAATAATTTAAAAACCACATTTCAACGTTAAATGTGATATAACAATAGTCAATGAAGCAATGTTTGTTGCAAATTGCTTATGAGAAATAAAAATGTATTGTATTGACCCGTTTCCCCACCACCTTGACCCAATAATTGTCATATAGACTGGGGAGGTAGGGTCGCCTGCGCGTTTTTTTTTACTGGAATATACTGGATACAGTTTGCTATTAGCATATACAGTTGTATTTATCATCAGAAATTCGCAATGGAAATTGCTTCATCCGCTTTTCATACTCATTTAAGGCTGGGAACTAAAATATAAACAAACACTTCGAAGGGAAACCCATTTTGAGCCATTTTCTCGGTTATGTTTATTATCGACAGTTGTCAGTAGAAATTGCTTCATTACCATGAAACATTTCGGCTTACAAAAATATACTGGATACTGTTTGCTATTAGCATATACAGTTGCATTTATCATCAGCAATTTGCAACGGAAATTGCTTCATTGACTTTACTAAAGTGTTATCCATTCACCTCACTGTCCGGGAAATTTGGGTCTTTAACGTGCCCAACATCGCATGGGCACCGGGCCGACGGCTTTACGCCTCCTGGGAGAGGAGGAACGTGCTGATTACCTTGCTCAATCAGAATGGCACAACCCCTGTTGATGTTACTGATGTAATTAAAAAGGGAGAGGGGAAATCTGGGATTGAACCCAATACCCCTGGGTCCAGAGACCCACGTTTTTCCCCTGAACCACCATGGCTGAAAATTAACTTTTTACATTTCCATTTTCCTACTGCTTTCCGCAAAATATGTCAAATATCGATTTATGTAGATGACGCCATATTATAATTTATTTAAATTATAAAAACATTTGTACACCCCTTGATTTCCTTCTATATTTAAAATGACCCTTGGTAATACTCATCTGGCAACAGTGCACATCGTCCAGCGTCCACTTCTGGGTTCCGATTCCACCCGAATTATTTGTTTACTAGTGAGGTGTCTACAATACAGGATTACCTAGGTGTGCTATATGAAATAATAAAGTTCGGTAATGTATAGCAAAAGTGTGTTATCTCTGTAAGTGAAATTAATTTAATTTTGTAGGTACCTACTTTGCAATGAAACGTTATTTTAAATTAGTTTTTCATAATTATGCAAATAAAGGTGACGGGAGAACCTTCATTATCTGCCCTATCCTGTGCATCATAAAATTTAAAATAATACCTGATAATTCTACACCAGCTTTTCCACAAGGTAGCATCAATCACTGTGGCGGAAAATTAAAAAATTATCATTAAATTCAACTAAAAATTACCCCTTGAGGTACAGTACCTTAAAATATTTTAATTTTACGTAATTTAATATTGCACTTTAGTCTTATCTTCTCTATGAATAGTACGTTAATTTTCGCTTTCTCTCAGTAACTTTAACTCATCATTGGAATATTTAAGAGATTCTTTCTCACAAACGTCTTATATAAAAACTATTACAACATACATAGTTAATGATGAATTTTCGATAAGTGAGCTTTCAGATAGCCAGGACTTTTGAAATATCGGCTACATTTTGAACATTTAAAGCATCTCTTCTGAAACTGTTCTCTTAACTGAGGATTTATATAAGGGCTGTCTCTCGTTCTACACCTTACGCTATGTTTTGAAAACGTTTTACAACTCGAGAAACTCTCAACAAAATTATCTAACATATTTACTGAGGAACAATGCGATTGTGTTGGTGCCACGAAAGGGTAATTAATGCCGTTTGAGGTACTATCAAAACAAGGTGAATATTGTTGTGTTGAAGATACATCTTCTTTCTTAACATCGACTGCATCATATTCATATGTTGTTTCTACAAAATTCGCTGCATAATCAGCACAATCTTCTTCATACTCAATTTCACTTTTGATCTTTATGTCTGGTTCGATTATCACTTCTTCTACTTTTATAACTGTATTTGTGTTTTCTTCTGGCACTTCATCAAACATATCATCGTCATCACTTTCATAGTAACTGTTTTGATTCTCAATTATGCTCAAGATCGTCTGCCTAAATTCGTTAAAGTTGTTATTAAAAAAGTTATTAGAAAATGCTGTTAACTTATCCAATGGGGTTGCTTCTAAGTTGTGGTTTTTGTCAACTGTGTAACCAAAATCATAGTTAGCTGTGAAATTGATTATATCTCGAAGGCCACCCTTATTTGTTCTATCTGGTGGTTTGATTACTGTTTTAGTCTGGTAAAATTTATCATTTTCTTTTACTCTCTCATTTGAGGAAAGTAACTTTTTAAGTAGAGAACACCTTTCTTCCTTTGTTATCCTTTTGCGTTTGCACTGGAGTATGTTGTTTTTTGACACAGGTGTCAATGTCACTCTGAGTTCAGAGTTGACAAATCTGTCTACACTGATTTTATCAGATGCACTAATTAACTCATTCAAGTATCCTTCCAGTATTCTGGTAGATTGATCACACATGTGTTGAAATTCATAACATATCCGGAGCTTTTTTATGCACTGTATGCATATATCTTTTGACAAACTTTCTCTGTTAATAACCTGTGACAGAAAAATCAATAGGTCAAGTTGACAAAGTGAAATATTTAAATATACTTACCATTTTTGTGCAGACCTTTAACTTCTCACTCAAAGTGACATAATCGACGTCTAAGGTTTCTATATCTACCAATTTTACCCCTGCTTGAACACATATTCTGCAGAATTTTGTTAAATAAAACATAATTTATATTTTTTATAAGTGTCAATCATACGTATCATATGTCAAAGTGTCACCAGCCGTCACCTCCTCAAGCAGCAGCATAACCAAAACAAAAACATTTGACAATTTTGCTGCCAACAAAATACAATGAAAAAATTATAAGTTATGTGACAGATGACAATTGTTGGTAGAAATGAAGAAATGTGGAATTCCTTGTCGTGACGTCGATGACGTTTGCCAACGTGTCTTCAAACTCTGCCACAACATCGACTCCCAGGCAAATTAGCGACATTATTAAGAATCCGGAACAATCTTGTACGTTCAGCAGAGAGTGAAACATAAAGTGTTTTACTCGCTGAAACGATTTAATATATAGTTTAATACAAGTGGGTTGAATTATCAAGAATCAAAATGGTAAGTAAATGGTGTTGTGTTTTTTAGACATAATTTTTATAAACTTTGATTTCGTTTATTTGTAATTTTTGTACCACACTATTACAGCCTGCTGCCCCGAGTGCAACATCAGTAGGATCTGGAAGCAGGTCCCCATCAAAGGCTGTAGCAGCCCCCAGATCATCAACAGGAGGTACTGTCAGACAGCGAAAGACAACAACCACAACAGCTGTTAGAAACAGAAACACAGGAGCAGGATCCGGTGGAATGTGGAGGTTCTACACTGATGATTCACCAGGAATTAAAGTGTGAGTGTTTCATTTCAGTATTCTGCCTTAGATTTAACAATTGACCACATTTGTTAGTTTTAAGTACTTAGGTATTTTTGAACTGCATTTTTTTTGCTTTCTGTACTTTAGCTTAACTACTGCAAGAAAGTTTTTTTGTTGCAATAGTGTAGTATGTCTGTTCCTTTTAATGACTAAAAAATTGGCATCTATAAAATAAATAAGCAATAGTAAAATTAAACATAATCGAAAAGTTAACCAAGCGTTATTGCGCTGACTTGGTGAAACCGTTCCATACTAAATACAGAAGTAGAGACTATTTCTCAGGCTTCACAAAGGCTTGTATTCTCCTCTGTAATTGGCTCTGGTGGTTGATGATGCTGTCAAGCAGTGAAACCAGTCACAGAGAAGAAAACCAACCTTTGTGAAGCCAGAGAAATAGTCTCTTATGTCTGTATTTATAAGCAAAAAATTTTCCAGTTGGTTTGACTAAATTTTTTGCAGATATGTGTTCTTTAAATCTTGTCAGAAAACTATTGTGTCTCAGAATATGTCCAGTGAATGTTGCCTTTTTGTTCTGTATATTTTAGTGAGCATCCTTCTTTCTCTGACCTCTTCTAGCACACTTTTATCCGTCTTTCTTTTGGTGTGCCCCGTCTTTGTCATTTTACTTCATGTCTGCATTTCAAGGCTTTTATTTGCTTCAGGTCCAGCTTTCCGTCCCATACAATAATCTATACATATGCCTTAATGACCCTCTTCCTTAAGCCCAAGCTGAAATGTTTATTAATAAGATTATTTTCTTGTCTATATGCTATCAGAATCCTTCTCAGTTATTTGCTGCATTTATGATCATTTATAATAACACTTTCAAAATACATTTATTTTAATTTTATTTCATTATATCAATTTTTAAGTCTTAATCTTTTTTCCCTTCAATTATTTTTGTTATTGCATTAACTTTTAATTCTTCTTTCTTAACAACATCCAGTAACTGAGATTTTCTGTAATTCTTTTTCTGCTTATTCTGTCAGCGGAATCACCTTCCAGTATTTTTTTTACCCTATTTAATAGATATTTTATCAATAAATTGAATAAATATGGTGATAATGGGAATTCTTGCCATGTAAAAATGAGCACCAGAACTTACTCCTGTCCTGACTCGTCTGTTTCAGACATGTTACAATAGAGGCATATTTCCTAGTAACTGAAAAACTGCTCGAGTACAACCCGTCCCCAAGAAAGGATCCAAAGCGCTTCCTAGCAACTACAGGCATATTTCTCTCCTTTCAGTCGTCTCTAAAGTGATGGAAAAGTATATAAACACCGAATTACTAAAATTTCTTGAACAACACAGTCTAATCCACGACAGGCAGTATGGATTCCGTCAGTGCAGATCAACTGCCGACCTGTGTCACCCATTCCTGGAGCAAGTCTATGGAACTACATGGTGAATCCCAGATTGTCGCTCTAGACATATCCAAAGCATTCGACCAGGTCTGGCACACAGCGCTGCTTAATAAACCTCCGGCCTATGGCCTGCCAACAAAACTCTGTACCTGGACAGCAAATTTCCTCTCCAACCGGAGCATTTCTGTTGTCGTGGATGACCATTCCTCTAAAATGTATCCAATTAATGCAGGAGTCCCTCAAGGTTCAGCTTTAGCCCCTACTTTGTTTCTTCTCCACATCAATGACCTCCTCTCTAGCACATCCAACCCAGTTCACAGTTACGCGGATGACAGCACCCTTCACTCAAATATACAATATTCTAAGCCTGTCTTTTTAGCCCAATTAGATGAAGATCGTAGACTCTTGGAGGGTTCTGTCTCTGTTATTATCGAAAAAATATTAGACTGGGGAAGTAGAAATCTTGTACAATTCAACTCCACCAAATCTCAGTCTTGCTTTCTATCTCATAAGAGATACACCAGCCCTAGACCCATCACAATGAACAACCAAATTATTCAAAGTAATGAGTCCTTTTCACTTGTTGGCATTTCTGTGGATCGAAATCCCAATTGGCACCAACATGTCACATCAATTGCAGAAGCGGCTGCTAAGAAATTAGGTTTCCTCTTCCGGGCTCGTAAATACTGTTCACCAGCTAATCTCTATACCTTATATACTTCACAAATAAGGCTAAACCTCGAATACTGCTCCCACATCTGGGGTGCCACTGCCGCTTCTACACTCGCTATCCTGGACTCCATTTAGAAGAGAACTATACGTCTCATCGGTGACCCTACCCTCACCCAAAGCCTGCCATCCCTTGCCCATGACGTGACCTCTCTCTTTTATAGATATCTGCACGGGCATTGCTCAGAGGAGCTTTCTTCCATAGTTCCTCCACCTGCTGCCCCCAACAGATCTACCAGGGAAACAGAGTGAATGCTATCGGGGCGGCAAATACGCGGACGAACCCTAAGGGAGAAAAAATAATTTATGCCGTACTAACTATATAAAATTCTTATGAAAATTCACTATTATAACACACACGCTTCGTCCCGAAATTTTTTTCAAAACTATTTTTGATATATTTTTAACGTTTGTGTTTAACTTAATTATTATTTTTTGGTTACAGAGGACCAGTTCCAGTTCTTGTAATGTCACTGCTCTTTATTGCATCTGTATTCATGCTGCATATTTGGGGAAAATACACCAGGTCATAGAACACAATCATCTTACCATTCCTTGCGCTCACATTATTTATCAATGCATTTTCATTTCTAAATAATTTTATACTGTTAAAATAGATGATAAAATATACATTTTTTGTATAACTCTGTAAATTTAATAAAACAAATGTTATAAACTTCTAGAGTGCCTCTTATTATACTTATTTTAATCGTCTTTGAGAAAATTCTGTGTCCAGCAAATGCGTTACGGTAGAGAATTTTCATAAGAATGGGTTTCCATGAAAATAGTTGGTTAAATATGAGGGTAGATCAATAAATACCAGTGTTTGAAGACAGGTGGCGTTACTGAGGGAAGTTGGCATTACCATCTTGTACTGACATTTGTCAAACAACACCATACTAAATTTACACTATATTTTTGAAAGTGTTAGCGTAACTGGAATGAGACTTGATATGTAGCTAGAAATTGTGTAAATAAAGCTTTGTCGTGAATTTTGACTAATTTGGTTCACAACATTTGGAGTTCTTCCCAAATCAGAAATAAAATCTGAAAGACATGAATTGAAACGATTTAAGTGGTTAAAGTCTAATGCCTGGCAAAGACAGGGTAGTAGCGGCCGTGCGTAGATTGATACATACTACAGGACAAACAATAATACAAATAACACAGGTAAAACTAGCGATAGAGGAATCCTCGGCCACTAAAATCCTGTAAACCGTTGTCAACACCATTCGATTTCGCGATAGTACATCCAGCCCACTCTCGCAATGACAGATGACATGAAATTTAAAATGATGTGATTGTAAGTTATTATTTCTTAAGTGTGAGATTCAATACATTTTGTAAATGGACTATGTTTGTAGCTTGATGAACAGCCCAAAGTTTCAGACTGGAAATGTAGCATATATATATATATATATATATATATATATATATATATATATATATATATATATATATATATATATATATATATATAAATCCCCCTATCATTGTTGCAACCATACATTTGCCAATTACGGTAACTACGGCGTCCATTGCATTATTGCGTCCGTATATCGGACGCGATAATGTAATCCCATTGTAGATTCGAAATCGCCGCTCTTTCTTAATTAATTTCAGAAGCAGGATGAGTAACGACTTCTATTCTACCAACCAAGCGTGGCTGCTTTACCCTAAAATATAAAATGGAAGTAGGAATTGATGAAATAGAATGTGCAGCATTGTTAGTCACATGAAAGGAATAAGAATATTATAGTTCACGGTACTCGTCGCTGGGGGCGCTTCGAATATACGCTAACGGGCAATATTTAGCGGTCGTTGATTTGGCAACTATGCCTTGTGGTGTTCTGAGTCATACAGTTATATGACAAATGCGAGATTAGTATTCAACATGACACAATTACATGCGGCTACCTATTACTTCCACATCGTCGGTATGGCATTGGCGACAAAAATTTCAAAAAAAATTTTTTCGCTTAAACGTTGTAAAACATGTAGAAACATATAGAAAATATTTTTTGGGAACGAAATTTTTTTTCTGTCGGTCTGTATGGTTGTTTGTTATCACAATAACTTTATTACGAATTGAGATATTGTCTTCAAATTTGGTGCACAGTGTTAGCACCCGTCAAACGAACGGTTCGGATTGTTTTTGGTTAAAATCGCTCTAGGGGGTAGGGGGTGAATGGGGAGTGATTTGGTGAAAATTTATATTTGTTCGTGAAAATTCGAGTAATATAACGTTCTAGGGTTTGTTTATTAGAAAATTTTCAATTTCATCAAACATCTGGTATTCTCTGCTGAAATTAAATTAGGGGTTGAATGTGTGGGGCTGGAATATCAGTGACAGAAATTTCGAAATTTTGTTTTTGCTAAAACGGCCTAAAAAGTCTCAAAACGTAGAAAACTTGACTCTGGAACGAGTTTTTTTCAGTCGGTGTGCCGGCTGTCTGTCTGTTAGTAGGCGCGCTAACTTTCGAATGAATTGAGATATCATGTTCAAATTTCCTATCCAGTTAGTACCTGACAAAAGGAACACTTCGAATTGTTTTTGGATAAGATTGCTTCAGGGGGTAGGGGATAAATGACGAGTGATTTGGTGAAAATTTACATTGTTTCGTTATAACTCGAGTAATATAATATTTTAGGTTTATTATAAAACTTTCAATTTCATCGACCATTTGGTATTCTGTGCTGAAATTAAATTATGGGTTGAATTTGTGGGGGTGAAATATCAGTGACTGAAATTTTGTTTTCACTAAAAAGGCAAAACAGTCTCAAAGCATATAGAAAACTTCACTCTGGAACAAAAATGTTTAGTCGGTGGGTCTGTCGACCTGTACGTCTGTCTGTTAGTAGGCGCAATAACTGTCGAAGGAATTGAGATATCACCTTCAAATTTGGTATCCAGTTAGTACCCGACAAAGGAACGCTTGAATTGTTTTTGGGTAAGATCGCTTCAGGGAGTAGCGATAAATGAGGGGTAATTTGGTGAAAATTGACATTTTTTCGTTAAAACTAGAGTAATATAATGTTTTAGAAGTTAACGGGTACAGGAGTACGAATAGATGTTTTATTTGTGGTCAAGTAATGGATCCTAAATTCATTTCATGAGAATGTCTTTCTGAGGAGAGTAGATTCTCACAGCTATAAGGAAGTTATGATTTAATTTGTGGCACTATTTTTGCACTGTCAGGCGGATGACGTCATGTGGTGAGTACAGTCGCAAGATAATACTATTATGCTGCAGTACAGTGAGTTTCACGTTTCATCACATCTTAACCTCTTAACAAATTGCGAAACTGTTTTTTTAAAATTAGATTTGATGAATGCATTTTACTATTTTTTGTGTACATACAGTTAGAAGTATTGTTGATGATCAGAATACTACTGTGACATGATGATGAAATCATGCCCGTTGACCCGCTCTAGATAACTTCTCTACTTTCCACGTTTGTGTTGCCTCAATGCTAATTATGGCCCCTCCTTAATTATACTTATTTTGTGTTTATATACATATGTAATATAAAGATAAAAAAGAAGTGAAAATGCAAGATAACTCATTGAATTTAACGCTGTATTCTATATTATCTGAAAAAGATATTATAGGCGAAGAAGTCGAATGTAATTTCGGTAAATTTGCAGTTTACTGCACGGAGGGTTTTTATATATTTTTTTAAATCTGAAACTGCCTGTTCCTTATAGTAAAATGTTAGCTTAGTCCTCAGAATAAGACTGAAACACAAGCACAGCTAAACCACTCACTTGCAATCTACCATATCATTTAAAAAAAAAAACTGAAACCATATTTAAAATACACCAACTTACACCGCATATTTAATTTCTAAAGTTAGTTCCTTCGTTCCACCAACATTTGTGCCTCAAACTGACATTAATATACAAACTGTATAGCTTTTAGAGAAAAATGCTACAAAAAATAAACTAAATATTGTATGTTTGCTGTTGACGATCTTTATTAGGCTACACCATTAAAAAATATATTTTAGATTGCACAGTATGTTCCAGTTACTTGAAACTTAACCGTCAAATTATTCTTTTAAGATTTCTGTTATAATTAGTATCTGTGAAATGTCTTGAGGAGGCTCTTGTAGTGTGCTAATATGTCGGTCTGTATGTCTTGTTGTAGTCACAATAACTTTGTTACAAATTGAGATATCGTCTTCAAATTCGGTACACCATTAGCACCCGACAAACGAACGGTTCGGATTTATTTTGGTTAAAATCACTCTAGGGGGTAGGGGATGAATAGGGGGTGATTTGGTGAAAATTTACATTTGTTAGTTAAAACTAGAGTTATATAACGTTTTAGGGTCTGTTTAATAGAAAATTTTCAATTTCACCAAACATCTGGTATTCTGTGCTGAAATTAAATTAGAGGTTGAATGTGTGGGGGTCGAATATTGGTGACAGAAATTTCGAGATTATGTTTTTGCTAAAACGGCGTAAAACTTCTCAAAACAGAAAACTTGACTGTGGAACGAAATTTTTTTCTGTCGGTCTGCCGGCTGTCTGTCTGTTAGTAGTAGGTGCGATAACTTTTGAATGAATTGAGATGTTCAAATTTGCTATCCAGTTAGTACCCGACAAAGGATAAGATCGCTTCAGGGTGTAGGTGATAAATGAGGGGTGATTTGGTGAAAATTGACATTTTGTCGTTAAAACTTGAGTCATATAACGCCTCAGAAGTTTATGGGTACAGGAATACACGAATACATCTTTTATTTGTGGTCAAGTAATGGACCCTATAAATTCATTTTATGAAAATGTCTTTCTGAGAAGAGTAGATTATCACAGCTATGTGGAAGTTATGATTCAATTTGCAGCACTATTTTTGTCATACGTATGACGTCATGTGGTAAGTACAGTCGCAACATAATACTATGCGGCGGTACAGTGAGTTTCACGTTTCATTACATCTTAACCTCTTAGCAAATTACGAAACTGTTATTTTATTAGATTTTATTGATATATTTTACTAATTTTTGCGTTCATAGAGTTAGAGGTAATTTTTATGATCAGAGAACTACTCTGACATGATGATGAAATCATCTTTATGTCTGTTAACCCGCCCTAAATATAACTTCTCCACTTTTCAAGTTTGTGTTGCCCAAATGCTAATTTAAGAGCCCGCCTTAATTATACTTATCTTGTGCTTATATATGTAATATAAAAATAAAAAAACAAGTGAAAATGCAAGTGAGCTCATTGCATTTAGTGCTGTTTTATCTATTATCTGAAAAAGACACTATAGGCGACGAGGTGGAATGTAATTTCGGTAAATTTGCAGTTTACTGCGCGGAGGATTTTTAGGACTGTATTTTAGAAACATGGTTAGAATCCCCCTTGGGTGCAGAAGCCACCAAAAAAATGTTGCAAACAACCGTCCCCCAAAGAGACTTAAGGGACCAAGAATGAATATGGGTGCTGAGCGGGGAGGAAATATGAGCAGAAAATGCTAAAAACTACTTAGTCGGACTTGGAAAAGCGGCCTTTTCACATTTTGCAGCCATAAGTCCTTTAAACACTGCGTCTATCCCGCACAGCACCCATATTCGCCGCACCTCCCGTAACATTCTTGGGGATTGTTCCCAATTGAAATCACCTAATCACATTTTCGATATTAGTGGAGTCAGTTTTGGCAGATAACAGTTTGTTGTGATTTTGCTTGCGAAATAGTCCAGGGTAATTATAAAATAAGACGATTGTTAATAATACTAATAATTTTTGACACTCTGTAACTTCGTCATTTTTGAGTTTTCAAAAAAAAAAGTTTGAGTAGCATAACTCCCAGAATTTTTTGCTCATCATTTCCTGACGGCCTGAATAACAATGTAAAAACAATGAATGTGCAACAAAAGCAAATTATATTTCAAGATAAGTATCAAGCTTTCAGGTGAATGTTGATTGAATAATTTATACACCTCAGTATTTATTCCCGTATTACAGAAAATGGAATTGGAATAAGTGGTTAGGGAAACAAAAAATACCGTATGTAAAACATACTACAATCTTTATCCGTAAATTTCACAAATATTCACCGTAGTTAAGAATGTCTCACTGATGAAAAGAACGGAACTGAACAATGAACACCTGACGAATATGATACTAGTATTCATATTGACAAATAATACAAATATGCAAGGTTTCGCGCTCTAAAATATGCATTAAAAAATAATGCTGCAAATTGAGTTATAACTTCCACATAGCTGTAATAATCTGCTCTCCTCAGAAAGACATGCCCATGAAACGAATTTAGCCCCATGACTTGACCACAAAGAAAATATTCGTATTCATGTACCCATAAACTTTTAGAACGTTATAATACTGGAGGTTTAACGAAAAAAATGTAGATTTTCACAAATCACCCCTCATTTATCCCCTACCCCCTGCAGCGATCTTACCGAAAAACAATTCGGAGCGTTCCTTCGTCGGGTGCTAACGGTATACACAATTTGAAGATGATATGTCAATTCGTTCGAAAGACAGGCGGACAGACCGAAAGACAAAAAAATGTTGTTCCCAAATTATGTTTTCTATATATGTTTAGACAATTCTTCCGACGCTTAAGCGAAAAAAAAAACGAAATTTTTTCCACACGTATTGAGGATGTGGAAGTAACTTGTGACATTAATTTTACGAATGGAATAACCCATTAAGCTCATCATTTCCTAACCCCCTGTATAATGTCAACAATATTGATTATATATAGGTCATAACCAATCCCTCAGAAAGAAAAATCAATGTTGGTATACGTAGTGTGTGGGTGTATTTTTTTTAACAACGGTCTACTTCCGCTGTGGCCAATCACCGACGCCAGGGAGCAGTTTCACCTCACTATCCTGCAAATTTTGCCGAACCCGTGCCTTTCTGTATAGAGACATAGACACGGGATATCTTATTAAAACAAATTCTTTAAATTTAAATGGACCTTGGAGATCGGTTTTAGAGTCCCAGTTAGCGATTATTTGAAAAAAATTATATTTAATATGGAGCTAAAAAATTAAAATTTGCTCTTAGATGTAATACGTAAGTACTGCAAGTGCCTTTAAAAAAATTGTGTTACAAATTTCATTAGAGTTAACAAAAGTTTTCCAGAAAAAAATTAATTATTTACAAAGGGAATGTACCTGTCAAATTATAAATATGGCCGGTATTTTTTCTTATTAATTGCTTGGATGGTTTTGTTTTAGTCAACCCATTCAGTTTTTGCACACAATAAACAAACAAAAAAGTATTTAAAACAAATTAGTAGTTATCTGCGAAGCTCATTATGTTATTTTTCTCTAATTTAGTACTCACGTTTCATCTCAGTATCCCGCAAATTTTGCCGAACCCGTGCCTTTCTGTATGGAGACATAGACACGGGACCGGCGGCTTTACGCCCCATCCGAAGGGCGGAACGTGGAGGCGTTCCACTTTCTCAAATACAATGCCACAACCTTGGTTGATGTTAATTGTACAGTATGTAATACTAATAATAGTAATAGTAACATATTTTTGCAAACTAATTATACAGTGTATCTTACATATAAGCATTGCTTGTGCATGTAAACAACACAATTTTTAATATAAATGTCAAAATAAAAACATCAAAAAGTTTCTAAATTGTCACACACCAAAATTTTCTTCAAATTTCCAGGTAGAAAACATTGTAGTTATGTTTGCTAATATTTCTACTGGATTCATAATATTTCGTCTCCATTTTTGGGTAACACTTTTCTATTTTAGCGTAGTTTCTCAAAAGATCTAAAGATCAATATCACCATAAATTTTGACGTCTGCTTGACAAAGAAATAAATAATGATGGAAGAAAAATGTACTGAAAAAGTGAAAGAAGAACCCTGTGATCGTACCCAGTACCCTTCGGTTCAGACGCACACGTTCTTACCACTGAACCACGAGGCTCCTACACGTAGTGTATTTGTTCCATTTCATCAAGTTTTATGAACCAGCGCTGTAAAGGTGACGTCACGCTTTTGTTCTGTGGGCGGAGCATGCTATTTTTAGAACAGAAGATTTGGCAACATGGCGGACGCAGCAATGATTACAAGTCACGTGGAAAATGTACATACTGTATACTCATGGCTGCAGTATTGATAGAAGATCGCAAAGACGTGTTAATGATAGTCATATAAAAACTCTCTATTTATCAAACTTTTTATATATGTATATATATTTTATTTTATGGCATATATAGGTTATAAGTGTGATGCAGATCTATATATTTTACCGATCTTGACTTTACCATGATTGCTTCCAGTGGACGCAAGAAGACTGCACAATGAAAGGACGCAACAATGATAGCGGGATTTATATATATATATATATATATATATATATATATATATATATATATATATATATATATATATATATATATATATATATATATATATATATATATATATAGTGATCAAGATTTAAGGAAGGCAATACAGACATTTTTATGGACCTATGTTTTTATAAAGAAAATATAACGTTTTTGCCACACCAAGCTTTATATTATAAAAAAATTGAGAATATATGAAACAGTGGCCACTCGTGATATAAAAAATTGGGGGACACAACTTAAAAGACAAGTTGTGGTAAATCTGTACGCAGTTTAAAGTCATTTACTTTTTCTGATAAATTCTTATTATTTACATTAAAATATCTACTATATTGCCTCACTTTTCCTGCAGTCGATTTTTAGTGAATTTTCTTTAAAAAAATTTACTAATGAGGTAAAATTCACTAATGATAAAAATTTCTTCAAATGAGCGCTATTAGGCCCCCCAGAACACATATCCGGGGTCAGTTTCAATTTTTATATGTTTATATATATATATATATATATATATATATATATATATATATATATATATATATATATATATATATATATATGTATGTATGTATCACACCGATAACTCAAAAAATAATGGGCCGATTTTGATTAAATTTGGTGAATAAATTCCTTTTGCAAATAGCTTGGATAAGTTCGTTAGCCAGGAAAATCTGCCCAGATTTTCCCGGAAAATTTTGTGTTTTCTTTCGAAAAAAATTTATATCCCTGGAATTAACAAAGTAAGGGCAACCAAATTTGGTACGCGGGTTTATATCCTTATAGGTAAGCTACCTATCAAAATTTAGCTATGTAGGTCAAAAGACAAAAAAGTTATAGGCATTTAAAGAAAAATAAATTGGGGTTTTCCTCAAAACGTCAGTTGCGATTTAAAACGTCAAAATCGCCAACATTTAGGCAAATAACTTGAATCTAATACGGGCTATGGAAACCAAATGTCTCAAGAAGAATGTTTTACAAACCCTAAAGTCTTAGTTTCAGCCGTCATTGTCCTTCATTTTACTAAAATGTTTCCAGAAAATTCATTTCAAATAGACCCTTTCTCTGATGCTTGGCAGTAGTCTTAGCTATAGAGTTTATCTTTTAATGATATATAATTTTTGTCGAATTTTCGTAAAAAATCAATAAAGCCCAATATATTCGTTATTATACAAGATATGAAAAAAATTTGTATATATTAATTATAGGGTGTCTTGACCTACATCTTAAAAAATATTTCTACAATCTCAGGTGGCCCATAAGTCGTTGGTGATACAAATTTTCTTTTTTTTTTTTTTAATCAACCACGCCTGTCTTATGTTATTGCATTTTTGCATTTTCCATCAAAATATAATGCATGTTTGTAAGAAAAGAAATTCTGGATGCAGCAAGTGCAGTATGGTAGCGAATTTTGATCAAATGCTTCATATTTGAATAGCCCAATTTGCTATTAACCTATAAGGTTGACCAAGAAACGAGTTTTTCCGGGAACACTTTAAGTTTACTTTTGGAAATTTTTGTACATTTTCACACGATAAAGTTATTTTGATGAAACATGGCACATTGTTTTTACTATATAGGTTATACTGGTAACCAAAATTGATGCCTGCTTTCTTAAAAAGAAAACACAGATTTTCACTAAAAACATTTTTATGAAAATTCACTACCATAACGCACTTGCTGCGTCCAGAGTTTTTTCCTATGCAACGCTGGGGTAGGCCTGTCAAATCTTTTTGTAGCTATTATATCCTCATAATTTAAAGGTCTATTTTCTAAAATAAAGGACATCGATAAATTGATTTTTAAATAGATTATATGCCACACATTATTAAAGTGAAATGAACAGACGCACAACACACAAAAGATTAGCGACAATCGAACTGTTAAAGAAGTAGCTACACACCCCAAATGTGCGCCGTGGCTAGATAAAGGTAGTGTGATACACATCCACTGGTTTATCGCACAAACTACCGTTTATAGTTCTCGCTAGGGTGACGAACTGATTTTAGACGTGTCCCGGCGATGGAAGTAAGTATCAGTTACTTCACTTTGCCGGGCAAGTACCTTTGGAAATAAGTATTGTCGTCACAGGCCCCTGAAACATTTAATATTTATATTCTAACATAGTCAAATTATTATTTTAACGAACGTATTGTATTGTTAAGTGAATTTCAGTGAGGGGGCACATGCTCTTGTGCCCTACTGGTACCAGGCGCCACTGGGAAACAATGAACTAAAAGGTTGTTAATTATGTAATTAATAGTTCACTTAATTCACACTTAGCTTATAATACCACGTAAACAAACTTTATAAGTCAGGTCGGTAGGGCAGGGATAGATTATTCGCCCGATACATTGGCGGCCTGGGTTCTATCCTCGCGCGATCCACTTGTAAGGCTATGTTTCACTAACTTTCATATTTGGTAGAAACAATAGTGTACAGATTTCATGTTTGGACCAAGCTCAAATTTTTCTTGAAAACGCCTTTGTTACCTTTGAGTCTAGTTATAATTTTCAGCAGATATTTTTAGTGAATTTTCTCAGAAAAAATTCACTAATGAGGAGATCTCGACTTTTGAATTTTGAAAAAATTTCTTCAAATGAGCGCGATATAGGACCCCTAGAACCCATATCCGGGGTCAGTTTCAATTTTTATATGTTATATATATATATATATATATATATATATATATATATATATATATATATATATATATATATATATATATATATATATATATACATCCTACAACCTTTTAGGCGGCCGTACATTGTATTTTTACATATGATTCTGCGTCCACCGCCTTTGTGCGTCTTTATACGGACGCAGAAAATGTTTGCCTTGTTTTCTATGGGTTGTAGTAACAAATGCGTCCTCACACGGCGTGTGCTTGAACTGTTAGTCCTACTTCATGGATATTGCAGAGAAAAAAGTAGTTTACTTTAACGACAAAGACGTACCGAATTTTTGTAGTGTGTGCAGAATGGTCGTATTATGTACTTTTTAGACAAACGTCTAGTTCAGCAGTTTGCTACTAGAGGCGCTTCTCATTCACAGTATATCTTAGAGAGTATATGTCGTTTACATAAATGCGATGATTGAACGTCCGGAGAAGTGGCAACGTTTAAAATACCGTTAACTGAATTTAGGACCGTGGCCGTGCTAATAAACATTGCTGGTAGATAAATAACAGGGTTTCAGATTCGAAGAACCTGTTTCGGATTTAGGTGTTTATTATTGATTTTAAGAAAATATTATATTTTCGCCTGTAGTGGATTCATTGTTTCGTCTTTAAAATATAAATTACCATTTACACAATCGGTCCTAAAATTTATCACATGTAAACCACCAGAGAATATAAACTGCATATTTATCAGAAGGTTTATGGAAAATAGTACATAGATTTAAAACATTTCACTTGTAAATATAATCAAATGAACAGTTAATTCAACTCTATACCGACTTTATTAATTTATAGTTTTCTACGAACAATATATGCCTAGTTATAATTATTAATATTATATACACAAAGTGGAATCTTTGCAATATGTGCTACCACCATAATGTACATATAGGTAAAACCTACCTCAACATAACTGCTTTTTTACACCCGATAATCGTTTCACTAACAAAGTCAGCTTCATCAGATAATGTTAAGTGTACTGGTTAATATTATATTTACATGGCTTGGAAACTATACGTAACATCACAGTCTAAATGCGGTGTCGCAATCTCGTCTCAACAATGAGTCTGTTACCAGCAGTAGCTATTTATTTCGTTGTAGCTATCGCACTTTATCAATTGGGCTAGTTTTTTCAGAAGTTTTTCTGTTGGTCTACCTTTTCTTTTTTTCCATGTATGTGTGCCTAAAATAATGTTGTCAGAAAGCCTTTCTCATCTAAATTTTTTTCAGCAAGCATATTTTTTCTCTCACCTCTTATAGCACCCTTTTATTCGTCTTTCTATCGGTATGCCTCATCTTTGTAATGCTTCTCTATGTTTACGTTTCAAAAGCTTCTATTCTCCTAATGCTGTGTTTATTAAAATTTTAGCCTTCCGCACCGTACATTACAACACCCCATACGTATGATTTGATGCACCTCTTCCCTTGGTCCAAGTTTTAATATTTATTATTGAGTATTTTGTCTCTTATTATGCATGGTTTGCCATTGCGATACACCTTTACAGTTCCTTGCTGCATTTATCATTATCCATAATAATACTCAACCTTTCTACTTGCTTAAGTTTTGGCTGTTTAGCTTTATATCGACATTTGTAGTACTGCCCTCACATATTTTCATTGTTTTCGTCATATTAATTTATAGTTTAATATTTCTGAACACCTCGTCTAGTACACTGCGTACACTGCGGATCCTTTGCTAGTCTTTTTTCATTTTCCCACATCAGCTCTTTTGTCATTTGCGGACCCTTAATAGTACATTTGTCTGTTTAATTTTATTCCTGATGTCTTCTCCAATAGTCGGCTATATTTTCTATAAATAAATTTAAAAAATATGGCGAACACCTTTTTTTTATTTTATCTTTAATTTCATATCCGTTAGTATGTATTATATTAGTTTGATTTATGTAGAGATTAAGAATAATGCGCCTCTTTTTCGCTAACGAATGACGCTAACTTTGTTAGCGAAACGATCGTCAGGTCTTTAAAAATATGTGTTGTGGTGATTAAGGTTCTCCAAGTGTACTTATGCGCAACAATTTTATGAAACAATATATAGGTTATAATACTCATATAATATTGTACAACCATACACATTTTGTAGTTTAACTTATTAAATACACAGCAACGAAACACAAATCAATAAAGATTTAGCGTTGAATGCATTTTTTTTTCTTATCATCTATTTGTTTACTTTAGATCTGTGGAACAACTTAGCTTAACATTTTTGACACAATTGTAATGGTCCCTACATATCATTTACAGACTTGCTTTTATTTATTTTTTACTCCAACTAATGGTTACTAGATATATTATTATCTTACTTTTCTTAAAGTTTAAGTTTTTGTCATAAAGTTTTTGTTTGCTGAAGACTGGAGTAAAAAGTCTTATGTTTTATTTTTAATGAAGTTAGAATTCAAGATATTAGTTTTATATTAAAGACATTTAAGAGACAAAATACTACCCTCACTAATAGAGACTGTAACTTACACTGGTGAAATAAGTTCACCATAAATCATACCTATGGAGTGTTATAATGTATGGAGCGGAAAGCTCGACCGCGGATAAGCAGGATAATATGAAAATAATATAAAAATGTGCTAGAAGAGTCGAGAGAAGAAATACGTTTACCGAAATAAATTCAGAGGAAGCGAAAATTTTTTGTGTTATTAAGTTGTATGTGGTATTTAATATATTTACTACATTTAAATATCGGTTAAATAACTAATGCTGTAAAAGGCACCAAAGGTTTCTATATTAATAATGATAATTTTCACCGGCGGCGGTAAATAAAGCAGAATTATACTACCAAAGAAAGGATAAATGTGAATCTTTTAAAGCCCAATCCAGACTTGTTAAAAAATAAAACATGGACCAAGATAAAAGTACTGGTGCAAAATATTTACACAAGTAAAATAAAATGTAAATTAAATGGCTAAAGACAAACAAAAATGAAGTATACTAATAGATTCACTATTGTTTTAATCCTTTATCCATTCAATCCTTTTAACATTTATAATGAATAACATTATATAATATCAGTAGAAAGAAAATTAGGCATTTTTCGTTTAAGAGTTTAAGGTTAATAATTAGTTATATATTTTTTATTTGTTTTATGGAGACATAAATAGCACATAAAGTTTGTTCTATCTCTTTTTGTAAACTATCACAACAGGAAACTAATATTCATAAAATGTACCGCCAAATTAATTTATTTATAATTTTTTAAACTGGAACTCTTATATTAAAACATTGTTCTACAATATTAACTTTGTATGTTAACATAAAATCCCATCCTTGTAAGAAAATGATTAGCTTGTAACACTTCCAACTTTAGACAAAAAACAGTTTTTTGGAAGTGGGCACTTTAAGGTTTTTAATATGATTTTTTTACAGGTATATTTTATTACATATGCTATGTTACTGAAAACTACTGTGTCTTAGTATACTTTGAAGAATTACATCGATAATGATCACGCAGCCCTAAAAATTGTGGAAAAATAATTAGTACTAATGTTTTTCTTGTCGTTAATAATAATTGTTAATACAACTACAGAACAAGCCAATGTTATACACAATCTAATAGCCAGAGGAAAATTGTAAAGCTTAATTTATATTTGTATCTTTTCCGAAAATTTTCATGATATTTCATAACGTGTTTTGTTAACCGACTGAACGCGCAGGCACGAGTGTAGCTGTGTGCGCGCGGGTGAGAGTGTGCGCACGTGCATGTGTGTGTGTGTGTGCGTGTGTGTGTGTGTGTGTTGCAAACCAGCGAGACAAAATATTTTTAAATGATTTTTTGTTGTTCTCAAACTCGTAAATATCGCTTTGTTATTAGTCCAGTAAATATTTTTTGAAGTCTTGTAATTTTTTTCTAAACATACTCACTTTAAAATGGCAATCGTTTTCCTTTAAAAAATATTTTATCGTCATTATTATTTCACCAAATTTCGAAAAAAAAATTATTTTGAGGTGGACTTCAGAGATACCAAATTTCTATTTTCAATTGATTTTTTGCTAAAGTTAAAGATTTTAAAAGGGTGACGTGTGCGTGGAAAGGTATTATAAACATGGCAATTAAATAAAATCGTGAGCCAATGACTTCTGTTTAGGTACATACAATTCTTATAGACGTAAAATGTATTGGTTAAACAACTAACCAGATCAATTGACTTTCAGGATACACTTTTGTTTTTGTTTCTTCGTAATTTTTTAAAATAAAATAGTATCATTGTTACTTGTTTAAAATCATTATATGAGGTATGTTGCACATAGAACGCCAAAAAGCCTAAATATAACCTTTCTTTGTTAAACAGAGACATTTTAAAATGGCGGCCCCTTTCAAAAAACGGTATATCCGCGTCACTACTGATTGACCAAACACATCTGACGATGTCGTAAAAGCGCGAAACCGGTCACAGAGAAGAAAATAAGCAATTGTGAAGCCAGAGAAGAAGTATCTATATTTGATAGGGGACGGTTTCACTAAGTAAGGGAAACAATATTTAATGATGTGTGATGATGATATTATTTGAAATGTAAAGCATTTAGTACTAGATTGTTGTTCATTTCTATTGCGATAAAAAATATATCAATAACAAAGAACATTCAGTGTAGCCTGTTTGGATAAGAACTTAATATAGGTATTTGACTATGGATTTAATCAGGACCGTTTAATGGAATTTCTGATCCCAATTATTAAGAGATTATTTTGTTGTTGGGTTATCTGATGATTTTGCAAGCCTTTAAAGAACTGCCTAGGAAAATCAGGCACAGTGTTGTTTGATCTTTTACTATTATCAAAGAGTAGACTACTAACTGTATGTAGCTAGAAGTTAACCTTTTATACCTACCTGACCTTACCTACCCGGACTTTACTTGACCTTACCTGGCCTGACCTGAAGAATTGACAACTTTTCAACCAGTGAGGTGAATCCTGTTTAAAGTATTAATTTAGGTTTGTTTTAAGCACAGTTAAGTCGTTAATCGTAGAATTCTTATAAAGAGCCTCGGTGGTCCAGTGGTAAGAACGTGTGCCTCAGAACTTCGGGGTACTGAGCTCGATCCCCAGGGTTCCCCTTTCACCGAGGTCCTGGCATTGTATTTGAGCAAGTTGAATGTCTGCACGTTCCGCGCTTCGGTGGGGGCGTAAAGCCGTCCGTCCCGTGTACCAGGAAATGTTGAGCACCTTAAAGATCCCCACCCTCCTTACAGGAAGGCTGGGGTTTGGCAAAATTTCCAGAATAATGAGATAAAAAACTGCTCCCTGGCGTCGGTGATTTGCCATAGTCACGGAAATAGACAGACTTTGAGCAATCACAACACGCACGCAAGTATTTCTTATAAACTAAAAAATAAGAAACCTAAATAATAAAATTGCTACTACTCTACATAACATGTGACGTTTGTTTGATTCGCGCCGTAAAACCTTGCCGCCAACATAACATTAGTCGTATGTAGTAAAATGTAGTTACCAGAGCATAATTATTAAACTTATATTTCCTTTTTTTAAGTATGTAGATGCTTTAGCGCTAACGCGGCAACACTGCCTGGGCGCAGAATTATCGACAAACCGGAAAGAAATACTCACGCGGTCGTCAAAAAAGCTGTATAGTTGACGATATTTTCAACTATACACTGGATGCTCAAGCAGATTTAATTTGGTTCGACGCTGAAAAGTGGGGTAATGTAAACCTTTGCTTTTTACAAAAAATAATAGAGTATAATTCCCAGTTTCTCCATGTACCCTGTCAGACCAACTTGCTATGCAATATTCTCATCTAAAAAAGTCATATACTTGACCAGACGCAGAAGCAGAATGGTTTTGTAAAGACGCCGAAACAGTATTGGGATGTATATATATATATATATATATATATATATATATATATATATATATATATATATATATATATATATATATATATATATATATATATATATATATATATATATATATATATATATATATATATATATATATATATATATATGTATATGTATATGTATCACACCGATAACTCAAAAAATAATGGGCTGATTTTGATAAAATTTGGCATGTACCTTTCTTTTGTAAATGGCTTGGATAAGTTCGTTAGCCAGGAAAATCGGACGAGGTTTTCCGGGAAAATTTTGAGTTTTCATTCGAAAAAAATTCTTATCTCAAAAAGTAATAAGCCGAATTTAATAAAATTTGGCATGTACCTTTCTTTTGTAAATAGCTTTGACAAGTTTGTTAGTCAAGAAAATCGAACGAGGTTTCCCGGGAAAATTTTGAGTTTTCATTCGAAAAAAAATTTTATCTCAAAGAATAATACGCCGATTTTGATAAAATTTGGCATGTACCTTCCTTTTGTAAATGACTTTGACAAGTTCGTTAATCAAAAAAATCGGACGAGGTTTTCCGGGAAAATTTTGAGTTTTCATTCGAAAAAAATTCTTATCTCAAAAAGTAATAAGCCGATTTTAATAAAATTTGGCATTTACCTTTCTTTTGTAAATGGCTTTGACAAGTTTGTTAGTCAAGAAAATCTAACGAGGTTTTCCGGGAAAATTTTGAGTTTTCATTCGAAAAAAAATTTTATCTCAAAGAATAATAGGCCGATTTTGATAAAATTTGGCATGTACCTTCCTTTTGTAAATGACTTTGACAAGTTCGTTAATCAAAAAAATCGGACGAGGTTTTCCGGGAAAATTTTGAGTTTCAATTTGAAAAAAAATTTTATCTTAAAAAATAAGAAATCTATGATAACCAAATTTGGTAGGTAGGTTTACGATATAAAAAGTATACTATAAACCAAAATTTAGATTTCTATGTTACAAGAAAAAAAAGTTATAATAAAATATTTTGTGCCAGATCATTTCTATGAAAATTCACTACCATAACGCACTTGCTGCGTCCAGGCTTTTTATTTTATTATTGATAAAGTAGAAAATGTGTTTTTCAAAAACTTTTTTAGTTGCTGGAAAAAACAGTTCGATTAGTGTGACTAAAACAAAATCATCCAGCTGATTAGTAAGGAAAAATACCTGCCACATTTATAATTTGACAGATACTTACTTTCTTTTTCTAAATATGAGTTAAGTTTTCTCTTTGAAAGCTTTTCTAACTTTAATTAAACTTGTAGCACAAGATTCTTTTATAGAGACTTACTGTACCTAGATCTAATAAATTTTAATTTTCAAGCTTCCTAGAAAATTTAGTTTTGTGCATTTATCCCAGAAGGAACTAGAACACAAGTTTGACATGTTTTTTTTAAATAATATACTGTTGGGGAAATTAGAAGCCTTAGGTTTTCGTGGGCTAACACAAGATTTGCTAAAATCCTACTTGAGTGAAAGAAGGTAGTGTTTGTCGGCTGCTAACAGAACAACAGGCAAGAGTATATTCTGCATGGGAAAACATTGATAGCGGGGTGCCACAGGGATTAGTTTTGGAGTCTTTCTTGTTTCTCGTCTATGTGAATGAAGTACCGAGTTTAACACCACATAGAATAATCTTGTTTGCTGATGACACCTCATTTGTAGTGAGAGACCTAAAGAGCATTAGAGAAAAGACAGTTAGTGCTTTAGAGGATTTTAATGGATGGTTTGGTGCAAACGGTTTGCTTTTAAATGTAAATAAAACAAGCTTCGTTGATTTCAATAGA
Organism: Tillus elongatus; assembly: GCA_964006375.1. NCBI lineage: Eukaryota > Metazoa > Arthropoda > Insecta > Coleoptera > Cleridae > Tillus > Tillus elongatus. Next base: position 17,447,465 of record OZ023265.1, on the reverse strand, counting down.
GTACATGATACACAACTCTCTGTTAATGATCGGGAAATGCATTTTAGTGAAAGCACAGTGGGAGTGAAGCTGGACAGTGACCTAAGTTGAAGAGCTCATGTAGAAATGGTGGCTGCGAAGGTGGCAGGTTACATGTATATGCTAAGAATAATCTCATCTTCGGTGGGTCTGGCTGCCAGTCTGTTAGCTTACCATGCTTTGGTGGAGTCCAGAATTAGATATGGGATAATCTTCTGGGGCAATTCAGAAGAGGCAAATAGGATTTTTGTGTTCCAGAAGGCGTATATACGAGCTATCTTTAATTTGAAAAGTAGAGGAAGTTGTAAGGGAGTGTTTTAAAGTAATTGTATACTTACCTTTGTCTCTCTACATGCTTGAATGTTTGTTTTGTAAAAATTGTATAATTTGTTTTTCTCAAGTATGTTCCTGATGCGCTTCCCCATGCCAATATGCCGTATGAAAGCTGCGACTGAGCAAAGTAAATAGTTTTAAGGTAAGCGATTTCCAGAAATTGCTTTAATATCTTAAACTTCGAAAGGAAGCTCCTCAGTTACTGAACTACTTGATTTGTCTGCCTGTCCCATCTCAGATGACAGTCAAGCCAAGATATTGTATAGTTTTCGTTTCACTTATCTGATCAGAACCAACAAACAAGTTTCCAAGCCATGGCATTCCACTGGTATATGAACTGAATGGTATGTACTTAGTTTCGTCCCAGTTTATGGACAATAGGTTTTGGTTAAACCATGTTTTTAAATGTCTGTGCTTCCTGTTTCAGAGATGACCAATCCAGGGCGGTGGGCAAGGGATGGCAGCCTTTGGGTGAGGGTAGGATCACCGATGAGACGTATAGCTCTCTTTTGAATGGAGTCCAGGATAGCGAGTGTAGAAGCGACAGCGGCACCCCAGATGTGGGATAGAGAGGTATAGAGATTAGCTGGTGAAAAGTATTTGCGAGCCCTGAAGAGCAAACCTAATTTCTTAGCAGTCGCTTCTGCAATTGATGCGACATGTTGGTGCCAATTGAGATTTCGATCCACAGAAATGCCAACAAGTGTAAAGGACTCATTACTTTGAATAACTTGGTTGTTCATTGTGATGGGTCTAGGACTGGTTTATCTCTTATGAGATAGAAAGCAAGACTGAGATTTGGTGGAGTTGAATTATACAAGATTTCTACTTCCCCAGTCTAATATTTTTTTGGGATCCACAGAGACAGAACCCTCCATGAGTCTGCGATCCTCATCTAATTGGGCTAAAGAGACAGGGTTAGAATATTGTATATTTGAGTGGAGGGTGCTGTCATCCGCGTAACTGTGAACTGCGTTGGATGTCCTAGAGAGGAGGTCACTGATGTGGAGAAGAAACAAAGTAGGGGCTAAAGCTGAACCTTGAGGGACTCCTGCATTAATTGGATACAGTTTAGAGGAATGGCCATCCACGACAACAGAAATGCTCCGGTTGGAGAGGAAATTTGCTGTCCACGTACAGAGTTTTGGTGGTAGGCCATAGGCCGGAAGTTTATTAAGCAGCGCTGCGTGCCAGACCTGGTCGAATGCTTTGGATATGTTTAGAACGACAATCTGGGATTCACCGTGTAGTTCCATAGACTTGTTCCAAGAATGGGTGACAAAGGAAAGGAGGTCGGCAATTGATCTGCGCTGGCGGAATCCATACTGCCTGTCGTGGATTAGACTGTGTTTTTTAAGAAATTGTAGTAATTCGGTGTTTATATACTTTTCCATAACTTTAGAGACTGAAAGGAGAGAAATAGGCCTATAGTTGCTAGGAAGCGCTTTGTTATTTTGCCTTTGTCCTTTATACGGTCATGTTTTGTATTATTTTGACTATACTTTTTGTGTTTTATTTGTTGACGTATCCAATAACGTCTGTTATAGATGGATTAATAAATATTATTATTATTGTTACTATAGGTATCGATGATAACACTTTTGAAAAAAATTCTTGAAATAAACATGTACTAGGGCTTTTAAAAGGTCTGTTTAAAGTGTTAATCTTAGTAATATGATGTACTAATAGTGCACAATTCACTATAATAATGCACTTGCTGCGTCAAGAATTTTTTTTATAATACCTACCACTTACTGCACCAGAATGCTCTTACCTGTAATTTTTCTTCGGCTTATTTGACCTACCTTTTTATGATGCTTGAAATATGTAATAGTGATGAAAATAAAACAGTCATAAAATTAATGTAAATTTATTTATCTTACAGTCTAAATGCTTGTAGATACACTCACACGATTTAAATAAATATTTTCGGAGTGAATATGAGTAATAATACAATTCTATGGAAAAAAAGAAACATTACTTTTAACCTTACACACTATTTGTCGTAATGATAATGGCTACAACTGTGATGTAACTAAGAGATTAGTCCAACCCATATATTGTAATAATATTATTATAGTAATAATAATAAAAGTATACAAATAAAGTATCCAAATTCTACAGCACCATTTTTATTATTATTAATATTAACACTTACGATTTATAATTAACATATTTACCCTAATATTTCCTAGTTCAGTTCTATGTGTATTTACAAAATTTGGAACGAAAATATACATTTATTACTAATTTATGTTGACTTTTTTCAGTTTCTCCCAAAAGATTTATACCACAAAAATCACAACTCTCAAAAGTGATACATTAATACGTTTTATACTTATCAGGATTTTTATAATCATTGCTGATGTTTTTTTTTGCAACTTATTCTAAGTCTGAGTGATCTGTATACACATTTACAATTATTTGCCTAGATTTAAATAATTTGAGACTAACGCAGCACAGAAATGTAATAAAACAATTATAATTACAAGTAAGCTAGTTTTAATTTAGTTAGGAACATTCAATCTCTATTGGCCAGCAAGAGAATGTAATAAGGATTCCAGCTAAAAGGAAAAATTGCCTAACGTTAATCTTAGCGCAATGCTAAGTCACTTGTTCGGCCTTATCTTACATAAAACATATTTCATCAGGCAAGGAATCAATTATTTACAAATACCATGAAATACAAATTTTATTTGTGGTAAATAAAATTGTATTATAAAAATAGTATTTAGCTTAAAGATATGTGATTTTAACCTATTAATAATAGTAGAATTCAGCAAAAAGAAGTGGAACACACTATTGACCATGGATGTCTTAATATAGTGAAAACGTTTTACAATACTAAATACAGACGAATAAGCTTTCTTTAATGATTTCGAACAACTTCTTGTCTTCTCTGCAACCAGTTTTACCTTTGCGGCATCATCAGGTAGAATAAAATATTTATATGCACCCATAAGAGATGTCGAAAGTGTGTTGAAAGTCCCAACACGCAGATTTTTACATGTGTTTAATTCAACAACTTGAAAAGTGGATAATTCCAGATGCGAGTAATTATCCTCTTTCTCGAGCACATGCCTAAAGAAGCCAGTACACGTGGCATACTCTAAAATGTTAAATAAACCAACGAGTGATCAAAAATCAAATCCTATATATTAGAGGTGTGCGAACCCATGTTTTTCTCAAACCGAACTATAAACAAACCCAAGCAAATATGTTGCTTTGAACTTGGAACCTTGAAGATAGTATGTCTAAGGTTCACAGTCGAACTTCAAACTACTCAAAATTTTGAAATCGAACATCGAACTAATCAACATTGTCAATGATCACATACAATTTCCTTAAAGCCAAAATTTAGGGACGTTGTAGCATACAATATTTGGTACATAGAACAAAAAGGAAAGGTTTGACAAAATTTGCAAGTTGTTTGGGTGATAATGCCCTCCGGTGCTCATGTTGGTTGTCAAGATGAATCAACATTGAACAAAAATACAAATAGGCATATTGAAAACTTTTTTAGACTTTAACAATATATATATATATATATATATATATATATATATATATATATATATATATATATATATATATATATATATATATATATATATATATATATATACACATACATATATATATACATATGTATATAAGTAGATATAGAAGAGCGGTTCTAACTCCACCACCAGCCGACCTGACCCGACAAGTCCACCACCCACCTCCGAGCTGACCCGAAACCTCCACCACCCAGCTCCGAACTGACCCGATCGCTGCTCCACCACCCAGCCCTGAACTGACCCGTACACCTTAAGACAGCTGTATTAGACAGCTGTATTAGACAGCTATATTAGACAGCTGTCTTTCGGGTCACTTCGGGGCTGGGTGGTGGAGCAGCAATCGGGTCAGTCGAAGCTGGGTGGTGGAGGTGTTCGGGTCAGCTTGGAGGCGGGTGGTGGACTGGTCGGGTCAGGTCGGCGGGTGGTGGACTGGTCGGGTCAGGTCGGCGGGTGGTGGAGTTAGAACCGCTATATAATAATAATAATAATAATAATAATAATAATAATAATATTTATTGTGGCAAAAATTACACAGCCTTGTCAAACAAATACCAAATATAAGACTATAGAACTAAAATTGTGAAATAAACATCAAAAACAAACAAAAATACAAAAGACAAAAGAAACAAATTTACACATATAAAAAAATGGCATCTTATGTTGTCTCTAGTGGCTTTACTCTATCCACTCAATGCCCATATTGAGGTATTCACTTAAAGAATAAAATGCATACTTCATAAGAGTGTTTTTCACATTTCTCCTAAATTCTCGCTTATGTTTTGATCTTATATTCTGGGGGATTTTATTGAAGAACTTGACACCCCAGCAATTCACCCCGGTTTCAGCTCTTTTTATTCTATGATAAGGAATGGATATGTTCTGTCTGCCTCGGGTACCATATTCGTGGTAATCACCGTTTTGGTTGTAGTCCTCTTGATGTTGGTAAGTATATGACACTTTCCAAAATATATGCTGAAAAGATGGTAAGTATGCCTGTCTTCGTGAATAAGGTTCTACAACTTGTACGGCTGTCTACAGAACAGATTATTCTTACTGCAGCTTTCTGTTGCAGAAATATTTCAGACACTCCGGGGCTACTCCCCCATATTAGGATACCATAGGTAGCCCTACTTTGGAAACATGCATGATAAGCTGTCAACACTGTCTGGTAATTACTGATGTTCATCAGACGCCTCAACAGATACAGACACGACGCCAATGTGCCCTGGAGCTTTTCAATGTGCATTGACCAGCGAAAATCTGATTGTATATATACACCAAGAAATTTCACAGATTGTTTTTGTCTTGGTTGCGTTTGGTGGGAGCTGATATTCAAGACTTTTGTTTTGTTTACATTGAGTTTCAGTTTATTATTTCTAAACCATTCTCCTGCTTCCCACATTGTGATATTTCTTCTCTCATTAAGTTCAGCTTCATTTCTGCCAATGTTAACAAATGAGGTATCGTCTGCATAGAGAGAAACTGCATCAGACGAAACGTTCTCTGGAAGATCATTTGTGTATATAATGAATAGGAGAGGCCCTAGCAGCGAACCCTGAGGTATACCGCATGTTTGTGTCTGCCAACTCGAGTACTGTTCATTTAGCTTCACTCTTTGGTATCGGTTGGTAAGGTATGACTTAAAGAGCCTCAGTGGCAAACCCCTAATGCCATAGTGTTCCAATTTGGTTAGTAATATCTCATGTGATACTGTGTCAAATGCCTTATGTAAATCACAATATATGCATTGTGCCATATTGCCAGAGTCCAGCGCCTCACTTAATTTATTTGTTGTGTTTACCAGCGCAGTGACTGTTGATTTACCTCCTCGAAAGCCGTTATAATGTTGTCAGTGGGGTGCTAGGATTTATAAAAAAAAATAAAAAAATTTGTCATTGTTAAATGGCACTGTTATGTCTCAGTGTCCCACAAACTGTCAAAAATATGCATGACTGAAATCTCCTGAAATTTGGCTACCAACTCAATGGGACCGATACCGAATTTAAAGCACCGCTACTGGGTTAACAGGGCCACTGCAGAGTTATAATTTCGCTCCCTTTGGCAGCATAGAATGTCTGTAAAGTTCAATTTCGAAGTATTTTTGAGCAACGAATTTCGACCTATTTTTAGTGTTAAGTATTTCAAACTTCAAACTACTTAACATCGCCTATGGCGAATAAGTTTTCGAACCGAAAGTTCGGTTTGAGTTCGGTTCGAAATTTCGAAGCTTCGCACACCTCTACTATATATCGAAGGGGGGCAGGACAACTGTAAAGCACCTATTTTTTTAAGTTATGTACCCTCTAGCTTTGTGATTAAATGTCTTTAAAACTTGTCCAAAGGAACCACCGATACCTATAGCCTATTCGGTCGTTTGGTATAAATCAGTCGCTTTCTTCAGCATAGTCATACCCTAAAGTATTCAATAAGTTGACGTGATCATGTATTTTTCTGGTTTTTGGTGCCACAAAATAAACATCAAGGTATTTACGTATTTCTTGCCCTTCAAATGAGGTGAGTTTCCTCAGAAAATATTTAAAAGTGTGATGGTTGTCGCATTTTTCCACCTTGTATGTGTGTTGTTGTCATTATCATAAAAATATTACTAATACTATTAAGAAACCACTAGACACAACGTTTTATTGCACAACTGCAAACACTGAGGAACATAAAAAGTTTATTCGTTTTGTGGGATTTACCAAAATGTTGCACTATATCTTCACTGTACGGACGTCCATGGCAAACTGTCAAAATTTTGTAGGCATGTTATCTTTTCTCAGGCGAAGGCTCTAAACAAGAGAATTCATCATCAGAGTCAAAAGGTGTTGCTGCCCAGTGGTCGTAGCCATAATTTTCTTCCTCAAGCAGCTCCTTTCGTCTAGTTTCCATAGTGCACCAATTGTGTGAGCCAGAAGTGATCACCTTGGTCTACTGCTTCTCTTTTTTTCCCAGTATGTATCCTTTAAATAGTATTATCAGGAAGTTATTGTCTCAGAATATGTCCAATAAATTTTGACTTTCTTTCAATGTTGCAACAAGCATCTCCCATCTCTTCTGGCAAACTTTAATTTGTCTTTCTATTCTATCTAGAAAATCATTTTTTCCAGAGTCCAAAAAACATGTACAGAAAAATGTATTATGAAGTGTAAGATCAAGTTCTCTCATCTTTTTTTCAATATTCTTTATTTACAAACTCAAAACAGTACGATTGTAGTAGAGGTGTGCGAACCCATGTTTTGTTCAACCTAACTATGAACGAACTCAAGCAAATATGTTGCCTCGAACTTCGATCCTCTGAAATAGTATGTCTAAGGTTCACAGTCGAACTTCGAACTTATTAGAAATTCAAAATCGAACATCGAACTACCCAAAATTCTTCAGTTTTCATATATCATTTCCTTAAATACAAAATTTAGGAATATTGTAACATACAATATAATTGCGGTGCTATCGGGGCGGCAAGGTCGCGGACGAGCCCTGAGGGAACCAAAAAAACATACAATATTTGATATGTAAAAGATTCCCACTCTTTTTACAAAAAGGAAGGGTTCGACAAATTTACAGGTTGGTTGGGTGAAAATGCCTTCCGGTGCTGATCGTTGTGGAGATGGGACAATGTTAAATCAAAACCACAAAAACAAAAAATATTTTAAACTTTTTTAGATTTCTAGATCTATAGATAAGCTCACTTATAAATATGTTGTTGTTTGATATTGACTAGGCAGTTTTAGCAAACAGATTGAGAGGGTTCAAAGTGAGCATGATAGGTATATAACAATAAAAATTTAAAAAAATAGGAAACCGACTTCATTAAGAATAACTCAAAAACTACTGGTCAGTTATTCATCAAATTTATATGGCACCAGCTTTCAAATAAAAAAAGAATCATCACAATCGGTTCACCTAGAAAAAAGTTCTAAGGTAACACAGATTTTAAAAAAAATGCAGTCGAATTGAGAACCTCCTCTTTTTTTGAAGTCAGTTAAAAATAACCACTTACAAGTTTGAACTGTCTGCTGATTCTGAATATGTAACTGTTTTGGCTCACTGTGAAATAAAGCATGTTGAAACCAATGTTTTCCAAAGGCAATCTGTAATTATCCTCAAATTATGAAAATTTACGTTACCGATTAAATACATGTATAGAAACATATTATTTGGTTACCGAGTAACCCGAGTGCTACCAAGAAGGTTACAAGTAGCCATGTGTGCCTATATATTCTATTTTCTTCCGCCTAATGATTCCGTAAATGCAAAACTGATTGCAGACGAGGCAAAACATTCACGTGAATGCAAAGGGCAAACCTGTCTGTATTTAATTTCGAACGCACCTTTCAACAGATTTGTTGAATTTGTTGTAACCGTTCGTTTCCTGTTTCAAACTAATTTGCTTAACTGTTATATAACTTGTATAAGTAACCGTAGCTGGTTTCATCACTAGCTGGACTAAAACTGAGCATATATTGCCTTAGTAACTCTTTTTATACCTGTGAATGTAATTGCTGGTTGCAATCAGAGCTGATGATGAATCTGAAACAAAGTAGCAAAACTCCACAAGAAGAGATATGCCAAATCTTCACCAAAATTTACAAAACACCTATTATGCAGGAGCAGGAATTCCATTCAAATAATAGATTTATCAGGGCACTGCAGACTTTAGTTACATGAAACAAATGGCCCTGGCCACTCTACAGATTCTGCCAAAATGAAGAGGATTCCTCACTTCATGTCAGTTAAATAGAAATGTAGACGACTTCTCTAGTTTCACAAGTGTTGTGCATCATCACGCGAAACCATTTGCAGACAAGAAAACAAACACTTGTGAAGCCAGAGAAGTAGTCTCTACATCTGTATTGAGTATGGAATGGTTTCACTAAGTAAGGGCAACAACAAATAATTAAATCCAGTCATTTTGCTTGGAGAAGAAAACCAAATGCTGAATGTTACATTAAGGAACTTCTGTCTAAAGTGTGGACTATAATAAAAGGATATAAAAGCTGGACGGGGTACTAAGTCGTTTGCATGGGAGTCTCCAAATATATTTTAAGGTTCAGAAGCGCTTCGATCGCCAGAGATGATGGCCAGGTAGCTAGTAAAGGTCTTTTTTAAGACCAAACTTGCCTTCAATCAATACGAAAAAACTGCTGACAACAATTAACCATTCTAGGGTAGCTAGAAAACTTTCCAGCTGTAAAATATATGAATATTTTGATGGATAGAATGCAAAATACAGTTGCCAACAGGCTACAAAATAAACAGTTTATTTTGGCCATTCAGAAACCAAAACACTGGATACCTCCTCTAAAAAAAAAACATGGCTTGTTAATTAAAGAGTATAACTTCCATAAGGTTTAAGTGTGACTTTCTGAGATTATATGATTTTAATATTAAAATGGTCTATATGCCATCACCAATGTTTCTGTAAACGTGCGAAGTCTCGACGCAGTGTCTCCGTTTTCAGTCTCGCTTAACGCAATCTGCAAGTACCAGACGCTGTTAATATTGAAAGGGTCTAAGCACCGCGTCTGCTTCCAGTCTGAATGTTTCACTTGTGTTTTGTAGGTACGTTTTATTTCAATATTACCCTGTGAATCCAGGGACTAACTAAAGAATAAACCCAAGGTAGCTCCTGCCTGTCGTAAGAAGTGACTAATTGGAATCAAACACTAGCGGGGGTCTTGTCCAGGTAGGCCTGGAGGGGAGGCGGATATCTCTGGGGAGTGATGTGCACCTGGATTTTGAAGCCTCCACTCTGGGCTTAGAAATGGACAACTGACATCACAAGGTTGTTATTTGGGAGCGGGGTTCCAAATGATACCGCCTTGGATTGAGTGCTGGTGGGTGTCGTGTGTCTAGACGACCCGGAGGGGGTTGAGATCTCTGATGAGTGGTATACACCCGGGGTTTGAGGCCCCCACTGTGTGCTTTGAAACAGACGGACGATCTCGCTTGGGTGATGCTCAGGAGCCTAACTCGATGGGATGTCGTCTTGAGTCTAGCACTGGTGGATGTCGAGCCTAGACGAACCCGGAGGAGAGCTGAGATCTTTAGGGGTGGATTATAGCTAGAGATTGAGGCCTCTTCTGTGAGCTTCAAAGCGGGCAAACGACCTCACTTGGGTGCGGAACTTCATGATACTGCCTCGAGTCAAGCACTGACGGATGTCTGGTCCAGACGAACTCGGAGAGAGTTTATCTCTCTTTGAGCTTTGAAACGGGCAAGCGACTTCGCTCAGATGGCAGTACATCTGTCAAACAAAGTTTCACCTCACAAATATCGTCTGCTGCAGGAAGCTCGAATTGTTGGGTGAAATTTAAGCAAACGCTGGCAGGTATCGGGTGTAGACGAACCCAGAGGAGGGCTGAGATCTCTAGGAGTGGATTACAGCTGGAGACTTAGGCCTACTCTGTGAGCTTCAAATGGGCTGACGACCCTGCTTGGATGCTACTTGAGGGCAGGACTTGATGATACCGCTCCGATTCAATGAAACACTGGCGGGGGTCTGGTCCGGGTGAGTCTGACGGAGGCGGATATCTCTGGGGAGTGATATGCACCCGGATTTTGACGCCTCCACTGTGGGCTTAAAGCTGGACAATCGGCCTCGCTTAGTTGTTACTCGGGAGCGAGTTCCAGATGATACCGCCCTGGGTTGAGCGGTGGCGGGTGTCGTGTGTCCAGACGACCCAGAGAGGGCTGTGATCTCTGATGAGTGGTATACACCCGGAGTTTGAGGCCCTCACTGTGTGCTACAAAACTGACGGACGTCTCGCTTAGGTGATGCCACGGAGTGGGACTTGATGGGATGTTGCCTTGAGTCTAACACTGTTGGGTGTCGGGTGTAGACAAGCCGGAGGGGGGGAAGCTGAGATCTCTAGGGGTGGATTGCAACTGGAGATTGGATGCTGCTCGAGAGCGAGACTTCATGATACCACCTCGAGGCAAACACTGACGAATGTCGGGTCAAGAACTCTGAGAGAGGTTATCTGTCATTGAGCTTCGAAACGGACATGCGACTTCACTCAGATGGCACTACATCTGCCAAACAAACTTTTACCCTCAGGAAAAGATGGAGTCCCGCAGGGAGCTGGAATTGATGAGTGAAATTTAAATAATTAGACGTTAGCCACAATAGACCTAAGGTCGTGGTGGAGGGACTGGAATAGCCCACTCACAATAAATCTAATCTAATCAAATCTACTTCATGCAGGTTGAAAATCAACCTAAAAAACGGTCTAAACAAACTTGAAAGACTGAAAACAAGTGATTCTGAATACAAGAACTACAAGGGTAATGTAGTTTAGGAAAAAAAAAGAACCTTCATGTGCTGTAAGTTTTTTTTAATTTTGTTATTGTGTCAGCTGTAATTCACTAACCTAACATTGTTTGAAGATAGATTTATTGTAATTGCAAGTGGGAATGCGAGAACCTTGCAATCGAGCAGCTGCTGAGCCCGTTTCATTCTTTCTAGTCTATTACTGATGAAATCAAAGGACACACCTACCTACTTGGTTTAATGCAGCTGACAAAAATGCATCGTAGGCACCATGGATCATACGCCGACTGAAGTGAAAGCTGCAGTCAAGCAACTATTTGTTACACGGTTCCTGATGGAAAAGTAAAGCATTTTTAGATACGTCGTAAGGTGTTCTCTGAGATTTTTGCACTATCTCACCATAAAAATAAAAAAGAATTTGTAAGAGAGGAAAAAATCAGGCCAAATAAGATTCAAGAGTGAAAGCAAATCACACTAGGAAATTTACTGAAGATATCGTTTATCAGGTTGTCGCACACATAAACGAATTTCCACGAGAACAAAACTATTACAGTAGAGAAAAGAACACTGCGAGATGTAAGGCAGGGGCACCATCTCGATGTGGAACCAGATGGTATGTTGTCACCACAGCTCCTATTAGCATGTTATAGAGAGACTGTGTACAACCAACCAGCAATTTTGTAAATTGTTAGCCCTGGCCCATTTCTTCCCTAATACCGGGATAATGTATATAAGGCCAGATAATGGTGTCAAGATGGAAGGAGCAGAGAGATGATAATAAAATTATCTTGACAGTTTACTTAGATTTGAAAAGAGCATTCAAAACGATAAATAGAGAAATGTTGTTGACTAAACTGGAAGCTTATGGAATAGTGGGACAAGCTAAAGCATGGTTGGTAAACTACTTAACAAACAGAGAACAACAAACTAGAATACAAAATTATCTAATGTGAGAACAGTAAAACATGGAGTTCCACAAGGAACAGTGCTTGGTCCATTGTTGTTCATTTTGTATATTAACGACATAGGGGATAATCTAGATGATGAAAAGATAATAAGTTTGTTTGCGGATGATAGAGTAATATCTATATGGGCTGATAGCATAGAGGAAGTCATGGAAAAGATGAAAGGTGAACTGAATAAACTAGAAGAATGGTTAAAACGGAATGATTTGTTTGTAAACGGAGAGAAAACTAAAGTCATGCTGATGGGAAGTCTTAGGGAAAATAAAAAATTACAACTACTTAATCAGGACTTAGAATATGTATATGAAACCAAATATTTAGGCATAATTATCGATAAGAAGTTAGAATTCAAGAGCCATGTTGAATACTTGACGAATAAATTAGATAAGAAAATCAGATATTTCAAAAGAATTGGATATTATCTGTCTCCCATGACTCGTTTAACAGTGTATAAGAGTATGATAGCCCCACACTTTGAATATTGTCCGACAATATTGATGTATGTTAATGAGACCGATAAAGAAAAACTTCAGGTACTACATAATAGGGCCATGAGAAGTATTTTAGGTGTTAACAGATATGCTAGAATTAAAGATATGTGGGACACATTGGGTTTTATGAGTATTAATCAGAGACTTGTATTGTTGAATTTGATTTTTATTTACAAGATAGTGAATAAATTGTTACCGCAATATTTGTGCAATAAAATAAAAAGTGTAAATGATGTACATAATTATAATACAAGAAATGCTGAAAACATTTATGTAAATAAGGCTAGGAAACAAAGAACAGAAAATTCATTGTTTTATAAGGCCTTAAATATTTATAAGTTACCAGTAAATGTAAAGAAAAGTAGAAATTTGCAGGTATTTAGAAGAGAAATAGTAGTTTATATTAAAGAAAATTTTTATTAAGGCAAAGAATATGTAAAGTATACTTTAAAATTGGAAATACTTTTACGTTTGACTTAGTGATAAGAATATTTGTATAGCTTGGTTGCTAATAAAGATTATTATTATTCTCACCATAATTAGAAACGCAGACTGGTTTCGCTCTAATTAAAGCTTGTCAGTACGGTATACTAATTACAGCGACAACACAGCTACAAAGTAATAGGGCTATGGTAGCCAGCCTAATAAATAGAACATTGTGAGATGTATGACAGGGTTGCCATCTCGGTGCGGAACCAGGTAGTATCTTGTTACAACAGCTCCAATCAAAGAAAAATTAACGCAACTTTATATTCCAAAAAATATAGAAGCAATGATCAAAGAGAGTTGCCACAAAAGCCTATACACTGTTGTAGACGTTGAAAAAAAAATTGGGAAACGGCTTGTGAATTTCAGATCAGAGCCGGAATGCGAAAATCCTATCATGAAAGTGAAATTAGAAAATTTAACGTCTATCTTAGATTACATTTCTTTAACATACCACGGTTTTTATTAAGATTTGATTGCTGAAACTGCTGAACAAGTTCGGGCTCAACAAAACCCGGATCATGGGGTCACATAGACTTTGGTAGTTAGATGATTTGAAAATATAATCATTCTTGGGACTTAAGACACAAAACTGTTCATTTTTTTGTTGAACAATTACTTTCTGTTTTTCATTTTAGTGTCATTATATTATTAAGAGCAAATAAAATTATAAACCGATATAACTTTGTTTTAATATTACGACAATCAGTTTTTATTGAATATCTCAGTTTGTGATTTTTGGCACTTAGAACAAACAGAAGTTGTACTCTTCAATTAAGAAAGTAATCTATTGGTTTTGTATCTGGTAAAGTTCGCAATCGCAAGTGTGTAGGTATTATAAAGCCAGAGTCTCGGAATTCAAGAGCAATAAACAAATAGTAAAGCCTCTTTTAAAAGATTACTCTCCTTTAATGTTTTTTTGTACTTTTTAATGTCTGTCCATTTCTGGGACTATGGCCAATCACCAAAATAATAATAATAATAATAATAATAATAATAATAATAATAACAATAAATTATGTGAAGAGCAACTGATAACTGTCTCAGACTGGCCTGAAAATTCTCAAGATGTGTAAACTTTACGTATAATTTGTAGACTATAACACAGCCAGCGCGGTAAAAGATTAATGAAATCTAACACGCATTGTACCTTACAAGGATACAATGTATAACCATAAATTATGTTTAAAAATTTTGTTTCATTTAACGTGATCAGTAGTCTAGCCGCTCAAATACCAATATTTAAATCATCGCTACACATTCACTTTGTGAAGCGAACTCGAAATATTACAATTCACAAATCTTTTCGAGAAAAAAAAAATCAAACAAAACCAGACAACTCACATTCACAGACATAAATTAAGTACTTGTCTTCTTACACCGGAAAAAGATAATCGGATTGATAAGCGACAAGTATCAAAATAAAACCCACACAGTCTCGGCAACAATTTAGAACAGAAAAATTAACAATAAACAATACATCACTATTACTCTTAACCCGAATATATAATAATAATATTGCTAAATAATATAACACAATGTGTGTTGACGAAATAAGCAATCATATCAACAAATCTTGATGGATTTATGTACAAGTAAAAATTATATACAAGCTAAATGTATAAATGACAGTCTAAAAAATATCATGATATATAAATATACAAGTGGCCCTCCCTCCAAACCATATTTTACAAGGCAAATATAAAATATTCTTTCTAATTTCACATGTGGAAATGTTTTCAATATTCACCGGCTATCACTTTTATTTATTTATTAATAGTTAGCTCACTTTCAGGAAGCATACATTCTGTTTATCTCGTGTTTGTAACGTTCTTCAATGTCTTTCCTTTTCAGTTTGAAAGCTGCCGTTACAAGTCCCATATCTGGTGACCAAACTTCTGTGACAAGTTTTGCTGCAGCTGGAATTTCGAATTTCTCCAGTTTACCTAAAAAGAAAATGTTGTCTTAGCAACAAAATTTAAAAAATAAACACTTCTTGTTGATGCAAGGTTATATATATATATATATTTGAATCTGAAATTACCGACAGACTTTCGGGGATTGCTAGTCCGTTAGGTTGGCACCTTTAGAGCGAGGAAGTGGGAGAGATTTGTGACAGTTATCTCCCCTATCACTTCTTCAGCGTCAGTCCACCTCTTAGGAGCTCCTACAGACTTTCTTGTTTTCCTTAAATGTTTTGTCTGTTGTTTCGAGAAGATTCTAAAGCCGCCTGGCCTCCAAAGAAAACCCCGTAGACCCAGGAAACATTAATTAACGTGTTACCTAGTTTGCGCTCATTTGAAGAAATGTTTTCAAAATTCAAAAGTCGGCAGCCTTTGGGTGAGGGTAGGGTCAGCGATGAAACACATACCTCTCTTCTGAATGGACTCCAGGATAGAGAGTGTAGAAGCGGCAGCGGCACCCTAGATGTGGGAGCAGTATTCGAGGTTTGGCTTTATTTGTGAAGTATATAAGGTATAGAGATCAGCTGGTGAAAAGTTTTTGCGAGCCCGGAAGAGGAAACCTAATTTCTTAGCAGCCGCTTCTGCAATTGATGTGACTTGTTGGTGCCAATTGAGATTTCAATCCACAGAAATGCCAACAAGTTAAAAGGACTCATTACTTTGAATAACTTGGTTGTTCATTGTGATGGGTCAAGGGTTGGTGTATCTCTTAATGAGATAGAAAGCAAGACTGAGATTTGGTGGAGTTGAATTGTACAAGATTTCTACTTCCCCAGTCTAATATTTTTTGGAGATCCACAGAGACAGAACCCTCCATGAGTCTGCGATCCTCATCTAATTGGGCTAAAGAGACCGGCTTAGAATATTGTATATTTGAGTGGAGGGTGCTGGCATCCGCGTAACTATGAACTGGGTTGGATGTGCTAGAGAGGAGGTCATTGATGTGGAGAAGAAACAAAGTAGGGAATAAAGCTGAACCTTGAGGAACTCCTGCACTGATTGGATACAGTTTAGAGGAATGGCCATCCACGACAACAGAAATGCTCCGGTTGGAAAGGAAATTTGCCGTCCAGGAACAGAGTTTTAGTGGTAGGCCGGAAGTTTATTAAGCAGCGCTGCGTGCCAGACCTGGTCGAATGCTTTGGATATGTCTAGAGCGACAATCTGGGATTCACCGTGTAGTTTCATAGACTTGTTCCAACAATCGGTGACAAAGGAAAGAAGGTCGCCAGATGATCTGCGCTGACGGAATCCATACTGCCTGTCATGGATTAGACTGTTTTTCAAGAAATTTTAGTAATTCGGTGTTTATATATTTTTCCATCACTTTAGAGACGACTGAATGGAGGGAAATAGGCCTTTAGTTGCTAGGAAGTGGTTTGGGTCCTTTCTTGGGGACGGGTTGTACTCGAGCAGTTTTCCAGTTACTAGGGAATATGCCTCTATTGTAAGATGTCTGAAACAGACGAGTCAGGACAGGAGCAAGTTGTGGTGTGCATTTTTTGAGAACAATTGCTGGGATCTCTTCAAGGCCAGAGGCTTTCCTGGTATTAAGAGAAGAGAGCATCTTTCGTACCTTTTTAGTTTTGAAAATGATATCCGTCGTTTTATGTGTGACATTAGGGATTGTTGGTGGTCGAACATTTGGAGGTGGGTTGAGAGTAGAATTGCCGGCGAACAACAAGGCAAAAAGTTCACCCTTGCCCAGGGCGGTAGAAACAATTTCATCCCCTGAAACAAGATGTGGGAACGTGCTCTTGCAGAAATTATGCCCAATAGATTTAGCAAGAGTCCAGAAGGGTTTGCTGCCGTTGGAGCTTGAGAGGACTTTCTTTTTGATGTGGTTATTAAACGAGTTTTTTGCCTCCGAAAGAATGCAGACAGCGGTTTCGTGAGTCGTTAAATGCTTGACGGTTTACTTGACTGGGATTGTGTAGAAGCGTTTTGTGAGCTCTGATCTTTTCAAGTCTGGCCTTGTCACAGGATTTAGACAACCAGGGCTTTTGAGTGGCTGAAGACGTTTTCTGTGTACGTGGAATAAATAATTCCATGCCAGTTTGGATAATTTCGGTGAGGTTTTGTGAGATATCAGAGGGGTCAGGATGAGAGAAGCAGACAGACGCCCATGGAAATGAGGAAAAGTAAACCCGCATTTCGTCCCAGTTCGCGGATTTGTAGTGCCAAACGACATGTGGGTGTGATGACTGTGTGACCTTGGGTTGCATTGTGCAGGAAGCAGTGACCATGCTGTGGTCTGAGCGACCAAGTGGAGCGGTGATTGATGTCTTATAGCATTCAGGTTTTGTAGTAAGACGGAGATCCAAGGGATTTGAGCTGTGTGTTGGGATGCGAGGAAAGTAAGTAGGTTGCTGAACCATATTGGCTAAATAATTGTTGACTGCAAAGGCCTCCGCTGCTCTCCCTTGTGGATCGGTTTTTGAAGATCCTTGCCAATCCTTATTAAGGACATTGAAGTCACCAAGAATAGTGACCCCGGAGAAAGGATATTCAGAAATCAGATGGTCGGTTTTTTCAGAAAGGTAGTCGAAGAGCTGGACAAAGTTGTTGTCAGAAGGTGACCGGTAAATGCAACAGATGAATTTAGTTGCAGCCCTGAAAGAGAGTTTCATCCAAAGAATGTCTTTTCTTCCAGCTTCTAAATTGGGGAGTATGATACAGGGTAGATTGCTACGGACATATATATGCGCACACGCCTCCTTGCAATCTAAAGGAAGTAAGGAGCTCAAATCCCGGGAAATTAAGGTGATTAGTGGCTGTTTTGGCACTGATTTGGGTTTCGGTGAGGAAGAGGAGTTGGGGCCTATTAGCCTGGAGGAAATGGTGGACGGAGTTCAGGTTAGAATTTAGGCGACATATATTCGAGAAGGATATGTTAAATCTTGATGCCGGCACCCCCTGTACACCCCTCTCCCAGAGATCCGAATGGAGGGGTATTTTATCTCCGGAATATTTTGTACATTGAACCATCATCAATTTTGTTTATGAAAGAAACTGACTCATACACCAGAACCGGAAACGTCCGTTGGGACTTCACCGGCCCCTTGATGTAAGGGGTGGTACCTCCTCGGGCATGAAAAAATCCTCTACTATCACGTAAAAGGTCTTCTGTCTACCCTCAAATTTTACCTAAAAATAAATAAAAACACCACTTTTAACTTACTCTTCCTTCCATGATCGGCCAGTTCTTGTAACACAACCTGTTCCATCTCATTGCTCTGGCACAGTTCTTCGAAACTCATACTATCAAGGCCTTTTGTTTGAGCCAGCTCTTTCAGCTGAGACTGATTGGGCACAACCAACGCAACACAATAATGTTTTGTAGATTCACCATACACACAAATGTTATCAACTAATGGACATGTTTTCAGTTGAGCTTCCACTTTGCCGAGAGATACATACTCACCGGCTTGCAATTTTACTAGATCTTTCTTGCGATCTGAAATTGGAAACACAATTATTAGAATACTATCCTCAAAAATATTGTCTGATAGAACAACTTGACAACAATGCAAACATAATTAATACCATATCATTTAAAAAATGCATGAGAGTCAGCAGTTGTGAAGAAAAAGTTGGCAACTTGTTTTTACATAACTTTTACTTCATAAACTGAGCCTAGACATCAGGGCTGCATTTGAGAACATCACTCTAGTGTGAAAAACGCACAACAGGTCATTTGGAAATTAGTCGGGTGAATTTTTTATTATTTTTTATTTCAACAACACACCACGAGGGTTTACAGCCTAAATACTATGGTACCGTGGGTGTCGACAAGGAGGAAAGAGGCAACTTGTTAATTATGGACTTGAAGGTTTGGAGGAGAAGGAAAAACATGTGCCGGCAAGGAATTCCACAACTTGGAAGTCATTGGGACAAAAGAGCGGACATAACAAGATGTTCTATGTCTGGTGACCTGGACAGTAAAAGGGTGCATTCACTCTGCTCCCCTAGTAGATCTGTTGGGAGCAGCAGGTGGAGGAACTATGGAAGAAAGCTCCTCTGAGCAGTGCCCGTGCAGATATCTATAAAAGAGAGAGAGAGAGAGAGGTCACAAACAGCACGTCGGTGGGCAAGGGATGGCAGCCTTTGGGTGAGGGTAGGGTCACCGATGAGACGTATAGCTCGACACCCCAGATGTGGGAGCAGTATTCGAGGTTTGGCCTTATTTGTGAAGTATATAAGGTATAGAGATTAGCTAGTGAAAAGTATTTGCGAGTCCAGAAGAGGAAACCTAATTTCTTAGCAGCCGCTTCTTCAATTGATGTGACATGTTTGTGCCAATTGAGATTTCGAACCACAGAAATGCCAACAAGTGAAAAGGACTCATCACTTTGAATAACTTTGTTGTTCATTGTGATGAGTCTAGGGCTGGTATATCTCTTGATGATGAGATAGAAAGCAAGACAGATTTGGTGGAGTTGAATTGTACAAGATTTCTACTTCCCCAGTCTAATATTTTTTGGAGATCCACAGAGACAGAACCTTCCATGAGTCTGTGATCCTCATCTAATTGGACTAAAGAGACAGGCTTAGGATATTGTATATTTGAGTGGAGGGCGCTGTCATCCGCGTAACTGGTGGTTGGACGTGCTAGAGAGGTCATTGATGTGGAGAAGAAACAAAGTAGGGGCCAAAGCTGAACCTTGAGTGACTCCTGCATTAATTGGATAGTTTAGAGGAATGGCCATTCACGACAACAGAAATGCTCCGGTTGGAGAGGAAATTTGTTGTCCAGGTACAGAGTTTGGGTGGTAGGCCATAGGCCGGAAGTTTATTAAGCAGTGCTGCGTGCCAGACCTGGTCGAATTCTTTGGATATGTCTAGAGCGACAATCTGGGATTCACCTTGTAGTTCCATAGACTTTTTCCAAGAATGGGTAACAAAGGAAAGGAGGTCGGCAGTTGATCTGCACTGACGGAATCCAAACTGCCTGTCGTGGATTAGACTGTGTTTTTCAAGAAATTTTAGTAATTCGGTGTTTATATACTTTCAATCACTTTAGAGGCGACTGACAGGAAAGAATTAGGCCTGTAGTTGCTAGGAAGCGCTTTGGATCTTTTCTTGGGGACGGGTAGTACTCGAACAGTTCTCCAGTTACTAGGGAATGTCTATTGTAAGATGTCTGAAACAGACGAGTGAGGACAGAAGCCAGTTCTGGTGCGCGTTTTTTGAGAACAATTGCTGGGATCTCGTCAAGGCCAGGGGCTTTCCTGGTATTAAGAGAAGAGAGCATCTTTCGTACCTTTATAATTTTGAAAATGATATCCGTCATTTTATACGCAACATTGGGGACTGTTGGTGGTTGAACATTTGAATTTCAGCTAGAGCGAATATTACACGGAGGGCAACGTTTTCAAACGCATCCCAGTTATATAAACAGAGAAGTGTCATTTGCTGGAATTCAAGGTTGTGTAAAAACAATGTTGCCATGTTTTTTTCACAACCGCTGACTATGATTCTTTTTTTTTAATGATATCATGGTACTATTCTGTTTTAACTTTTACCATATTGTATTACATTCCATTCGACTAAATGTCAATAAAATGTACAATTTTGAATAAATTTCCTTGTTTATTTTGAATATGAAACAAAATTTGGTAGGAAAGCTTACAAACAATTTACTTACCGATGATTTTAACGACTCCATCGTCATGAATTTCACAAATATCTCCAGTCTTGAACCACCTCTGGCCATCTTCATCATAGAAATCTTCTGCTGTTTTATCTGGCTTTTTGTAGTAGCCGGCACTGATGTTGTCACCACCAATGATGACCTCACCTCTAGGACATGGCTTGTCTGTCACTCTGTAGTGACCCTCTTCCCAACTGACTAATTTAATATCACAGGCCGTCGTAGCAGCGCCAACACGTCCATAGGACATATCATCAACTGCAAACATACAAACGAATAAGACAAAATTTAAAAAACCTAAAGATACTAGTACGAAAATGTAGGTATAACTTCTATAGTAGAAGACTGAGGCTGGATACTGTGGTTGGAAACTAAAACAAAACGCAGAATCACAGCCGCAACAGCAGAGTCGCTAAAGTTTAGCGACAGTTACTGATGAAGACAACTTCGTTGTATGTATCTAGTGCATAACTTTGCTATTATTTTTGTGGTTTTTGCGGGTGATTCTGTTTTTTGTTTCATAACTTCTACAGCTCATTATTTGTGAGCAGAAATATCAAAAATTAATTTGGTCTAACCTAAGCCACGATAATACAGAAAGCCTAACACATCACTTTACTCTCCAGTAGCTACATCACATGGAGGTGCTGTTAGATTGAAGACCCCTGACATGTCATCACGTGACGTAGGTGAACAGGCTTTCTGTATTATGATGGTTTCAGTCAGTGGAGTTATGGGTATTAAAATAACTGTCTGAATTAGTACTATGCATCTCAAGCTTTTCTTGATTGTAGAAGTGAACAGTTCTGGTAATTTTCTTGCTGTAGTAATCTTAAGCCAGTTCTGGCTTAAGTTTTAACCACAATGCACAAAACTGACAAGATTGAAACTTGAGTAAAAAGAATGCATTACAATAATACAGGAAATGAGATTACTTACAATCTTGTACTGTAGCACAAGATGTAGTTTCTGTAAGACCATAACCTTGAACAACCTTAACGCACATAATAGTATTAATCTGTTCATGAGTTTCCGGTGATAAAGGAGCTCCACCTGACAGGATCAGTCTGACTCTTCCACCCAAAATGTTCCTTACTGGATTAAAAATTAACCTGCAAAAAATCAGAGGTGTTAATTAAACAAAACAAGCATTGGTACAAAGCACAGAATTCACTGTCTTAAGAACAATGCTCTTTAAAGTAGAAAATAATATGGGGTGCAGCAAAATGATATATTTACAGAGGCCAATGCTCAGTAAGTGGTAATAGAGAGGGCCATGTTAAAGAGGAAAAGTCGTGCTGTTTTCAGTTGCCTACATTTATTTACTTATTTATTTATTTATTGAATACATGCCCAACAGGATATTCCCATTAATAGGGCACCAAACAAAAAGAACAATATGTAACAATATGAACAAAAATTACTTCCAAAAACAAAACAAAAATACTGTGCAAAACATCACAAGGCAGAAATCACACAAAACAGTACATATAATGGTCCTAATAACCGACAAAGTAAGATATAGCCACCCTACGAATAACCGCAGCTTTATCCGAATAGAAGTCGCACAAGTTTGCAATGTCATTAAAGTCAGAGCTCATTGGATACACAGGTGATTTCATATACAAGTTAGTCCTTTGTATTGGAGGCTTAAACACTCTCACCACTCTAGATGCAGCCTGTGGAGCTGAGAAATTTAACTGCATCAATAAGTCGGAACAATCAACTTTACCATGAAACAAGTTATGCAAGAACACCACAGATGCAACTTTTCTACGTGAATAAAAACTGGGTACGCCAGCTTGCATCAGCAATTGGCCATGATCGCATCCCCTCTGTGGGTAGGTACCAGATTCCCTATATACAAGGTGTGTTAAAAACTTACGCTGCACATCTTCTAGAGCACCAATCTGAACACTATAAAAGGGATCAAAAACCAAGCTACAACATTCAAGCCTCGATCGAATTTAAGCAACATAGAGAATTTTCAAGCTATCCAAATTAGAAGATGATTTGCCATTCCTCATAATAAAACCCATCAACTTTAAACAGGATGCTGTAATTGTTTGAATATGTCCAGTGAAACTTAAATGTTCATCATGTACAATGTCAAGATCCTTGTGCGTTTCAGTCCTAGCCAATGGTACACAACACACTTTGTAGCGAAAATCTATATATCTAGTGTATGTCATCACTTTGCACTTCAAGACATTTAATTCAAGTCTGTTCTCAACACACCACAGCTGTAAGTTGTCAAGGTCCACCTGGAGTCTTGAACAGTCACCAATATCGTGAACACTGGAGTATAATTTGAGATCATCAGCAAATAATAGATGATTACCAGAAATTACAGAGCTTATGTCATTGATAAATAACAAAAAGAGGAGTGGGCCAAGATTGGAACCCTGGGGAACGCCGGGACTAGCAGTGAAGGGTACAGACTTAGATCCATTATAAAAAACATATGGCACACGGTTAGTCAAGTAGGATTCAAAGAATGCTATCAGCCGTCCATCAAGGCCAGCCAAATGCAGCTTGTACAGAAGTGTTGGGTGGTCAACATGATCAAACGCTTTGGTAAAGTCTGTATAAATGACATCCACCTGACCCCGTCCATCCAAAGCTTCATTCACATACTGTGTGAACAGGTATAAATTTGTCAGTGTTGAGCGCCCCTCCATAAACCCATGCTGGTATTGTGACAAGCGATACTTCAGGGCAGGATAAATCCGACCATACACAACTGCCTCAAAAATCTTAACAAAATCACATAGGATAGCTATAGGCCTGTAGTTGCTGACCTTAGAACGGTCCCCAGGTTTGAAAACAGGACAGACCCGAGCAACCTTCCAAACCTCAGGGAAGCAATGTGTGTGCAGCGACAAGTTAAATAGGGTTCTAAGGGGTTTGAGAAGAGCATGCACACAGTCCTTAATCAAAAAGGATGGCACCAAAGCTGGTTCAGCAGTAAACTTGTTCTTGACCTTCTTGATGGCTTTAAGAATTTATTTATCACCAATCACTGCCACACTGACTACCTTATGTGATGGTCCAGAGGTATCCACTGGTTCTGTGAGCTATTGGGGCCGGTACACATTTTAAAAATAGTTTCCAAAGCAGTTAACAATTGTTTGAGGCTTATTATAAACCATGCCATTTTTATCAGACACAGTACTTGCAATGTTACCTGCTCGCCTCCTTTCCTGTATGTGAGATCAAATTCTAGAGGGATCAACCCTAAGAGACTCTTCAGTTCCACGGACATACTCAGCATATGTCTCTCACAGCTTGTTAACTATAGATCTAAGAAGACTATACGCCGCATGATCACTCTTACGTTTATGCCTCGTGTATCTTGCATAGCACCTCTCCTTATTTTTGATATCATTTATTACTTCATTAGTGAATCAGGGAGGACATTTAGTGAATCAGGGAGGACATTTTCTAGATGACCTCTTGCACTGAGGAACATGTTGTTCAAAGATACTGTAAAGTCTGCCATAAAAGTAACTACAAGCCTTATCGGCGGTAGTAAAGGACTCCAGTTGAGACCAATCTTCATCAAGTATTGCAGCATACAGTGCAGGGTAATTCGCATTTAGAAAGTTCTAAGAAACCTGATTGTTACATGGAAAGTATTTGAGACCATTGTAATTCTTCCTGAATTCAGGAAATATGCCTAAAGCAGGGTGATATGCATCCTCAGGCATTAGTGGATCCATATCATGGGGAGCCGAGCAATTACAACTGGCAAACACAAGGTCAAGCCGCCTATTGTTTCTATTTGAAATATTATTAAACTGCGACATTTAAAAAATTAGAAAAAACATGGATAGCTTTGGTTTGAAGATCAGTAATTTGTCCATAAATAAACTGAGGTGCATTTAAATCACCAATAATAACCAAATACATGAATTGTATGACTGAAAATCATGCTTTCATTGTGTAAACATTTATGAAGAACAACGAATTCATAATTGCATAGAAGTGTTTCGTGTGCACTTCAGTGTTGGTAGACGTGATCCTGTACCTACACAAAACACGATTTTCTTATCGGTTACCAACTTCAGAGCTAGTGGATCAGCATCAAAACGAAAATCAACCTACCTCGGATCACAACGTTAGGAGCTTCAGTTCAACAGTATGGACAGTAGAACCACCCACTGCACTGATTTAATCCTTAAAACCAAATGAAACAAAATGTCATGTTATGGACATTTAAGAAATAACACATTTTGTTTTATTTTCTCTATGTGGCTTTTATTAAGTCTACAAATGTGTCAGATCATTTTGCTGCACCCTCTAGTAGCTACTAAATGATGATTTGTAACGCTTGTGTTTCATTACTGCTTTTATTATCCAAAATAAAACCGTAAGAAACCTAATTAAGAGCCGACAATCCAATGTCTGTTCATGTTTTGATTTCAAAAATTATTTTATGAAAAATCGCCAATTTTTAACTACCCTGAACACCGTATTGCATTTTAAATCTGTACGTTAAAAGTCAAATATCTAAAGACGCAATATGGCTTTGTTAATAAATGATATGTCGCATTTTCCTAGAGGGACGTTTAAGTAAACAAAGTATCCGTGGAGAATATTCCAGAACAAATTATTACTTCATCAACAGCCTTGAGGTACCAGTCCATTTTCAAATGTTAAGGGAGAGCCGAAAAAGTATCTGCAGCTCGGTGAAGAAATTAACCTTGAAGGTCCTGAACTAAAGGCGAGGGACGTAGGTGCCAAGGGAATGACGTCACGGGCGACGGTTGAGAAAAGGCGCCAAGCCAGCCGAGATGTCGGTTGGATTAACCGCGAATGTGGACTCTCTGCCTGGCGTTCGTAGAGTAAACACCCTTCAGTTTCTGTGGCTATTAAATTATCTTAAAACAGGGTTGTAATGTTCTTTCTGTAGTTCTGTACTACCTAATAATTATTGTCAGTGATTGTTCGGAGTAATTAAAGTGATTTTAGAGTTTAAACATCGTATTCAGAATAAAAACGCGAGCCAACTCGTGGTTCTTTGTTCCGAGCTGTTGATTTCTTGCCGTAATCAGAAAGAATTCCTGGTTATTATCAAAACTTAAGTCAATGAATTTTACTTGAGCAAATTCACGTTTTAATTGCGATTTGCAAAGTTTCCATCAAGTGAATTCAGAACATCGACATAGGTGTCAAATGCTCTTATAGCATTGGAGCAATAACATCCACCGGCCCAATAATCGCTGATGGGAAGTCCCAGTTGTTTTCCCTAGCTTTTCCGTTCTTATTGGAGTCTGGAATCTGTGTTAGGCACTCATGATTGATCGCACCTGGAAAGCATATTCACAGGGTCATCAGGTAACCTAATACCGGAAGACTGGTGAGTCTAACCAAATCTTTTCTCTGAATCAGCAGAACTTTCATGCCGAAATCTAACATCTGAGGTTTTAATAACCTGAACTTTCAAAATCACGCAATCAGGTTTGAGCTTAAACAATGTCAGGGAGGTGCTGTCAGCATAACTATATATTTCCTGTTTAATCCCTAAGATTTTGTCAATTTTTGTACATTTAAACACAGTCTTTATTTTTTTTAAATTGTAATTAGCAAATTTTGTCTGTAAAATATCTAACCTATACATTCTATTTAATATCTCTTATTTTTCATAATTAATGTAGAATTTTCACGTAGGAATATATTGAATAAATCGTCTTCTTTTTTTGAGCCTCACTCAAAGAACTGGCCAGTTAATTCACTAGAAAACCTAGCAATTGACTGACATACGTCAAGTAATTTACCTACTCTTTTGTGTTTATTTTTGAGCGATACCCTGAGTAATTAACAGTAACATTGTGTAACAGTGCGAAGCAAACAAAGGAAGAGAACGTATCAAACTACATCCAGATCTGTCAACCTTTTTAAAAGTGCTGCTAATCTTAATAAATTTGATAATCTGATAAGATAGCTACTTTAGGGTAGGGTGTTATAGGCAATTGTGCCCTCACCATTGAGCAGATCTATATCTACCTGAGGTCAATCACAATTTACCACGGTTCTTGTACTTAAAGCTTATCTTTGAAGGAGGTAACAGATTGTATAAATGCTTGGTGTGCCACTACAGTCACCGGTTTGCACCTGATGAATGTACCGAGTAGCGAAACCAGTCATACACTTTAATAAATGTTTGTTAAAGCTTTGTTATTTTGTCGTACTGAATATGCAATTTTTTTAATCCCGAAACGGTCTTTTCCACAAGTGGAGTTTTATGAAATTAAGGGGAAAAACATAAAAACTAATTATTATTGACACATACCTATCGAGAATGGGTGTTCTGTAACCTCTTCGGGTCCATTTCACTTTATAATCGTAGGCAAACTTAAATATGACTTTCTTCAAATTGCCACCTTTTCCAACTTTCTCTTGGATACTCTTTGATATCCTATCGAGAATTAGCTGCAAAAATAAAATACATTGTACATACACATCATAATTGAAATATATACAGTAGAACTTCTAATTCTAATTTAAACTGCTCTGTTGCCATTCTTAAGATCCCCATACCGTGTGGGTCCTTATCTTGGACTTACTGTATTTAAAGTTTATCCCCTTCTACAATTATTACACACTGTTTGTTCAAGCTACACTTCTTTGATAATATTGTGTTTAATCATCGACTGTAGTTCCTCTAATTTATTGGAGCCATTCCTCTCGATTTACAATAGCGTACCTTTTCTGAAATCGGTTTTGCAGTATAGGTTGCACAGGAAATAAGCAGTTATTGCTGGTCTGTATGAGTTCTGTTTATTATTACTTTACATTACCATTAAAAGAACTATGTTAATATCATAATACTTACAGGTACGCTGGTCATACAGGTTGGATGCAGAACGGTGGCGTCGCCCTTGGTGCCCCTCTTGATCTTGCTAGCCGTATCGATCATGGTCAGTGCACTGGAGTACCCTATGGAAATGCCGTTCAAAAGACACACGCTCTCTACCATCAGTTCAAAAACATGGGCAAGAGGTAGGAAACCAATCATCACATCATCATCGTAAATGGCAGCGGCATCACTGAAAGCCTTCAAGGTAGATATTAAATTCCTGTGGAGCAACATAACACCTTTGGGCACTCCAGTTGAGCCGCTGGTGTACATGATGATCGCAATGTCTTCAGCATCTGGTGGACAACTCTCTGAAAGAATCAAAAAGTGTGCTATAGCATTTACTCTTAGTTAACTTTATTTTTCAGCAGTTAAAGTTACACGATACACTTTTGTGATTTTTTTTTTGTGTCTAATTGTGTTTGGGGCATCTAGTCTCGAATAGCGTTTGAGCCTCGGGACTGAATTAAAGACTATACGAGTCTCAAAACGCTCGGGAACTAGAAGACATGTTGGAGACTAGGCTTTTGTAATAAAGTAAAATAGTTATGATATAATAAATTACAACTTTTGTTTTTGATGTGGTTATCAAACGAGTTTTTTGCCTCAGAAGGAATGTGTACATAGCGGTTTCTTGTGTCGTTAAATGCTTGACGGTTTTCTTGACTGGAATTGTGTAGCAGCGTTTTGTGAGCTTTGACCTTTTCAAGTCTGGCCTTGTCACAGGATTTAGAGAACCAGGGCTTTTAAGTGCCTGAAGAGGTTTTCTTTGTACGTGGGATAAATAATTCCATGCCAGCTTAGATAATTTCGGTGACATTTTGTGAGATATCAGAGGAGTCAGGATGAGAGAAGCAGACAGACGCCCATGGAAATGAGGAAAAGTAATCCCGCATTTCATCCCAGTTCACGGAGTTGTAGTGCCAAACAATACATGGGTGTGATGACTGTGTGATCTCGGGTTGCAGTGCGCAGGAAGCAGTGACCGTGCCGTGGTCTGAGTGACCAAGGCGGGCGGTGACTGATGTCTTATAGCATTCAGGTTTTGTAGCAAGAAGGAGATCCAAGGGATTTAAGCTGTGTTTGGGATGCGACGAAAGTAAGTAGGTTGCTGAACCATATTGGCTAAAGAATTGCTGACTGCAAGGGCCTCCGCTGCTCTCCCTTGTGGATCGGCTTTTGAAGATCCTAGACATTCCTTATTATGGACATTGAAGTCACCAAGAATAGTGACCTTAGAAGAAGCATATTCAGAAATCAGATGGTCGATTTTTTCAGAAAGGTAGTCGAAGAGCTGGACAAAGTTGTTGTCAGAAGGTGACCGGTAAATGCAACAGATGAATTTAGTTGCAGCCCTGAGAGAGAGTTTCATCTAAAGCATGACTTTTCTTCCAGCTTCTTAATTGGGGAGTCTGGTGCAGGGTAGATTGCTACGGACATATGCGCACACACCTCCATGCAATCTAAAGGAAGTAAGGCGCTCATACCCTGGGAAAGTAAGGTGATTAGTGGCGGTTTTGGCACTGATTTGGGTTTCAGTGAGGAAGAGGAGTTGGGGGCCTTTTAGCCTGGAGGAAATGGTGGACGGAGTTCAGGTTAGAATTTAGGCCACATATATTCAAGAAGGATATGTTATATCTTGATGCCGGCGCCCCCTGCACACCCTCTCTTGGCGATCCGAATGGAGGGGTATTTTATTTCCGGAATCTTTTGTACAAGGAGGAATCATCAGCATTTTTGTTTATAAGGGAAACCGACTCATACACCGGAACCGGAAACATCCGTTGGGACTTCACCGGCCACTTGATTTGGTGGTACCTCCTCGGGCGTGAAAAAAATCTTTTACTATCACGTAAAAGAAAAGTCCACTACCGCCCGCAAGTAAGTACTCTTTATTAAATTTGTGATCCTTTTACACAAATAATTTGTGAAAAATGATATTGTATATACAGTTTATCCGAAAATAATACCATCTTTTAAAGAAGTCAATACTTTTAAAATTTTAAAAGGCACAATTTTAATAGTACCCTTGGATCAAAAAATTGTGATTACACAAAGCACAGAAGAGGTGCTATAGCAAATAAAATAATAAACCCAAGGTTTTCTTTTAATAGTAATGTAAAATGATGGACACCAAATGATTATATTGAACAAAAGCTGAACATAGATGGAAAACTCACCAATCTCAGACTCAGCTCCTTTCTTCAGCACATCAGAAAATTTAATAACCTCTACGCCGTTGTTATATCCGTTACTATCCAACTGTTTTAGTTGATCCTCCATGTATATCAGGGTCTTGACTTTCGGTGTCATATCCAGAATCTTCTTGAACTTCGGCATGAGATCGTAGCTTGTTATCACTGTTGTCACTTCAGTTTCGTTGATACCGTGAGCTATAGCTTCATCTCCTAGTGTTGCGTAGATGGTGACTAACGGAATGTTCTGTTTAAATATACCGTGAGCTGCTATCATCCATTCAGCTCTGGTCTCAGCAAAGATAACGATGTTCTCTTTCGGTTTGTTGCCTAGTTCTCGCAGACCTCTGCCAAAATGCATTGCCAGCATGTTGACTTCTGCAAAAGTCTTCCACTTGTAGTCGCCTAGATCATACTGTAAAAAGAACCCGGGTTTAGTATTAGTATTGGAAGATCAATTATAAAAGAAGAGTCACAATATGTACATGCGCAAGCAACAACAAAATGATTACCCAATATTGTAAATATATGTTTTTTAGTGTATGAAAAAGTGGTTTGAACTAACATTTAATAAATAAATGGTAGTGCCAACATTAAAATATATAAACTGGGAAAACAATTCAATTGGTCAAAGCCAAAGATATGAAAACTTGGACTTGTGGTAATTGTATAACAAAATAATAGTTTTTCTTAAAAAAAAAAAGTCTTAAACAGTGAAAAATATTCATCTAGTGAGTCGTGCCTTTTTTTAAAAGCAATTCATTTACAGATTTTAGAAACTCTAACCCTGTAAGACTGTATAAACATTTGGGGTAACACATTATATAGTTTTAAACACCAGTAATTGTGTTTTTTTTTTAAATATATATTTCAACAACACCCCATAAGGCTTACAGCCTAAATACTATCGTAAGTATTCGAGGTTTGGTCTTATTTATAAAGTATATAATGTATAGAGATTAGCTGGTGAAAAGTATTTGTGAGCCCGGAAGAGGAAACCTAATTTCTTAGCAGCCGCTTCTGCAATTGATGTGACATGTTGGTGCCAATTGAGATTTCGATCCACAGAAATGTCAACAAGCGAAAATGACTTATTACTTTGAATAACTTGGTTGTTCATTGTGATGGGTCTAGGGCTGCTGTATCTCTCATGAGATAGAAAGCAAGACTGTGATTTGGTGGGGTTGAATTGTACAAGATTTCTACTTCCCCAGTCTAATATTTTTTGGAGATCCGCAGAGACAGAACCCTCCATGAGTCTGCGTCCTCATATAATTGAGCTAGAGAGACTGGCTTAGAATATTGTATATTTGAGTGGAGGGTGCTGTCGTCCGCGTAACTGTGAACTGGGTTGGATGTGCTAGAGAGGAGGTCATTGAGTTGGAGAAGAAACAAAGTAGGGGCTAAAGCTGAACCTTGAGGAACTCCTGCATTAATTGGATACAGTTTAGAGGAATGGCCATCCACGACAACAGAAATGCTCCGGTTTTTTTTTTTTTTTTTTGTTCCCTCAGGGCTCGTCCGCGGCCTTGCCGCCCCGATAGCACCGCAACCCTTGGTTGATTGTGCATACCCCTAGTCTTACTCCACCCATTCCAAAATCACTGTGCCTTGAACTAGTCTGCACAGCGATTGGTAGGGTGAAGTTTTATATTGCTCTGTCTCCGGTCTAGAGTGACCGTAGATCAGTTGTCTTTTCCGGTCCAGAGCTATACACTCGCACAAGATGTGCTGGGCTGATTCCTCCCCCTCGCCGCAGAGTCTGCATGCGAGGTCCCCTTCGAACCGCCCCATTTTATGTAGGTGTTTCTTGACGGCCATGTGTCCCGTCAAGAGACCTGTTGTGTTTCTGAGCTGTCCTCTGCTAAGGTTTAGCAGCTCCACAGCTCTCTTTGAACTGGGTCCGTCAATTATTGACTTCCCATGTCTGAGCCCTGGACAGTCCGCCCAGTACACCTTGTGTTGGTTTCTGACCCAGGACTTAATGGCTCCCCTGGCAGTGCTCTTTGACACGCCCAGAGCCGGTTCTGGTCCCATAAATGGTTCTGCTGACCCCCTCTTTGCGAGACTGTCAGCTTCTTCATTGCCTTTGACCCCCGAGTGACCCGGCACCCAGATGAGGGTCACCTCATTCTGCCCAGCCAGGTCGCTCGTCTCGTCTCGGCACTCACTCACCAGCCAGGAATTTACCCGTGGGCTACTTAGTGCCTTAAGGGCTGCCTGGCTGTCTGTGGCTATGAGGATCCGCTTGTTGGTGTAGCCCCTCCTCTTGTTCTCCCGCACACAGTGCAGGATGGCGTACATCTCGGCCTGAAACACCGTTGCATGGGCTCCGAGGGAAATACTGTGACTTACCCTCGGTCCTTCCGAGTAAACACCTGCCCCCGTCCCACGCTCCCCGCCAGATCCGTCCGTGAACCAGACGAGCGCGTCCCGTGGTATGCCCGGTGTCTCCTCCCGCCATGCCCCGCGATCAGGGATTTCCACTGTGAAGTTGTTTTCCCTGCACATTCGCGGGCTCGCGAAGTCTGACCTCATTTCAAGCATGGGTTCCTTCACGATCTCCTGAATTTTGCAGTGGCCCCTGAAGCCTGGGTTGATCTTCAGTCTACCATTGCAGGCTAGTCTGTATAGTCCTAGCCTGGCCTCTCCCATAATAACGAAGTGTAGGGGGGGTAGATCCAGCAACACCTCCATGGCGGCTGTTGGGGTTGAAGACATGGCCCCTGTGATGCCTAGGCAAGCCATCCTTTGGATCTTGCCTAGTTTTTGTTTGGCACTGGATTGTGTCACCTTAGGCCACCAGACCAGTGCCGCATATGTTAACGATGGTCTGACCACCCTTGTGTACAGCCAGTGGGCCATACTAGGTCTTAGTCCCCACGTTTTTCCATATAGCCGCCTAGTGACGGCTAAGGTCATGACTGCCTTACGCAGTATTTTTCCAATGTGACCATTCCAGGTTAGCTTAGAGTCCAATACGACCCCAAGATATTTTACCTCCCTGGCCATTGGAACGCTCCTACCGTATAGAGTGAGAGTTCTGTGGCTTTCACACTTCCTCCTCCTCGTAAACGGCACGACGGTTGCTTTCTCGGGGCTCACCCCGAGCCCTTGATCAACCGTCCACCCTTCCACCACTTTCAGTGCAGTCTGCATATGCTCCCACACTGCCTGTGTGACCTTTCCTCGGACTATGATGACAATGTCGTCCGCATAGCCCTGTACCTCATACCCCCCTCCCGAGAGCCTCCCCAGCAGGCCGTCCACGACTAGACACCAGAGCAAGGGAGACAGAACGCTCCCCTGCGGACACCCCGCCGCGACCCCCGCCAGCAGAGTCCCTCCCGCGAGTGAGGTGAACACCGCCCTGTCCCTGAGCATGGAACCGATCCACCTGCAGCAGGTCTCCTCTATTCCACGCTCCCGGGCAGCTGCCAGAACCGATCCGAACGAGGTGTTGCTAAAGGCCCCCTCTATGTCTAGGAAGGCCCCCAGCGCCACCTCCTTGTTCTCCAGCGTATTCTCCAGTTTCAGCACCAGTTGGTGCAGTGCTGTTTCTGTTGAGAATCCTGCTCTGTATGCATATTGTCCGCAGTGTAGAGGATATGCTTCCAGTACACCGCCCCTAATGTGCCGGTCGAGCAGTTTTTCCACTGTTTTCAGCAAGAAGGACGTGAGACTTATTGGCCTCAGGGACTTTGCCTGGTCTGTTGGACGCCCAGGTTTAGGAATAAATACAACCCTGGCCAGTCTCCATGCCCTCGGAATGTACCCCAGAGCCAGGCTGGCCCTCATAATGAGGGTAAGCACCGGCGCCAGTATATCTATCCCCTGTTGGAGCATGATGGGCATTATTCCATCAAATCCCGGCGATTTGTATGGCTTAAAGCTGTTAATGGCCCATCTGATTTTGCTCCAGGTAACCACCTCTTTAGCGACTGTCCAGTCTACTCTAGATGCCCGCCTATAAGGCGCCTCTATTTCTGAGTGTTCCCAGTCCGGAGGTGATTGGTTTATTATGTTACAGCCGGGGAAGTGCGTCTGGAGTAAAATTTCCATAGTTTCCTCCCCCGAGCTTGTAAAGCCTCCCGTGGGTGTTCTAAGGGAGCCTATGTTAGTCTGAGGGCCCTTAGACAGGATCTTGTGTAGTCGAGCACTCTCGGACGTGTTTTCCACTTCTTCGCAGTGCCTCCTCCACGACTCCTTCTTGGCGTCCCTCAGTCTTTTGTTATAGGTCGATAGGGCCTGTCTATATTCATCCCATGCTCCCGACCTTTTGGCCGCGTTAAACAGCTTACGAACCTGCGTCCTCCTTTGCCTGAGGTCCTCGTTCCACCATGGGACGTTCCTGGTGGACACCCTCATTTTCAGGGGGCAGTTGGCGTTATAGGCCGAGGTAATTGCGTCTCGCAATTGGACTGCTGCAATCTCGAGGTCTATTGAATCCCTTATGGCCCTCTCAACCCCCCGCAGTTCCACAGCTAGGTCTGCCCTGTAGGCTTCCCAGTCCGCCTTGCGGGGGTCCCGGTACCATACCGTTTCTCTTTCGACTTTGGCGATTTCAAACCGGATGTATCTGTGGTCTGAGCTACTCACTTCCCCAGACACAGCCCAGCTTTTAACAAAGTCACCCAGAAACTGGGTGGAAACTGTTAGGTCTAAAACTTCCTCACGCCGTGTTGTGACGAATGTCGGTTTATTACCTCTATTCAATATGTCTAAATTAAATTTCATAAAGAATTGTAAAAGTGCCTCACCCCTAGAGTTTGTGTCCGAGCTACCCCACAACTCATGGTGCGCATTCGCATCCATGCCGATGATGGTCTGCGATCCACCTGCTCTGCTACCCACCATCAGCTGCTCCAATTCGTTGGGTGGAGGAGGGTCCGTGCTGTCCCCTGGCAGATAGGCTGACGCGACAGTAATGTCCCTCAGCCCATCCGCTCCTCCACATCGGATTTTGATCGTTGCCAGGTCCCTGGAACAGAAATTCATTAGAGGGAGAAACTCTATCCCTTCCCTGACAAAAATGCAGGCCCTCGGATTCTCGCTGGACCTGCTGTAGATGAGCTTTCCATTAGCTCCGCCGAGTCCCTTGATCTCTCCTTTGTAGGAGTACGGTTCCTGGATGAGGGCCACATCCGTGTTCCTCAGAGCCATTAGTAGTCCGGCCGTGGCTGCCCTACTGTGTTGGAGGTTGACCTGAAGGAACCTAAGTCCCATTAACCCTTAATTGCTTCCCCAGTGGGCGGAAGCTAACCCTTCCCATGCCCCAGAATGCCTTGAAGGAGGTTCCTTCAAGGGCTCTGTAAGATGTCGGGTCGATCGAGAAGGCGAGCGTCTGTCCTTTCTCCTCTGCCTTCCTGCTTAGAACCGACCAGTGTTGCGTCCCCAGTTCAGGGTTCTGGATCTTAAGTCTGCTGATCACCGTCTCCTGCGGGACGGTGTCAGGGATCCGTACGAGGACATCCGTACGAGGACCTTGCGTCTCTTTGGGAGTTCCTTGGGCTCGACGGCTGTCAAGTCCGCCCCCTCCCAAATCTGACCGAGGCCCCCGATCGTTTTCCGCAGCCAGTCCCGCGACTGCGGGCCGGCACAGGTTATCCAGAGGATGCCCCCCGTCAGGCGCGTCCGGTGGAACTGAGGCGGGCTCTCCCCTTCCTGAAGAGAGTCCACTGCAGCTACCACCGCAGCCTGGATCAGGTCCGCCTTCCCCTGGTCTAGCGTGACCTCAGGATGGCGTCTGTCAATCACCGCCATCCCGAGGCCCTCCGCAGCCTCCCTGTAAGAGCCAGTCTGCGCCGGTGTTCCGGCCTTAGTTCCTTTGGGAGGTCTGTCTGTAGTAGGCGTGCTAGAGCCAGAGCGCGGCGTCTTCCGACTCGCACTCTCCTCTTGCGCCTTTACAGGCACCCTGGCCCTTTTGGAACGTCTGTCTGTAGTGGGCGTGCTAGAGTTCGAGCGCGTCCTCTTCTGACCCGCACTCCCCTCTTGCGCCTTTACAGGTTTCTCGACCGTCCAGGTCCCGGCCGCCATTTTTTGCGCCCTCCGGAGCTTCTTTCTTTGCGCCCCGGAAAGACGCTTGGACTGCCGGGGCAGTCCCTCTACTCTAACAGTAGAGTCCTCACTGGTGGAGGGGCCCCCGGAGTCCGCGGAGCTCGCCGCCCTCCGGTGGGACCCAGCCTCCAGCTTGGGTGTCGGGGACAGGTCTCTGGCCGAAGCTACCCCCTGATCCCCCGTGTCTACGCCGGTCGTGGGACCTCCAGAGTCCGCTGCCGCACCCTGGCTCGTCTCCGTTTCCGGGATAGACTCAAGGCTCAAGTCTGTAGCCGGAGCCACTCCTCGAGCCTCATTGGTTTTGGTTTTATATGTATTTATAATCTTCATGTTGTTCCCACGAGAATGGGGGAAATACTGTCCACACCATCAGAACCCCCTGTGTGGTGCAAGGCGGGTTACTCTGGAGGGTTGCCTGGTACTCCAGAGGTTCCGTTCACGACACCATCGCCCTGGTGCCATCCATCCATAGGCACGGGTCACGTGACACCGTAGATTGGGGGAGTTTAGTTCGACCTCCTTGTCTAGATCCGTCATGTTTAGTTATTAGCAGGGTCACCTCGTGCAGGATGCGGATTTTTACCGCGCATGACGGTCTTGGGGAAAGCTTCATCGGGAGTTTATGTTGTTATTTCCACTTCCTCAGCTTGCCCCCTGGAGTCCTTTGGCCCGCGACTCCTTAACCCCAATGCTCCGGTTGGAGAAAAAATTTGCTGTTCAGGTACAGCGTTTTGGTGGTAGGCCATAGGCCGGAAGTTTATTAGGCAGCGCTGCGTGCCAGACCTGGTCGAATGCTTTGTATATGTCTAGAGCGACAATCTGGGATTCACCGTGTAGTTCCATAGACTTGTTTCAAGAATGGGTGACAAAGGAGAGGAGGTTGGCAGTTGATCTGCGCTGACAGAATTCATACTGCCTGTCATGGATTAGACTGTGTTTTTCAAGAAATTTTAGTAATTCGGTGTTTATACACTTTTCCATCGCTTTAGAGACGACTGAAAGAAGAGAAATAGGCCTGTAGTTGCTAGGAAGCACTTTGGATCCTTTCTTGGGGACGGGTTGTACTCGAGCAGTTTTCCAGTTACGAGGGAATATGCCTCTATTGTAAGATGTCTGAAACAGACGAGTCAGGACAGGAGCAAGTTCTGGTGCGCATTTTTTGAGAATAATTGCTGGGATCGCGTCAAGGCCAGAGGCTTTCCTGGTATTAAGAGAAGAGAGCATCTTTCGTACCTTTTTAGTTTTGAAAATGATATCCGTCATTTTATGCGCGACATTGGGGACTGTTGGTGGTTGAACATTTGGATGTGGGTTGAGAGTAGAATTGCCGGCGAACAACGAGGCAAAAAGTTCAGCCTTGCCCAGAGCGGCAAAAACATTTTCATCCCCTGAGACAAGAGGTGGGAACGTGCTCTTGCAGAAATTATTTCCAATAGATTTTGCAAGAGGCCAGAAGGTTTTGCTGCCCTTGGACCTTGAGAAGACTTTGTTATTCATGTGGTTATTAAACGAGTTGTTTTGCCTCAGAAAGAATGCGTACATAGCGGTTTCTTGTGTCTTTATGAGGCGGTGATGTGGTACATTGATGACCTGTTGAAATCTGGTACTGCAACTGAAGAATAATCCGTTTGCAGAAAATTCAGCTATGTTTATGAACATAGACAAGGTCATACGCAGACAGAAATAACAGTAGGTATTTTTAATAGTTTAAAAAGTTCCTGCAATTATCTCTGTGTGCAGAATCTGCTAAAAGACTGACTACTTTTTTCCATGTGAGCAGTATTTCTTGGAGTTTGGTCAAAACTCCTCATACCAAAATTCCATATGAATATATATATATATATATATATATATATATATATATATATATATATATATATATATATATATATATATATATATATATATATATATATACGAAAGGGCCCTAATATTGAGCCTTGTGGCACTCCTGATGTTATAGTTGCTCACTGTGAAGAAGAAGATTTCTTAATTCGTCCCAATAAGCAGAGTTTTATTGTTAGATTTGTCGAGAAGGATGCAATCAGTGCAAGATATATGGGACAGTTTTACACCAGATTAATGTCAGGACCTAGCTAATATGTCTACATGTATCGAACCTGTTTTAAGGAATAAGGGGATGTCATTCTATGGTAAAAAGTGACTTTGGACGACCCTGTAATCTTAACTAATTTGGTTTAGTTTACAGAGTCGTCCAAGGTCACCTTTTACCGTGGAATGACATCACTTTTATTCCTTAAAACAGGTTTTATAAATTTAGGCATATTATGAACCAGGTACTGACATTAATCTGCGATAAAATTGTCCCATATATCTTGTAGGCACTGATTGCATCCTTCTCGACAAATCTGACATTATAATTCTGCTTAATGGGACGAATTAAGAAATGGGCTAAGAATCGAACCCTGGGGTACCCCATGTGGCACATCACTCTCCCCGGATTGGCTTGTAGTTTAAAACAGGCAAATATGTCACTGATTCGTTTAACATTGTTTAATTTTTGTTGTAATTTCGTTAATTGGTCATTAATTCAATACAACAAATTATAAATACACTTTGTCTATTTCTATGAGCATATATGTTTGCTGCTGACAAAATTTTACTGATTGTTCTAAATTAAATTAGACAAGGTACATCTGCACAAGGCTTCTATACTACCAGGTACCACACAGAACCTCAATATCTATGTTCGGTCACATGGTAGCTAAAGATACGTTTTTCTTGTGAGTTCTTCTCAAGGAAATGAAAAATTATACAACACATGTTGGATGTTTTTATAGCACATTTATGAAAACAAGTATTTAGGTGATCAAAACAGACATCTTATCATTTTGTTCATTACATAAACGGACAAAAAATAACACTAAATAACCCAATGAGATGATTTTCCTCCAATAAAATTTTAAATATGTTAGTTATTATACGAAAAATGATTACCAAAAATGATCAACAGTGAACATAACCTTTGACAGTTATATAAATCAAAATAAAAATTCCGAGTTGTGTTCTTCTATTACTTAATTGTGGTGTGATGCATTTTATAACGGGATATCAAAAATAATGTTGATCAAGCCTAGTCATGATATTTAAAAAAATGCCTTGGTTTTTAGGTATATTCTTCCAAATAATTATGTCAATGTTTTGTCAGGCTACATAAAGCATTTTGCAGCAATTCTTGCGATATGGCCTCACATCTTCAAGAGTTGTTTGTTCCAGTTCTTTCAAGTCATCTACAGGAATTTTGCAAAGCCTATTTTTTAAGGAACAGAATGAAAATAATATGTAATGGCCAAACGAAGTGTCATTGGAAATAAAATCAACCTGTATAAGCAAAGTTACCAGCCTGTCATAAAAACCAGTAAAGGAAAGCTATATTATCTAGTGTTGTATGCGCAGTTACACCATCCTGCTGAAAATATCGATGCTGAAGTTCATCATTGTGTATTTATTAAACAGATTTAGTCAAAATGTTCTTCAATGACGTCCTGGATTGTCGGTGAAATTAAAATTGGCGAGCGCAACAAATTTTCTGCGAAAAATTGTTATCCAAACACTAATTTTCCGAGCATATAGTAAAGGTTTAACAAAAATATTTGTATTGTTAGTGCTCCACGTTCGCATATTTTGATAATTGACGTATCCCTGAAGATGAAGTCACGTTTTGTCATAAAAAGTGTTATGTTTGTCAGGTCTTCATTCAGCAAATAGAGCCTCGGTGGTTCAGAGGTAAGAACGTGTGCCTCTGAACTGAAGCGTACTGGGTTCGATCCCACGGTTCTCCTTTCACATTTTCAGTACAAACTGTAACATTAACATCAACCGAGATTGTGGCATTATATTTGAGAGCAAGGTGAATGTCTGCACGCTCCGACCGGGGGGGGGGGTCGGTCAGTACCCATGCGATGTTGGGCACATTAAATATCCCTACCCTCCTTACAGAAAGGCAGGGGTTCGGCAACATTTCCAGGATAGTGGAGTGAAACTGCTCCCTGGCGTCGGTGATTGGCCATAGTCGCGTAAATAGGCCGACGTTAAATAAACAAAACACACACACATATTCAGTAAATGACTGACAGACCAATAGCTAAGTAAATGGTAGACGGAAGATCAACCCAGGCTTCAGGGGCCACTGCAAAATTCAGGAGATCGTGAAGGAGCCCATGCTTGAAATGAGGTCAGACTTCGCGAGCCCGCGAATCTGCAAGGAAAACAACTTTACAGTGGAAATCCCCGACCGCGAGGCATGGCGGGAGGAGACGCCGGGCATACCACGGGACGCGCTCGTCTGGTTCACGGACGGATCCGGCGGGGAGCGTGGGACGGGGGCAGGTGTTTACTCGGAAGGATCGAGGGTAAGTCATAGTATTTCCCTCGGAGCCCATGCAACGGTGTTTCAGGCCGAAATGTACGCCATCCTGCACTGTGTGCGGGAGGGCAAGAGGAGAGGCTACACCAACAAGCGGATCCTCATAGCCACAGACAGCCAGGCAGCCCTAAGTAGCCCACGTGTAAATTCCTGGCTGGTGAGTGAGTGCCGAGACGAGACGAGCCACTTGGCACGGCAGAATGAGGTGACCCTCATCTGGGTGCCGGGTCCCTCGGGGGTCAAAGGCAATGATGAAGCTGACAGTCTCGCGAAGAGAGGGTCAGCAGAACCATTTATGGGACCAGAACCAGCTCTGGGCGTGACAAAGAGCACTGCCAGGAGAGCCAATTAAGTCCTGGGACCCTGTATGTATATATATATATATATATATATATATATATATATATATATATATATATATATATATATATATATATATATATATCCACTTCGCGGAAAAAGCCCAGATTTCCATATTAAACTCAGTTTTATCAAAAAAGTTTCAAGTGAAAGTTGTTCCTACCAATCAGCTGCGTAATTCAAGAATATTTTAATTTACACAGGGTGTTCATTTTCTCCGTGGCAGACCAAACTTACCTTTTTTAAATAGAACAGCCTGTATTTTATATCATTTGTAAAAAGATGGTATTGCAAAAAGCAAATTGATACCCGACTTGATGGGTCTAGGCCCAACCGTTTCGTCTTGATTCTTAACTGTATGTAATAATAATAATAATGCGCATGGGACTATCGAAGGCATTTATTTTAATATCCATGACTGTTTAACCAAGCTAATTTTTGATATCAATGTATTTGAGGCAACGAACATTTAGTAAACAGCAACTTCCATTTTAAATGTAACACTTTAATTTATTGAAAGAATGATTCACATAGTAAGGATTAAAGTAAAAACAAAACCCATTTATTTGTAAGGCAGGAACGTTTCTCCGAAATAAATTTTAATAATATTGCAGACAATTATTTCGAAGTTCCATAATATTATATTTATAATCTAGTTGCATTTACAATGGAAGACAGTGTACAATTGTGTATCCATCCACATTAAAAGTGATCTAAATCAAAACCAGTGCTCCACTAGAACATATATTTCCGTACACAACGTGAACCCCTTGGAACCTGTGATGAGCACTTTTTATTTTTGTTTGTAATCTGCACTACTATAAAAATATATTAATTTGTATTATAAAAGTCATATTTTCTTTATGGCCCTATTAAAACGTGTAGCCAGAAAACTGCGAAAAAAAGCTACAAAGATTTTTTTTAGAGCAGAGCGTTACAATTTTCAATAACATTGGCAGCCTTTTTCCGCGATGCCACGTTTTTTGAAAACTCATTTTTTAATGAATCAGAATTACATATTATGTCTTACAAAGAAGCTATCCTTGTGCAATGCATTTGACATGATATTTTAAGGGATCCTCTCCTAAAAGTCAAAGGTCGAAATAATTTTATTCGAAGTCGTTTTCTCAATTTTGCACCCGATTTTAGCGAATTTTCATTAAGAAAAATTCGGTAATAGAGAAGTCACGATGAAAAGCTTTTGACAAAATTTCGGTAAAGGTTTACTTTGGGGGCGCGTGTTCGATTTTTATGAAATTTTGTATATAGACGTGTTTTAGGGTGTTGATGACGAAAATCATATAAAAATGAGGACAGAAGCCAACTTTTGGAGTTATTTGGACATTTTTGTAGGAAAAACGTAAGTTGTACTCACTTTTGCGACATGTCTTACACATTTTCGGGGCTCGTTCGTTTTATATCAAGCTAAAGAAGGGTGTATTCTACTATTCTAATTCATTTTCACATAGTTGGTGCACCCCCTTAACTGTTTATGTGTCTAAGGCTAGATGCATTCTCGCAACAATTAGAACCGTAGACCGGTTTCTAAGCCCGATTCTATTACCTGTCGTAGAAATGTTGAACGCTCCGCAATGACACTGGGAACCTTAGACGGGACCGTTTCTTCCCTGCCTCCGTTAGCGACCTGCTCGGGGAGCTAGGTGCGGCATTCCCTGAGCTCTGGTAGATTCGTATTGCAGCGACTGCGCTGGTCCGAATTGAAGCAGCCGGGCGACGTCCGGAGTCCCGAGCTGTCCGCGGCCCCGTTCGGAGGTGGTGTAAATCCGGGAAAAGGAGTGGGCATCCTCCGCACCGAACTATATTTTAGAATGCAGCTAGATTAGCTTGATGTAGTGTCCGATGCACCCTGTAAGTTGCATGCCCGCTTGAGAACACCCGCTATTATTCACTACCCTGCCACCACCCTGCACCGCTTTAACGTCCCCGAGCAATCCGCGCGTAACCTTAATTTAAAGTCAAATAACCACCTCTGCCTCTGACCGCCCATAATTGCTAGGCTCCCTGGTAACACGACTCCGTTATTTTGTTGTGTATATAATTAGTGAATAGAATTTTATTTTAATTTACTTGATATTTCATTTATTCTCCCCAGAAGATCCACCCAAGTAAAGTTTAACTACAGCTCTTTAATAAAGGCCAGAACCAG
The DNA here is from genome assembly GCA_964006375.1 of Tillus elongatus. NCBI lineage: Eukaryota > Metazoa > Arthropoda > Insecta > Coleoptera > Cleridae > Tillus > Tillus elongatus. The sequence goes on along the minus strand of OZ023265.1, from coordinate 17,404,694 downwards.
AAGTCCCGGGGGACTTTGTCTGAACTTAGGAGGACCCTGTCTCCACTAGAATCTACCCTGGGCTTGTGTGTACCCTGATTGTGACTGGGGAAGAGGGTGAGTATCCCGAGAGAGCGCGTCTACTCTCTGAGGAAATATAGACGCTGGAGCCCTAACAGGATCCCGTTGTAAAGCCGTGTCCCGGAAGTCCGCTTGAAGATTCCCCATATTAGGGAAAACTACTATTAACCCCCGGCCACCCCAAGTGGCCGTCGCAATATATATATATATATATATATATATATATATATATATATATATATATATATATATATATATATATATATATATATATGTATATATATATATATATATATATATATATATATATATATATATATATATATATATATATATATATATATATGTATGTATGTATCCGAGCGATAAAGCAAAAAATACTAAACTGATTTCAATCAAACTTGGCAAAAATATTGTTTGGGCGAAAACCGAGGTCGAGTTCGTTAATCAGCCTTTATGCTCAAGTTTTTCCGGTGGAAAATCGGAGAAAATATATTGAAAACGCTATTATTTTGTATCAGAGTAACTGGAATGAGACTTTACATGTGGCTAGAAATAGTGCAAATAAACATATGTTGTGAATTTTAAGTAATTTGGTACAAAATATTTAGAGTTTTTTCCAAATTAAACTTAAAATCCCAAAGACATGCGTTGAGACGACTTTGTGGTTAAAGGCCAATGCCTGACAGACAGAGTAGTTAATTGCCATGCGTAGATTGATTCATTCAACAGGTATAAACCATACATCAACGGTAACCAAACTAAATATATACCAGGCATAAACATACTAACCGAACCAACAATCGTGAAATCTCGGCCACAATTATGGAAAATAACAGAAGCGTCTACAGCCACCGCGATACTTTGGCCTTCAAAATCCCGCATGCGTAGTTTGGACTTCCCGCTTGTTTGAAATTTTATGTTTGATCATTTGATAAGCTGTTTTCCGCTTGCTTCTGTTGTGTAGTATTGTTTCAGCTTGGTTTTAAACAATTATAAAAAGAAATAAAAAAAAAGTCGCGGTCTTCTCATTACCGAATTTTTTCTACAAAAATTAGCTAAAAATTATAGACCGTTAAACCATAAACTTAACTAAAACTACTGCCAAAGCATCAGAGAAAGGGTCTATTTGAAATGAATTTTCGTAAATATTTTAGTAAAATGAAGGGCAATGATGGTTGAAGGTGAAACTTAAGGGTTTGCAGAACACTCTTTATAATCCGTATTTTTTTAAGGTTCTTTGGCCAAATGTTGCCAATTTTGACGTTTCACATCGCCACTTTGACATTTTGAATGTCTATAACTGTTTTGTCTTTAAACTTACAGACCTAAATTTTGGTAAGTGGTTCACCTTTATAATACAAACAGGCCAAATCTGGTTGGCCTTACTTTGTTATTTCCGGAGATATAAATTTTTCCTGAAAGAAAACACAACATTTTCCGAGAAAACCTGGGCTAATTTTCCTGGATTAAGAACTTATCCAAGCTACTTACAAAAGGAAAGTACTTAGCAAATCTGATCAACATCGGCCCATTATTTCTTGACTTATCGGTGTGATACATATTATATATATATATATATATATATATATATATATATATATATATATATATATATATATATATATATATATATAAATTAAAACGGGCCCTGGATATGGGTTCTAGGGGGCCTAGTTCGCGCTCATTTGAGGACGTTTTTTATAAATTCTCAATAGTGAAGTTTTTTAAAGAAAATGCATTAAATTCACTACTAAAACAAGCACTTGTGAAGTCACGGGAAAAGTATACGACTGTATTAAATATGGAACGGTTTCAATAAGTTAGGGCAAGAACAAACAACCAGATATGCTATTCACATTGAATTCAGTCTTAAAAGTTTTCATCTCCTCTTAAATAAAATATTTTTTATACAAAAACTCGCCAAAAATTCATCGGAATAACAACAATCTGATCAGATAACGGTAAAGTGAAATGATGCTTTAAAAAAATGATAAAAAGTTAAATCACTAACTAGGATTAGAACTCGTCACATAGGACTCGATTATCTGATGTACAGGGCTTAGCCCACTCGGCCACGGTCGACATGTATGTACTAGCAGGTATATCCGGTAGTATGTTCATTGTCTTTACTATTTACACCAAACAATTTTTATTTACAATCGATTTTTTGCTCATATTTTAACAAAATGAAGGAAACGACTCAGACACAGATCTAGAAGGTTGTTAGTCATTTCGTGTCGTATCTTTCAATCACATTCGTTCTCCTACCATTTTGACGTTTTAACTTTCTTTAATCAGATGTAATTAACTAAAAATTAATTTACCTCTAACTTTTTTGTCTTTTATCATAAAGATCTGAATTTTGGTACATAAGATACTCTTTATGACAGAAACGAGCGTACCAAATTTGGTTGCCGTTACTTTGTTATTTCCGGAGATATAAACTTTGTCGAAAGAAAACCCAAAATTTTCCGGGACAACCTGTCCCGATTTTCCTGGCTAACGAACTTGTACAAGCCACTTGCAAAACGACGGTACTAACCAAATTTGATTAAAATCGGCCCATTATTTTTTGAGTTATATATATATATATATATATATATATATATATATATATATATATATATATATATATATATATATATATATATATATATATATATATATATATATATATATATATAACATATAAAAATGAAACTGACCCCCGATATGTGTTCTAGGGGGCCTAATTAGCGCTCATTTGAAGATTTTTTTTAAATTCAAAAGTCTGGATTTCCTCCATATTGATTTTTTCATAAGCAAATTCACCAAATTAAAAAAAACATAATTTTTACAATCACATCATTTTTAATTTCGTCTCATCTGTCATTTTGATGACATGCGAGAGTGGGCTGGATGAACTTTCACGCAATGGAATGGTTGTTTTGGGATTTTAGTGGCCGACAATTCTCAGCCGCTAGTTCGGGTAGTATGTTTTACCTGTGTTATTTGTATTGGTTGGTCCAATAGTATATATCGATCTACGCATGGCAGCTAACTACTATGTCTTTGTGGGCATAGGACTGAATCATGTTTCAATTTATGTCTTTCAGATTTTATTGTTAATTTGGCAAAAAGTCCAAATTTTGTGAACCAAATTACTACAAATTCACAACAGAGGTTTACAAACTTATCCAACTTGTCATTAATCTTCAAATTAAATGTTGCTTCCATATGTTGGATCTAGATTTCAAAGGAAGATCCCACAGAAATAATATTGCTTGACAAGTTATGACAATTTAAACTACTGTTGACAACTTTTGCTGTATCCATAGTAACGTAAAGTTTCAGTTTAAAAATCTAAATTAATACTTGTGGGTCTTTGGTGAACAAACCATTTTAACTTTATTTTCCTCGAAAACTGTACATCCTATGGAATTTCTATCAGTATACCTTACTTTTTTTTGTATTAGTCTTTGAATTTTTTGAAACCGTTGGAAAATTTAAGAAATTTTGACTTTTAACGTATTTTTTTTTCTAAATTATAACCCTGAGTGTCCGCAAGCGCGCCACTGCTTACATAATAAATCGGATTTTTCGGTTTTCATTATATGCTGTTAATATTTGCTTGCGTACAAATTTTGAAAGTCATATCTTTAGCCGTTTTAAAGATAATTAAAATGAAAATCGCTTTAAGCGTAACAACTTAACACCCTGTATCTCAGTATCACGACCGTAAAATCAAAAATGTTATACGAACTACCCCCACTATTTTTTCAAGCGCAGTTCACACCCCAAATTTTTTGAAGTATAATCACATCCTGTAGATAAGTTAACATTGTTCTTTTGACTAAATTTAATGGACAAATGAGCGGTATCGCTTATGCAATAAATTATGCGTAAAGTTTATTACTATTTTATTAGAATTGGTTTTTAATGCAATGGTAGATTACATACAATATCCTACTGAACAAGCTGTTTAAATATATTTATACAATAAAACACTATATACGATATTTCTTATCGTTCTTGTGTTCAATTAAAATTATATACATATATACATTGTCAGAAATATACGAGGAGGATATTGATATCTAGTGAGCTTGGAAACTTTACAATAAGCTCATTAGAAAGTACGTCATCTGTGGATCAGGCGTGCTATGTATTTTACCGGTTGCTGTATAGCATATTTGATAAATACGTTCCCTTATAAGAGAATACCAGATACTAGGTTTCCGGTATGGTTTACAGCCAAACTCATTAAGTTGCTGAAAAGTAAGAATTACTGCTGGTCTAAGTATAAAAAGACCCGTTCGGTTTATCATCTCGAATGTTTCAAAAATATAAGTAAAGAACTCAAAAGAGAAACAGAGACAGCGCATAAGAACTATACTTCTAAAATACAAAGCCCACTTGTAGCGAGTTCTTCATTTTGGTCGTATATAAACAATAGGAAGAAATCTACGAGGATTCCTAGTCTTATGTCCTTAAATGGGATACCACTGGATACACCACAGACAATAGTAGACGGTTTTGCCACACATTTTGCCTCTGTTTATGTTCCACTCTCTGGTCGTGTGCCAATGACCGAATCCTACTCGTCTTCACATGTAAATTTCACATCAGTAAGTGAGGATTATGCTAAAAAAATTTCGTCGGATAGACTCACTGAGGGACTGTCTTGTGTTGCAGGATGATTTGGTTGCTCTTCAGAATTGGTGTCATGAAAATATGCTAGAACTCAATATTTTATTTTACGAGGGTTACCAATATCAATTTTAATTATACTTTACATGGGAGTGTTTTGCATAGGAGTGATAGCAGGAGTGATAGCATGAGAGATTTGGGTGTTGTTATTGACCGAAAACTTTATTTTGACCTTCATCTTCAGGCATCAGTATCAGAAGCTATGAGGTCTCTAGGTTTTATCATCAGAGTCTGTAGTGATTTCAGTGGATAAAAGTTTTGTATAACACATTGGTGAGAGCTAGGCTTGAATACGCTAGTCAAGTTTGGTCCCCTTGGTCCCCAATGCTATAAAGATGCGATCGAAAGGGTTCAGAAAAGATACCTCAAGCATATCTCTTACAGGTTGGATGGTGTCTATCCATCGCGGGGCACACCGTATCAGCAGTTTCTTGACAGATTTAACGTGACTTCTCTGGAGGCCAGAAGGGTTTGCTCTGTGGTTGGTTTTCTACAGTCTGCAGCGATTTCAGTGGACCGAGTGCATAAAAGTATTGTATAACACAAGGGTTAAGGGTCGAGAATTTCTTTATGAACGTTCTGATAAATGTGCAAGTTTTACGAGATTATGTCGAATACATATAAATTAATTTTAAAAAATTATTGCGTTTTCTACTATAGGCTATGTACTTTGCAATACCCCCTTGTATATACTTGGTCAGAAATATACATGTAATGACTTTAAAGAAAAAGTTTGCATGCCAGCTTTAAAAATATATTTGGAGAATAACTACATGCAACCAAATTAATCAAAGTTAGAAGAATGTTTTATAGGAGACAGCTTTATAAGAAAAATTAATAGTTTTTAATACACAAGTTGCCTTTTTTTCTCATATTTTAATAGCTAATTTAGCCCATCAAATAACCGCTTTTCGAAACTGGACAATCGGTATGTCATTCAGACTCAAGAGTGGCACCAAAATCGGTTAAGCAAACGGTACATGGGCTTTATTTAAAACCAAATACTCGGTCACGGATAGGTAAAACCGGTCGCAGTCACTTTGACCAACATATAATCGTTTTTAAAAATCGGTTGATTGGTATGTCATCCGCGATTGAATTTGCGCACGAGTGATAATTTAAAACGAAACCAGCAGTTATGAATACGCACACCCGGTCGCAGTCATTCAAACCAGTAAATAACCGATTTTAAAAACTGGTCGATCGGTATGTGTTCCGCATTTAGAGTTGCAAATGAAAACCAGTTAAGTGATTGACGCATTGGTTATAATTATAATTTAAATTCGTAGTTGTGGATACGCAAACACGGTAGCAGTCATTTCGTCTATCAAATGCCCGTTTTTAAAAACCGGTCGATTGGTATGTGTTCCGCAATTGAATTTGCGCACGAGTGATAATTTAAAACGAAACCAGCAGTTATGAATACGCACACCCGGTCGCAGTCATTCAAACCAGTAAATAACCGATTTTAAAATTTGGTCGATCGGTATGTGTTCCGCATTTAGAGTTGCAAATGAAAACCAGTTAAGTGATCGATGCATTGGTTATAATTATAATTTAAATTCATAGTTGTGGATACGCAAACCCGGTAGCAGTCATTTCGCCTATCAAATGACCGTTTTTTAGAAACCGGTCGATTGGTATGTGTTCCGCAATTTAATTTGCGCACGAGTGATAATTTAAAACGAAACCAGCAGTTATGAATACGCACACTCGGTCGCAGTCATTCAAACCAGTAAATAACCGATTTTAAAAACTGGTCGATCGGTATGTGTTCCATTAGAGTTGCAAATGAAAACCAGTTGAGTGATCGACGCATTTGTTATAATTATAATTGAAATTCGTAGTTGTGGATACGAAACCCGGTAGCAGTCATTTCGCCTATCAAATGACCGTTTTTAAAAACCGGTCGATTGGTATGTGTTCCGCATTTAGAGTTGCGAATGAATACCAGTTAGCTGATAAGACTTACAGGTTATAATTATAATAGGAATTCGCAGTTGTGGATACGCAAACCCGGTAGCACAGTCATTTAGTTTATCAAATGACCGTTGAACCGGTTGACTGGCATGTCATACAAGTTAGATTTACGAATGAAAAACGGTTTAGTGATCGACGCACAGTTATAATTTTAAATGTAATCTGCTGTTGAGGACACGAAAACCTGGTAGATTGGTATGTCTTTCGCATTTAGAGTTGCGAATGAAAACCAGTTAAGTGATCGACGCACAGATTATAATAATTATAAATGAAATTTGCGGTTGTGGATATGCAAACCCGGTAGCACAGGAATTTTGATTATCAAATGACGGTTTTTAAGAACCGGTAGATTGGTATATCATACACAGTTAGATTTACGAATGAAAACCGGTTAAGTGATCGTCACACAGGTTATAATTTTTAATGTTATCCGCGGTTGTGCGTGCGCAAACTAAGTCGCGCAGTCATTTAGACTATCAAATGGCAGTCTTAAAAACAGGTAGATTGGTAGGTCTTCCGTCTTTAGATTTGCGAATCAAAACCAGTTAAGTGATGGATGCACAGGCTATAATTATAAATGAAATTCGCAGTTGTGGATACGCAAACCCGGTAGCACAGTCATTTAAGACTTTCTAATGACCGTTTTTTAGATCCGGTAGATCGGTTTGTCTTCCGGGTTGAGAGTTGCGAATTAAAACCAGTTAAGTGATCAACGCACAGGTTATAATTATAATTTAAATTCGCAGTTGTGGGTATGCAAACCCGGTAGCGCAGTCATTTAGACTTTCAAATCGCCGTTAATTAGGTCCGGTAGATCGGTATATCTTCCGGATTGAGAGTTGCGAATGAAAACTAGTAAGTGATCAACGCACAGGTTATACTTATAATTGAACTTCGCAGTTGTGGATACGTAAACCCGGTAGCACAGTAATTTAGACTATCAAATGGCCGTTTTTTAGTCCGCTAGATTTGTATGTAATCCGCATTTAGAGTTGCAAATGAAAACAAGTTAAGTGATGGACATACCAGGTTATAATTATAAATGATATTCGCAGTTATGGATTCGCAAACCCGGTAGCACCGTAATTTATATTATCAAATGAACGATTTTAAGAACCGGTAGATTTTCTTCCGCTTTACAGTTGCGAATGAAAACCAGTTAAGTGAGTAATTTCGTTCATTCATCTACCAAACAACTGGTTTTAATCGATACAGCATTTAACCGTTCGAACGATCAACCATTTAATCGATCGGTTTTTCAAACGCCAAATTGATCGGTCGCTTTAATAAAAATCTAAACTAACTAGATGTACGTGGTACTTCTAAGAAAAATCTAGGGCTGACGCTGAATGCAAGAATTTCACAATTTATTCTTTTTGTTGCACGGATGCCAATGCTGCATATTTTGAAAATGATAATAGTTTTCCTGTAAGCTCTCAAAAATCAAATATTTTTCATTTCATTGCAAAAGGATTTTAAGATCGAAATTGCTAGGCAAAGGCTCAAGATATCCACGCTCCTATCACATTTGGTAGGGTAACCCAATCGAACGTATTTTTGAAGATGTTCCGTATTGACCGCATATTTACAGTGCTATATTTTGAAAGACAACACCAATATCTAAGTAATAACGTTACCAATATCGACAACTCCACATGAAACCACATTAGCTACCCACATATACCCACATAACATATACCCGGTTTAGTGCAAAATTATTTATGGTTGGTTAGTTGGTACCCCCTCTCGCTTATAAAAACGTCATAAAACGTACCAACCTTTGTAAAGACTTTACCGAAGGCCTGGTTTCCTTGGTCGACATCTAAAATTATTTTAAAAGATAATGTAGTGGTATCAAGTAAAATTACAAACCTTTTTGAATATTCTACCGTTTGGCTGGACTTCGTCGTCTTCGGACAGGATTTCTCTGGTTCCTAAACACTTTTTATTAGGAAACATCTTACTAACGTATTCCAGCATCTTTGCCATAGTGTCGATTTTCTCCCTAACTAACATTATGTGGGCTTTACCGGGTTCGGTGGCTGACCTGTAAGTGATACTCTTGCAGTCTTGAGAAATTGGTTTGGCCTGTGAAAGAAGAATATTCATTAGATAAAAATTAAAACAAGAAATTATGTTTTAGATTCAAAATCAAGAAGAAAAAACACTTTTAGGCAACAATGGGCACGTTTTTAGTATATTAATTTCCAAATCCACAAAATTCATGCTAAAACATGCAGACACTTGATTCTAAGTGGTTTATATCATACTAAATAGAAAACGAGCAACAAAAATAATCAAATTACTTCACATCTTCTACCAGGCTCTATAAATTCAATGAAAATTAACCCGCTCACATTATTATGCATTTTATAACTACATACATGTAACAAAAAATGTTGGACTTTTTAGAATTAACCAACAATAATGTTAATTGAAGTAGAACCCAGTATGAACATGCAATTTAAGTGAAATTCTGCAAAAAGCACCTCACTACAAAACAGAAATGATTAAAATTTAATTTGTTCTCCAAAACCCACCGTAAAAAAAGTATGGACACACCAAGTGCTTTATGGGAGTGAATTTTTATAAAAATGCTTTGAATAGCAAATATGTATTTTTAATGCAAGCAGTCATCAATTTGGTTACCGGTATAACCTATATAGTAGAAACAATGTGCCATATTTTATCAAAATAACTTATCGTTTGAAAATGTACAAAAATTTTCAGACAATAAACGCTAAATGTTGGTTTCCTAGCCAACAAACCTTAGGTTAATAGCAAATTGAGTTATTGAAATTTGAAGCATTTAGTGAAAATTTGCTACCAAAACACACTTACCGCGTCTCGATTTTTTTTCTTACAAACATATTTCGATAAAAAATGCAATAAAATAATGGTGTTCGAAAATAAATTGTAGGGATCATCAACGACTTATAGGCCAGCCTGTGATTGTCAAAATAATTTTATAAGATGCAGCTTAAGACACCCTATAATTAACTTATACAATTTTTTCTCGTCTCTTGTATGATAATTATATTGAGCTATACCATAGAAATGCGTCACCTTGTATATATGTAAACAGATAAAAACTTAACGTAAACCCGGATATGGATTCTAGGGGGCCTATTTTGCGCTCATTTGAAGAAATCTTTTTAAAATTCTAAAGTCGCGGTCTCCTCAATGACGATTTTTTTGCACGAAAATTAGCTAAAAATTATGGACCGTTAAACCATAAACTTAACTAAAACTATCGCCAAAGCATCAGAGAGAAAATAACTAACCTGTTGCATATCAGCCCTTTTTGTAAAACTTCGATCTTTTATATCTGTTGACAAACATCACAAACACTGTTTAGTCCACCCGCTAACATTAATAAAATCGTAAAGGAATACTTTGCACTTGTATATTAAAATTCCCAAATAACACAAATAATTTGTCAACTGAAATTGAAAACTGATAAACAATCTAATAATATACGATAAACGTCAGTTACAGCGTGTAACTGACCTGCGCAATGATATCAAATGCTCCGTTGCTAGGTAACGACTCAGAAATACTAGATCTCATATACCAATAAACCAGTGTTTACCATTGTCAATAAAAAGCAGTGATATTAAATATAAATGTTTCAAATTTGAATAGCTCAATTTTCTGTACACCTAGAAAGCTGAATTTTGGTACATAGTTAGGTCTTTCCCAAAGCAATATGCCCCCCAAGTTTTATCGAAATAGCTTTGTAATTTTCGAAGAAAACTTAAAACTTTCCCGGAAAACCTTGTCCGATTTTCCTGGCTAACGAACTCATCCAAGCTATTAATAAAAGAAAGGGCACTTGCCGAGTTTCATCAAAATCAGTTAATTACTTTTTAAGTTATCGGTTGGATATATATATATATATATATATATATATATATATATATATATATATATATATATATATATATATAATTTCATATATATAAACATATAAAAACCGAAACTGACCCTGGATATGGGTTCTAGGGGCCCAAATTCGCGCTCATTTGAAACTTTTTTTGCAAAGTCTCACCATCGATACCTTTCGATTAGTGATTTTTTTTAAATAAAAATTCACTAAAACTAACAATTTTTTAGGGACGAAGTTGGGGACCAACGATTTTCATAACCATCTAACTTTTCATATAAATTGAAACCTACGTTGTATCACACTGACAAAATTATCGTCTTTAAGCACGTCTATTACACTAAGTGAAGATTGGAACCTGTGATGAGCACTCATAAGTACACTTTGAGAACCAAAATCACCACAACACATTTTAAAAGACCTGACGATCGTTTCACTAACCAAAAATTCTAACTACTTTAAAAACTAACATCACCTTATATACCGGATCTTAGCTAAAGCGACCGAACTGAGAGGGGAAACTAGTCGCAGGCACATTCTGCAGTGTATTGTATTTTTATCGCCGGACAAGCTATTTGAACCGTCTTTATTAACTTATTTAAAAGGTGCCCATCTCTAATAAATCACCTAAATTAACATAAGTTTCCTTTGGCGGAAATATCTGTATTCTTATGTTATCTCTAGGACGTGTTGAAACGTGTTAAATATTGAAAGCCTCATCCATCATCTGTTTTTCATTTTATTTTCAATTTGATATTTTTTTGATCAAAACATTATAACATAGCAACAGATTTTTATTTGTAGTTGTCATGATTTCGTACTAATTCCATTTTTATCTGTCTGAGAGTGCTGTCAAGCAGCGAAACTAGTCACAGAAACTTTGAAGAACATCCTAGAACATCTAGAATTCATAAGGGCCTCTTGCTCCAGTTAGCTTACCCGCTGGCTACGCCTTTCATCAACAGAAACGAAACCCAATAGTGAAGCCAGAGAAGTAGTCTCAAAGTTTGTATGTAAATGAAATGAGGTAACAATTTAAACATAATTTGAAAATCTTGGTTCGCTGCTTCATCGCGGAGGTTTCCTCCACTTTCTGCATGCCTACAACCACCCTCAATGCATAAAAAAGAACAACGTAAGCAAGAACAATTTCTTGAGACCAACCCCCAAGAATGGGGGTTTTGCGCGGAGTAAACAGGATTTTGTGTTTGTTTTGTTTCTTTACCGTCGGCCTATTTCCGTGACTATGCCCAATCACCGACGCCAGTGAGCAGTTTCACCTCACTATCCTGGAAATTTTGCCGGACCCATGCCTTTCTGTAACGAGTGTAGGGATCTTTAACGTGTCCAACATCGCATGGACACGGGACCGACGGTTTTACGCCCCCTCCGAAAAGTGGAACGTGCAGACATTCAACTCGCTCAAATACAATGCCAGAACCTCGGTTGATGTTAATGTTACAGTTTATACTAAACAGGATTTTAAACTATCTAAATGAACAAACTTTTAAGAGATAACTAGTGATGAAACTCGGCATTTTTAATCTAAAATAAATTCCCAGAAATGAACTTCAGCTTTATAAAACTGCTCAATGAAACTTATACAATCAAGTGACAGTGTTTCTACTTGATATAACATAATATATTTTTTTGTTTTCATATTCAAGGCAAATTATTATTAAAACTTATTATCTAGCATGCAATTTATATATTATTTTACATTATCCATGCATTCTGCTGCGTTGTAATATTAGAACAGCATTAATAATAATTACAGATAATTAGTTATTAGCACAATGAAGTAGAAAGCGTTTGTTAATAATAACAGACAGGTGTTGTTAAGAAGAAAAATAAAACCGAATACAATGAAACGCATATTAAGAATAATAGCGGTTTATTCATAAAAAGTCTGGACGCCGCAAATGCGTTATGGTAGTGAATTTTCATTAAAATGTTTTTCATATCAAATATGTGTATTTTTTTAAAGAAAGCAGGCATCAACTTTGGTTACCAGTATAACCTATATAGTAGAAACAATGTGCCATGTCTCATCAAACTAATTTTATTGTTTAAAAAATTCCGAAAGTAAACTTAGTGTTCCCGAAAAAAACTGGTTTCTTGGTCAACTTTATAGGTTAATAGCAAATTGAACTATTTAAATTTAAAGCATTTAATGAAAATTCGCTACCATAATGCACTTGCTGCTGTCCAGAATTTCTTTTCTTACAAACATGCAGTTCGAAGGAAAATTCAGAACTACAATAACATAAGACGTGTTCGACTAAAAAAAAATAAAAAAAATGCATCACCAACGACTTATGGGCCATCCTGTGATTGTAGAAATATTTTTTAAGATGTAGCTCCAGACACGCTATAATTAACGTATACAATTTATTTTCGTATCTTGTATAATAACGGATATATTGAGCTTTCTTGATTTTTTACGAAAATTCGACAAAAATTATATCCCATTACACGATAAACTCTATAACTAAGACTACTGCCAAAGCATCAGAGAAAGGGTCTATTTGAAATGAATTTTCTGGAAATATTGTAGCAGAATGAAGGACATGATGGTTGAAGCTAAGACTTCGGGATTTGTAAAACATTCTTTTTGAGACATTTTCTTTTCATAGTCTGTATTAGTTCCAGGTTATTTGCCTAAATGTTGGCTATTTTGACGTTTTAAATCGAGACTTTGACGTTTTGAGGAAAACTCCAATTTATTTTTCTTTAAATGCCTATATATATATATATATATATATATATATATATATATATATATATATATATATATATATATATATATATATATATATGCCGTGCGTTAAATCTGGTAGTTCAGATTTTTTGTTAATTTGTTTATAACGTTGGGCTACTTAATAATCCAAGTTATCAACGCCGAATGCAACATTGTCAAAAATACAACAAAAAAACGTTAGTTTTCGACCTTTCTTCAGTTTTTGCCGATACTCACCCTGAAGGACTAGTTTTTCGATAAAAACTATAAACTAATATATTTTCAAAGCAGACAAAATTTTCGATAATTTGAGACCACAAGCGTCTCCACAGACCCAATAGTTTCAGAAATACAGCTTTGCAAAATATTTCGATTTTTTCGAACGCGAAAATTTTTACCAATATTTTCTTGTGTAGGTGGCGTGTTTATTTGGTTGTGGACAGATGCCTTATATGAGCGGCCCCTATTTGTCTCCAGCACCCCCTTCTCTTTACGGCCTCCGCCCTTCGTACCACAACACGTGGTGGAAAGAGACTATGTCTTCTCACCAGGGCAGGTCCACATCACATCAGTTCGCGTCTAACGGGCTTGCCCATGAGTAATGCTTGGTAATCTTCCGGGTCAACCCGGACCTCCAAAGGAAGGCTGCAATTTTTCTCGACGCCACCTGACCTGATGAGATAGCAGTTGTTTTGTATGGTGGCAACCCAGACACCCAAAACCTTGACGAGCTGCGTAACCACCTATTATAGAGCTACAGCGAAAACCAGCTTCAATCTCGTCAGGTTACCTCCTACACGAGATGCAGCCAGATTTCACTTCTTGCGCACTTACCACCAGGTACGAGGGCGGGTCAATTGAGGTATGTCAAATTAAAATGTCAATTTTGGCCTCGTACAAAATTTCTAATTACGGCAAAAAGATGGACAGTTGAGAAAGATTTGTAGTTGGAAAAGTATTAATTGTACGAGGGCGGGTTAATAAGTCCGTGACTTTTTGAAGTTCCTGCCTCTTCACAGGAAGGGAAACACTGCTCCTGTCAACAATCATATGTCAGTTGACGCTTGTCAAATGTTGAACAAGCTGCGTCATTTAGTTTGTGTTAGATAGTCATTGAAAGCAGACAACCTCTTGAGTTACAAAAATGGAAAAAAGTGAATTTCGTGTGCTCATCAAACATTCTTTTTGCGGAAAAAAACACATCACTCAATCCAAGGCTAAGCTTGATAAATACTATGGGCACTCTGCACCATCAATTTCCATGGTAAAAAAGTGGTTTACTGAATTTCGTTGCAGCCGTACAAGCACAAATTGCGCCGAACGTTCTGGATGCCCAGTTGAGGTCGCTACACCCGAAACAATTGAAAAAATTCACGATATTGTGTTGGCCGATCGAAGATTGAAAGTGCGGGAGATTGTGGAAGCCATAGGCATATCACATGGCTCAGTGGTTTCGATTTTAGATAATCACTTAAGTATGAGAAAGGTATCCGCAATCGTGACAACTTCGAAGGAGTGTTGCGTTGTTTAACCGTAATAGGAACGTGCTTTTGCGCCATTTCGTAAACCTGGAGGAAACATGGATTCACCTCAACACACCAGAGACCAATTAGCAGTCAAAACAGTGGGTTTCTCCGTGCAAATCGGCACCGAAGAAGGCCAAGGTGGGTTTGTCAGACAATAAAGTCACGGCGACCGTTTTTTGGGATGCACGCGATATAATCCACATTGATTACCTTCAAAAGGGAAGAACAATCAATGGCGAATATGATACCAACTTATTGGACCGATTCAATGAAGATTGGAAGAAAAAACGACCGTATTTGGCCAAGAAATAAGTTATTTTCCGCCAAGACAATGCAAGGGTGCACACATGTGTAGTCTCTATGGCAAAATTGCATAAATTGGGCTACGAATTGCTCCCTCACCCGCCCAATTCTCCGGATTTAGCCCCGATGACTATTTCTTATTTCCAAACTTAAAGAAATGGCTCGGCGGAAAGAGATTTGACTCCAATGACGAAATCATCTCACAAACAAACACCTATTTTGAGGACCTTGACAAATCTTATTTTTTTGGAAGGGATAAAGAAATTGGAGAAACGTTGGACGAAGTGTATAGAGCTCAAAGGAGACTATGTTGAGAAATAAAACGTTTTTTTGGCAGAAAAACCGGTGTTTCATTCAAAAAGTCACGGACTTATTGACCCGCTCTCGTAAATGGAGGTATCGGGTAAAACATTAGAAGAACGAAATGGAAGAGAAAAGAAATTTTTTGGAATGTCAAAATTTTAAGGTTGTTGAATTTGGAGTGTTGTCTAGCAGTTTTGGATGCAACTATGTATATAAAATTATGTTAATATTCAGCACAAGTCTTAGACTTATTAAATAAACATGTTGTGCGATTTGAAGCAATAAAGGTAATAATAATAATAATAATATATAGGTTAGTCTTGTAAGGCTAGATATATTATCACCGTTATTAGAAACGCAGACCAATTTCGCTCTAATAAGAGCTCGTCAGTGCGCTATACTAACCACAGCTACCATAGCCGTATTACTTTATAGGTGTGTTCACGCTGTGATTAGTACAGCGCACTCACCAGCTCCCATTGGAGCGAAACCGGTCTGCGTTTTCAATTACGGTGAGAATACATCTAGCCTTACATACATTGTCTCTGTATTAAGGAAGAAATGGGCCAGGGCTGAGAATTTACAAAATTGTTAGTTGGTTGTTTACAGTCTCTATCTATAACATTTTGTGTTAACTAGAGCTGTCGTGACAACATACTAACTGGTTCCACATCAAGATGGCGACCCTGTCGTACATCTCACAATGTTCTAGGTTATTTCATTTCTGAACGTCACACAGTCTGGGATAGATATCACTAAATTCTGAATGAAAAGGCTTCTTACCAGACAACAAATTTATTCACTTAATCACTTTCCACCGCGTTTCGACCTCCAAGAGGTCATCCTCAGGGGATAAATTTGAAACAATTCTCAAAAATTGTACTTGAAAACTATACAAAAGGTTCAATAGGCCAAGACTTGTACTCCTTTGTACCAGGGGGGCCTGCCACACTATATCTGAATTCGCCAGGAAATTTGTCTCTAAACAAAAATCAATAAGAAATATCGGCGATTTAAAGGACAGCATTCAGCAACCAACAGCGGCTGCCGCTCAACAATGCTGTCGTTTAAATCGCCGATCTTTCTTATTGATTTTTGTTTAGAGACAAATTTTCTGGCGAATTCAAATGTAGTGTGGCAGGCCCCCCTGGTACAAAGGATGGAGTCTTGGCCTATTGAACCCTTTCTATAGTTTTCAAGTACAATTTTTGAGAATTGTTTCAAATTTAGCCCCTAAGGATGACCTCCTGGAGGTCGAAACGCGTTGGGAAGTGATTAAGTGAATAAATTTGTTGTCTGCTAAGAAGCCTTTTCATTCAGAATTTAGTAATGTTCTCGGTTAGTTTTATTATTATTATTATTATTATTATTATTATTATTATTATTATTATTTATATTATTATTATTTGTAATGGCGTACAAATATTCATGCAAGGTATATGTACATACAATGTTCAACAGGTGCAAATTACAATGTTAGACAAATATACGCATAAAATAAGCAAAATATCATTTACAGCTCCATCTTCATACTTTTTCTGTGTACAGTTATCAAAGTGCTTTTCCAGGCCTACTTATAATTCAATAGTTAGTAATTAAGTGTCAAAACCGCATATTTGTTAATAAATTGCAATCAACAATTACAAAATTTACAGATCATTTGCTCTACATGACCCGGAAGCCAACCTTTTCTAACACCGACGGACCCATTTTCTATACACAATATACCATCTGATACCAAAATCAGTTTGATAATATTTTTTTTTACTATTTGTATACTCAAGTCTGTACCTGGCCAAGCTTAGGTGGTGGTTCTAGTCTTTTGTTAGTATTATCAAATCCTTTCACATCAATGCTTACGTCTTTGATTGGATCATCAGTCTCCACGGCTACTATAAATCCCTATAAATAGTATTGGTCAGCATATAAATGGAATACCCCTCGTATATAAGGTTAATTAATGATCATAAAAGCAATAATAAATAAAAAGTTAGAAATAAATCAATAAATACTAAGACAACACAAACAAACAAGTTAACAAGTGAGTAAAATTCTACCAGAAAGTATTATAAAAGCAAAAAATACAAGGTGTGGTAAAATTTTTTTGGATTTGTCAATAAATAATTGTAATCGTCTTGTAAAATTTCAGACGCATTTTCGTATTGATTTACCCTGTAAATTATCTTTTGGTACTCGTGCAAAATGGGACTATATGCATTTTGATCAACCAATTTTTAGAATTATTATGAAAACCCGGACACAGCAAATGCGTTATGGTAGCAAATTTTCGTAAGAATGGATTTCCACCAAAAAAAAAACCTGTTGGTTAAATAATTGATAAAATTTAAAAGAAATAATAACAAAAAGTTTGCGGTGACTGGTATTTGTCAATCATACACGAAGAATATCACCATGCACTATCTCTTTAGCTTCTCGTCTTTTTTTATGGGAGGAAGAGCGAGGGTGTTATAAAACTTAATTTTAAACTAGCCATCTTCAGGTGAAGACAATTTTAAATAAAAATTTGCTACCATAACGCCCTTGCTGCCTGCAGACTTTTTGAAACTGATAGAATACTGCAGCTTTTCATAGAACACTGTCAAAAAGACCTACCTCAAATTCATTTTCCGTAAACACTGCAAGCAAATGAAATGAGTAAAAAAATTTAAGATAAATTTAAGGACTTCTCAAATACATGTCACGCAATATTTTTTTCGACAGAAGCCGTAGTTATTTCATAATCATTGTTTGGAAATCATCTAATGAGACATTTACGTTTTTTTTAAATTTCAACAACACACCACGAGGGCTTACAGCCTAAATACTATTGTACCGTGGGTGTTGACAAGGAGGTAAGAGGCAGCTTGTTAATTCTGGACTTGAAGGTTTAGAGGTTCGGAAGAGAAGGAAAAACATGTGCTGGCAAGGAATTTCACAACTTGGAAGTGCTCGGGACAAAAGAGCGGGCATAACAAGATGTTCTATGTCTGGTGACCTGGACAGTAAAAGGGTACATTCGCTCTGTTGCCCTGGTAGATCTGTTGGGGGCAGCAGGTGGGGGAACTATGGAGGAAAGCTCCTCTGAGCAGTGCCCGTGCAGATATCTATAAAAGAGAGGTCACCAACGGCACGTCGGTGGGCAAGGGATGGCAGCCTTTGGGTGAGGGTAGGGTCACCGATGATACGTATAGCTCTCTTTTGAATGAAGTCCAGGATAGCGAGTGTAGAAGCGGCAGCTGCACCCCAGATGTGGGGGCAGTATTCGAGGTTTGGTCTTATTTGTGAAGTATATAAGGTATAGAGATTAGCTGGTAAAAAGTATTTGCGAGCCCGGAAGAGGAAACCTAATTTCTTAGCAGCCGCTTCTGCAATTGATGTGACATGTTGGTGCCAATTGAGATTTCGATCCACAGAAATGCCAACAAGTAAAAAGGACTCATTATTTTGAATAACTTGGTTGTTCATTGTGATGGGTCAACCGGCCTCGCTTCTGGGAATAGTCGTCTGTCCCGCTTACCTCGCTACATATCCAAACTGCTAAAAAAGCTCTATTGCAAATAAGTTTCCTGTAAAAATTGTAATTAAATAACGAAATGAAACTATTGAAACAGAAACTTAAGACTTTGTGAACTATGAAGAAGAGAAAGATACTGCATTCGATATTAAAATTTCACACTAAAAAAGGCAAATCCTTGTGCTAGCATTAAAACACCGTTTTGATAACTTTTTCTCCTAAACGCCCATTACCATCCCAAATCTTCGCAAAAAGCTTGATATATTCAACATTTTTTTCTTAATCGATTATGCAATGCTTTTAAAATGTCAAATAGGTCATTTTAAATAAACGCGATATACGCAAATATGTAATTGGTGCTTTTATCCAAAAAAAATAATTCATAACGAATGTAAATAATATGCAACCTGTTACATCATAAAAGATAAATTGGCAAATATCGGGTAAACTGGAGTAAACAAACATTACTTTGAGTTCAATTCTTATTTTAATAACTGACAAATTACCCACTCCTCATTGAAATAGAACTCGGAAACCAAAGTAAACATCGGAATCAATAAAACCCATCAAAGTTTAATTACAATTTTAGTAATTAACGTGCAAGCCCATTCTGGATATCGAGATATTTATAGAATTCTCCAGTAAATGGGGTTTTGAAATAAATTTTAAACTCTGCATAAATTCAGTACGGAGTGGATTAGCAAACGTTTTCTATAAATTGGTTGACCAGCAACTAAAGCGCGATGTAGGCATTTATACAAACAATATTTGTCAATTCATACCAATATTACATGTTTTATTTATTCAGTGGCAAAAAAACTGACCAAAAGTTCCTGAATTTTCAGCACATAAAATTATTATGAATCTAAGTGATTCTACATAAAGAATGAGCGCTGTCCCAAAGACCACTTGGTCGCTCTTAGTTTCCATTCATACAAGTTGTTCACCTTATACGAATTGCCTATCACTGTCAAAACCACTTCTCCTGATAACAGAAAAGAGGTAAGAAATATTTGCCTCTTCTAGCGATAGAATAATCGATGTTGCTCCGCAGAAATGGTTTCGCCAGCACCTCCACTAGACAAGGAGCGTACGCCTTTAGTGTCAAATTACCCATATGTCGAGCTGGCTGAATGCCTTCCCTATGGACACATTTCCAATGGCATTAATGCTTACAGTTATTTAAAAGCATACGGGAGATAAATTAGCTGCCTGGAGTATTAATTTAAACAAACTTATTGATAGAAAAACTTTCATTCTATATAATACAAGGGAAACACATTTTTTCCATCTAGCGTGCAGGTTTTTTAATTTTTATTTCAACAACACACCACGAGGGCTCACAGCCTAAATACTATCGTACCGTGGGTGTCGACAAGGAGGAAAGAGGCAACTTGCTAACGCTGGACTTAAAGGTTTGGCGGTTCGGAGGGGAAGGAAAAACATGTGCCGGCAAGGAATTCCACAACTTGGAAGTCCTCGGGACATTAGAGCGGGCATAACAACATGTTCTATGTCTGGTGACATGGACAGTAAAAGGGTGCATTCGCTCTATTCTCATGGTAGATCTGTTGGGGGCAGCAGGTGGGGGAACTATGGAAGAAAGCTCATCCGAGCAGTGTCCGTGCAGATATCTATAAAAGAGAGAGAGGTCACCAACGCCACGTCGGTGGGCAAGGGATGGCAGCCTTTGGGTGATGGTAGGGTCACCGATGAGACGTATATCTCTCTTTTGAATAGAGTCCAGGATATAAAGTGTAGAATCGGCAGCGGCACCCCAGATGTGGGAGCAGTATTCGAGGTTTGGCCTTATTTGGGAGGTATATAAGGTACAGAGATTAACTGGTGAAAAGTATTTGCGAGCCCGGAAGAGGAAACCTAATTTCTTAGCAGCCGCTTCTTCAATTGATGTGACATGTTGGTGCCAATTGAGATTTCTATCCACAGAAATGCCAACAAGTGAAAAGGACTCATTACTTTGAATAACTTGGTTGTTCATTGTGGTGGGTCTAGGGCTGGTGTATCTCTTATGAGATAGAAAGCAAGACTGAGATTCGGCAGAGTTGAATTGTACAAGATTTCTACTTCCCCAGTCTAATGTTTTTTGGAGATCCACAGAGACAGAACCCTCCATTAATCTCCGATCCTCATCTAATTGGTCTAAAGATTTAGGCTTAGAATATTGTATATTTGAGTGGAGGGTGCTGTCATCCGCGTAACTGTGAACTGGGTTGGATGTGCTAGAGAGGATGTCATTGATGTGGAGAAGAAACAAAGTAGGGGCTAAAGCTGAACCTTGAGGGACGCCTGAATTAATTGGATACAGTTTAAAGGAATGACCATCCACGACAACAGAAATGCTCCAATTGGATAGGAAATTTGCTGTCCAGGTACGGAGGTTTGGTGGTAGGCCATAGATCGGAAATTTATTAAGCAGCGTTGCGTGCCAGATCTGGTCGAATGCTTTGTATGTGTCTAGAGCGACAATCTGGGATTCGCCGTTTAGTTCCATAGACTTGTTACAAGAATGGGTGACAAACGGCCGGAGTTGTGGAAAAACAAGTCGTGGATCTTGCACCAGGACAACGCACCAGCCCATAACGCGCTGTCTCTGGGGCGTTATTTAGTCGCTAGAGGCACTCCAGTGCTCGTACACGCGCCGTATTCGCCTGATTTAGCGCCCTGTTTCCGAAGATCAAGTGTGCCTTAAAAGGAACCCGGTTTGAGTCGATGGAAGAGGTGAAGCGAAAATCGGCGGAGCTGCTAAATGCTCTTACAAAAGAAGACTTCCAGCATTGCTTTGACCAATGGAAAAAAGAAATGGAAGAGTGTGTAGCGAGCGGAGGGGAGTACATTGAAGGGGAGCAATCGGTTGTAGAATAATTTTGAAAATAAAACTCTTTTCCGTAAGCAGTCTCGTTATTCAATAGCCAGACCTTGTATATGATTAAAACCAAGATTATCAAATCACGAAGGATCTATTTCAAATAATAGAGTACGCGGCTTACTTTTCGTATTGATTTTTTGATCACCCGTTACATTCTAACATCATTAAACCTTTAAAGTTAAACTGATAAAATAATACATGATTAATAAAGATTCAGTCACATCTTGATCAGTTTTTATTACTATCTACTAACAAAATAAAAATATTGTTTGTTTCAACACCTAAATGCATTAAGTAATTATTATCAGGAATTACATCAATTAACTTCAGAACGTGCAAATTTGTAAAACAAATAACTAATTAATTACGCCAAACGCCGAATACCATAAATGCATGTGTCAGAAAGAGAGGAAAGATTATTCATGCCAATTCACAATGCGTGTTAGAGCGAAATAGGGATATTGTAACTGACCTTGACTTTCCTGGATAACTGTCTGGTGCGCCAGGGCTTTTGGAGGATGACATAGACGGGGTAGGTCAGCAGATCGTACACGAAGGCTAGTGCCTTCAAGGCACTCAATGCCAACGTGATGCCTGCTGTATCCATATCCCTGTAAAAAAAGAAAAATACACATTTAAAACAAGACACTTATAGCAAGAGTTAAAGTTTGAGTACTGCTGTAACTTATTCCACAGTTATATGGTGTTTCGGTCTCTTGGTCATTACCAATAAGAAAAAACTTTCGGTACGCAGCAAGTGCGTTATGGTAGCGAACTTTCATTAAATGCTTCAAATTTGTATAACTCAATTTCCTATAAACCTATAAAGTTGAGTTTTGGTGGAGTAGTTATTAATCGAAAAACATCCTATTCTCTCATTAACCTAAAATAAATATAAATTGATTGACAAAACCTTAATAGACTTTTAGGACCGTGTCGTAGCGTTTAGATTTCTTTAATTCAGAGAAACTTAAATTTGTGTTGAGGGAAACGTCTCATTCCACTCACTTTAATAAATCAAAAAATATAGCGCTTTCAAACAGTTTTCCCAGATTTTCGACCAAAAAACTTGACCAGAAAAGGCTGATTAACGAACTCGACCTTGGTTTTCGCCCAAACAACATTTTCGCCAAGTTTGATTGAAATCAGCTTAGTATTTTTTTGAGTTATCGCTCGGACGGACACACACACACCAATTCTCCAACGCTGTAGAAAATGTGGAAGCGCCTTTTGTAGCTGCCTCGACATCAATTATAAAAAAATGGTAGATTTATCTCCAAACCACCAATTGATAATTTTCTTAAAAAGAATTCACTAATGAAGAGATCGTGACTTTTGAAATTTGAAATAATTTCTTCAAATGAGCGCTATTTGGGACCCCTGGAACCTATATATATATATATATATATATATATATATATATATATATATATATATATATATATATATATATATATATATATATATATATGTGTGTGTGTGTGTGTATGTATGTGTGTGTGTGTCACACCTATAACTTACAAATTAATGCGCCGATTTTGGTAAAATTTGGTAAGTACCTTCCTTTCGCAAGTGGCTTGGATAAGTTCGTTAGCCAGGAAAATCGGACTAGTTTTTTCCGGAAAATTTTTATATCTCCGGAAGTAAGAAAGTTAAGGCAACCATATTGGGTGCGAGGGTTTATCTCATAAAAAGAAAACCATGCACCAAAATTGGAATCTCTACGTTAAAACAAAAAAAAAGTTATAAGCTAAGTTTTTATTCGTAACACGTCAAAAAAGTAGCGATTCAAAACGTCAAAACTGACATGTTCTAGATAGAGAACCTACATGAACGGCTATGCAGCATAAATGTCGCAAGATGTTAAAAAGCCGTAAGTTTCAGCAACAATCTTCATTGTTCTTTATTTTATTAAATTATTTGCAGAAAATTTATTTAAAATAGACCCTTTATGTGATGCTTTGCTAGCAGTTTAAGTTATTTATTTAATTTTAAGGAATCAGATTACGCGTATTATTTAGCGGTTTTTTTTTCAATTGGGCAAAGTGGAAGTTTTTTATGGAGAAACGGTGTTGGTAAGTTGTTTCTATGGACTTCTGTAAGGTGAGTTTTTTACAGTTTGCATTTCTAGCTCCGTTGCAGCATGTTTACCTTGCACAGAACCTCAAATTTACTTTAGGCCTTTTAACTGTATTGTGGAGTTGAGATCGTAGCATTTGTCCGATGGTCATAAAGAGGTTCCTCTAAGCATGTTTCTGTTTTTTTTTAAACGAACAATACGCTAATCTGCTAATTTACCTATAAATGTTATTCATATTTAAAGAAAATGGAAACAACGCTCGTGCCTCGAATAAAGTTCTCTTCATCATTTGTCATTTTAACTTTAAATGAAATTTCCTTCTCCCGTTTCGCATCCGTTCAACATGTTGGGCACAGAAAATATGGGAATTGACTTAAAATTGTCATTTATAATTGAACAAAAATAAAACTTGTTATAGGTAGGTTTTAGAATAATTTCTAGATTCTAAAACCTATTGTGACTCTATAATGAAACAACGTTAAATGAGATGAAAACCATTTCAGGTTAAGGGATCGAAAAATGTTTAAACAGTAAAATAAGCTTTCGTACCCAAAAAAAAAAAAAACAAGATTCTTATAAGGCGTAATACAATAGTGCATAATAATAGTCCACGGCAACAGTACATGTCATATTCAACTGACAAATTATTTTGATAAATGTCAGATCTACTTTCAAAGTGACATGTAAATAAGTATTTTTTTCTGACATTTGTAATACAAATGTAGGCATGCTCTTCTTCTTACATTCATATTTATTTTTGGCCATCACAATTTTACTCAGAGTTGGATACAATTTTAGTGACTTTTGAATTTTGAAAAGATTTCTTCAAATGCGCGCAAACTAGGCCCCATAGAACCCATATCCGGGTTAGTTTCAGTTTTTATCTGTTTTCATATATACAGGGTGACGCATTTCTAGGGTAAAGCTCCATATATCCATTATTATACAAGCTATGAGAAAAAATTTTATATGTTAATTATGCGATGTCTGGAGCTGCATCTTATAAAATTATTTTTACAATCACACGTGGCCCATAAGTCGCTGGTGATGCAATTTTTTTCCTAATCGAACACGCCTTATATTATTGCAATTTTTGCATTTTCCATCGAAAGATAATGCATGTTTGTAAGAAAATAAATTCGGGACTCAGCAAGTGCGTTATGGTAGCGATTTTTCATAAAATGTTTCTTTCGGTAGCTTAATTTACTATTAACCTAAGGTTCGTTGGCCAGGAAACCAGTTTTCTGGGCACATTTTAAGTTTATTTTCGGCAGACTTTTGTATATTGTCAAACAATAAAGTTATTTTGATGAAATATGGTACATTGTTTCTCCTATATAGGTTATACTGGTAACCAAATTTGATGCAAGCTTTCTTAAAAAAAATTATATTTCCTATTAAAAACATTTTAATGAAAATTCACTACCATAACGCACTTGCTGCGTCCAGACTTTTTGTCTTTAAACAAACACCACGTCTCTCTAGATTCTTTATTATGCTTCAGTTGTCAATCTGCGCTAACGTGTATTAACTGCTCGTTGGTACAGTCTTGCACAAAATCATGTAAACACGGGCAGATTTACGTTAAATATTAAAAGAAAAAATACAAACAGTATTAGCAGCAGTTTATAAAAATTTTAGTATTGTTTAATAGGGCATATGTCCCCCTTTGGCTTTTATTGCAGCTTCGACTCGTTTTGGCATACAATCAATAATTTTTTTTGCAATTCGCCTTGAATTTGTCATCTCGAAACCCACACCTGAATGACAGCCTCAATCATCTTATTTTTGGTTGTACAATCCATTCTAGCAATCTGGCCTTGTATATAGACCACAAGTTCTCAATAGGATCAATGCGTGATGAGTTTCCAGGCCAGTCTAGAAGCGCAATATTTTTTCCCTTGAAATATTTCACCATATTCTTGGAAACATTACAGTGATGAGTCTTGCTGGGAGATTGATTCGCCAACTGCTTAAACTCCTGTTCTCTGGACAAACACGTTTCTAACACCCCTTTATATTTTCGCTGTTTATCATGCCTTTGATAGCTATAAGTTTCCCTGTTGGTTCCCACATCTGAAAAACAGCACCAAAACGTGACTGGATGTTTCGGTGCCTGGGCCAAGTGAGATTTAATGGTCTTAAATAATAAAAAATCTTTTTAATTTGTTTTCGCATGTTCTAATTAAAACATTGTAAACGTAATTTTCCATTGTTATCACTGATTTTTAGAGCGATTATAATATCAGAACAATTGTTTTATATCGCATGACGTTGCTTAGCCTGGGTTACTGCGATTATAATCTGTGTTTAATTGAAACAGTAGATTGTAGATATGATTTATATATTGCCACTCATAATCACCTATTTTACAATATTATGATTCATAAATTAACAACCAAAGGGGCCAATTAGGTTTGACAGGAGAATATCGTCGTATTTTGAGGTTAAAATATTCACATAATGTCAATTTTCTTATTTTTAACGCATTTTTCTTTTTTCTCTAAAAATAAAAAAATCTACTGATCAAGCAAGCCTTAATAGACTTTAGTTCTTTTCCCAAATACACTTATTTTAAAAAGCTTCTCAATTACATACAACCTTTGTAAGTCTCCAACAAATCGGGGCAGTGAGGCCGCGGACGAGTCTTGAGGGAGGAAAAAAAAGCCCCCAACAAACTTTTGCAGCAAAAAATTTTCACCGCAGCCTGGCGCGAGATACCAGCCGCGAAAACAATAGCCTATTATTACAACATAGTAATATTTTATAGCACAATAGACCGAAGATCTACAAACGAAGCAATTTTGTGGATAGCCAATGGGAGCTGATCCAACTCAACTATCAATAGACAAAGGAATAGGTGATGTTAAGAAAGACACCTGCATCCAAGTAAGAAGTAAACAACCAACGCCCCAGACAGAAAATATAAAAGACTAATCACCAAGGCAAAACGTTCACTTCTCGTCACCGCTTAGCCTGAGTTATTTCGTGCTACGTTTCCAATATTATTATAGACTCATGTTGATATTATTATTTTATTATTTTGCAACATATTATTAATGTTTCAGTGTATTTTGTAAAAGTCACAGAAACAACAATTTCGTGATTTTCATTACCGTGTTTAGGATTCCTTTTATTTTTTTATTTTATGAGAAATTATTTCCTAAAATTGGTACATGGTTCACCATTTATAATACAAACACGCGTGCCAAATTTGCTTGGACTTATTTTGTTATTTCCGGAGATATATTTTTTTACGAAAGAAAACACAAAATTTTCCGGGAAAACCTGGACCACTTTTCCTGGCTAACGAACCTATCCAAGCCACTTACAAAAGGAAGGTACCCAGTAAATTTGATCAAAATCGGTCCATAATTTTTTGAGTTATCGGTATGATACATATACATATGATATATAGATATATATATATATATATATATATATATATATATATATATATATATATATATATATATATATATATATATATATATATATATATATATATATATATAAATTGTACCTGACCCTGAATGTCGGTTTTAGGGGCCCTAGTTCGGACTCATTTGAAGATTTTTTTTCAAAATTAAAAAGTCCGGATCTCTTCAATAGTTAATTTTTTAAGTACACTTGGAGAGCCCAAATCACCACAACACATTTTAAAAAGACCTGACGATCGTTTCACTAACCAAGTTAGCGTCATCAGAGGATGAAACATTCTAAATACTTAAAAAACTAACATCAACTTATATACCGGATCTCAGGTAAAGAGATCGAACCGAGATGAGACACTAGTCGTAGGCAAATTCCACAGTGTATTGTATTTTTATCGCCTGACCAGGTCAGGCGATAAAAATACAAAAAAATAAATAAATACAATACACTGTGGAATTTGCCTACGACTAGTGTCTCATCTCGGTTCGATCTCTTTACCTGAGATCCGGTATATAAGTTGATGTTAGTTTTTTAAGTATTTAGAATGTTTCATCCTCTGATGACGCTAACTTGGTTAGTGAAACGATCGTCAGGTCTTTTTAAAATGTGTTGTGGTGATTTGGGCTCTCCAAGTGTACTTATCAGTGCTCATTAAAGGTTCCAATCTTCACTTAGTTAATTTTTTTTAAAGAAAATTCACGAAAAAAAAATGAACGCGAGAAAATGCAACCAGCCCAGGATAAAAAGTACAGTCTTGTGGGAACGTTCTGCTAATCATAATGAAAAATAAAATAAGAAGCAAATTTTAAAGGAACAGCCTTAGTGGTCCAGAGGTAAGAATGTATACCTCTCACCGAAGGGTAATCGGTTCGATTCCCAGGTTCCCCCTTTCACTTTTCCAGTACATACTGCTAAATTAAAATCAACCCAGGTTGTGGCATTGTATTTAAAGTTTAATGTCTGCACGTTCCGCCCTCCGGAAGGAGCGTAAAGCCATCGGTCCCGTGACCATGCGATCTTGGGCACGTTAAGAGTCCCTACCCTTCTTACAAAAAGGCAGGGGTTTGGCAACATTTCCAGGATCATGAATAAGAATGAAATATATATATATATATATATATATATATATATATATATATATATATATATATATATATATATATATATATATATATATATACTGACCCCGGATATGGGGCCTAGTTTACGCTCATTTGAGGAAATTTTTCAAAATTCAAAGGTCTGAATCTCCTCAATAGTGAATTTTTTAAAGAAAATTCACTAATATACTAAACTTAATTGTGTGTGTTTGGAAATAGGCATGGCATAGGAGGGTTATCCATCAGCAACAGACTTTTATAAACTAAACTTAAGTCATAAAAAAATTCGAACGGGTACTTTCAAAAATTACTCTCAAAAATTATATTTAAAAAAAACATTAACTTTTAGTAGTGCCTCGGTGGTTCAGTGATAAGAACGTGTGCCTCTGAACCGAAAGGTACTGGGTTCGAGCACAGGGTACTCCTTTCACTTTTTCAGTACATATTGTACAATTAACATCAACCGAGGTTGTGGCATTGTACTTGAATTGAATGTCTGCACGTTCTGCCCTTCGGAGGGGGCGTAAAGCCGTCGATCCCGTGTCCATGCGATGTTTGGCACGTTAAAGATCCCTACCCTCTTTACAGAAAGGCAAGGATTCGGCAAAATTTCCAGGATAGTGGGGTGAAACTGCTCCCTAGAGTCGGTGATTGGCCATATCGCGGAAATAGGCCGACGTTAAAGAAATAAAAAAAACACACACACAAACTTTTAGTGCCTTACTGGTGTTTGAAATGTATTAAAAAATTATATATAAAACTCACGTTAAATTTAACATATAAAATCATTTTGTACTTGTGTTGAATACTAATAAATACACTTTTCTCAGTCAGGTTTAAAAAATACGGTTGTGGTGAAATGAGTTTTATCCAAGTGCACTTACAGCTACATTCACAAATATATATATATATATATATATATATATATATATATATATATATATATATATATATATATATATATATATATATATAGACAAAAAATGAGCAACTACTAACCGTAATTCCACCATTTTTTAACACAGTTTCCTCCAAAAGCACAAAACAATTACAAAATAATATATTTATGAGCTGAAAAGGATTAAAAAATACAAGACTGCTAAAAACTAATAGAACAGATTAAGTACAGACTGACGGACGGACACAACTAAAACTAATGTTCACTCAATTTCACACCACCCCACACAGTGAGTGTTCTCTACACGAGATCACATCGAAAAGTGAAACCACTGATGAATCGATCCAGTTAAAGGTCGATCACTGATAACATCAAATGCCCGGCTTGTACTCTAAGATAATGATAACGTGTCAATTGTTGATTTCAGAATATACGAGTGTTGCATTAAAAATATAGTGCACCGCAAAAATGATTCAACATATTGTATAAGTTAGTTGAAGAACTAATTTGGTAGTTATTGTTATTATCTTTAGATATCAAGAGTTCGGGACGCAGCAAGTGCGTTATGGTAGTGAATTTTCATTAAAATGTTTTTAATAGCAATTTTTTAAAAGAAAGCAGGCATCAAATTTTGTTACCAGTATAACCTATATAGTAGAAACAATGTGCCATGTTTCATCAAAATAACTTTATTGTTTGAAAATGTACAAAAACTTCCGCAAGTAAACTTAAAATGTTTCCGAAAAAACTGGTTTCTTGGTCAACCTTATAGGTTAATCGCAAATTGAGCTATTCAAATTTGAAGCATTTAATGAAAATTCGATACCATAACGCACTTGCTGCGTCTCAAATTTCGTTTCTTACAAAGATGTATTATATTTCGATAGAAAATGGAAAAATGGAACAACATAAGGCGTGTTCGATTAAAAAAATATATTTTGAATCACCAACGACTTATGGGCCAGCCTGTAATTGTATTGTAATGTATACAATTTTTTTCGTATCTTGCATAATAACGGATATATTGAACTTTAAAGATTTTTTTACGAAAATTCGACAAAAATGATACCATTAACCGATAAAATCTATAGCCAACACTATACTGCCAAGGCATCCGAGAAAGGGTCTATTTGAAATGAATTTTCTGGGAATATTTTAGTAAAATAAAGGACAATGACGATTGAAACTAAGACTTCAGGCTTTGCAAAACATTCTTCTTAGGACATTTTCCTTCCCTAGGTCATATTATTTTCAGGTTCATTGCCTGAATATTACCAATTTTGACGTTTTATATCGCGACTTTAACGTTTTGAGGAAAACCCAATTTTTTTTAAATGCCTCTAACTTTTTGTCCTTTAACCTACAGAGCTAAATTTGGGTTAAAGGGGTCCTAAAAAGTTTGAAGAAATTTTTTCAAAATGCAAAAGTCGGAATCTCATTAGTGAATTTTTTAAAGAAAATTAACTAAAATTGATAATTTAAGACAGGCACATGGTTGTCACCACCAAGGCAGAGAACACACCAAAAATTTAGAACAAAATGTTATTCTCCATGATTTAAAATAAGTATGGACGCAGCAGGTGAGTTAGGTGCGTTATACGAATTTTCATAAAAATATTTCTAAGGTCAAATATATGATTTAGGGCATTTTTTCTACGAACATTCACTAATGAGGAGATGCAGACTTTCAAATTTTGAAAACATTTCTACATGAGAGTGAACTAGAACCCATCTTCGGGGCAGTTTCAATTGATATATATATATATATATATATATATATATATATATATATATATATATATATATATATATATATATATATATATATATATATATATATATATATATATATACCAGCTGTTTTTCAAAAGTGGCTCACCGCAGTAAGTTTTTTATTTTTGTGATGAAACATTAAATTTCGTATGTTAGTATATGACATACATTCAGAGTGATTGACGTATTCAATTGTTTTCGGTCCCTTCCGGCTTCCGGCGAAAATGTCTGAAACTTTTGATTTTTAGATTGGACCTACGGTATTTTTTGTTTTATTTGATGGAAAATGACATTCTGAATACAATGACACCTCATATGTCAACTTTTGTCATTTTCGCTTAAAAACATTTTTCAAATTTCAATCTAGGCTGTCATGACTATGTTAAAACCATTATTTTTTATTCAAGAGGTCATGGAAAAATAGATTTGATCATCTAATGTTATTTGTTTCTTTTCCTGGCGGGTTAAAAGATCCCCGAATCGTATTTTTAATTATAATTCAAGTTTTTCGAATGGAACGAGTTAGCATATTCGGCATAATCATTTTTTTATTTAATGTTTTTAGATTTTTTTATTATTTTGAACTCAAACATTCGTTTATCACGACAAGCAAAAAATGCTTTGTTTTCTTGTAGATTACGCAATTTTTTTTGGCATGATAAAACGCCAACGCCTATATTTTCACTTACAATAAATGTTTCATTTTCTTCATTAGGCTTGATACGGGTTTTCTTTTCTAATTTTGGAAAATGTTATGATGGCAATATCATGACAAGAACCTAGAGTTTAGATGATCTGTTTCTTAAAATGTTTTGCTTAATAAGTGTTTATATATTAACTTTTTTTATTTTTTTACCTGTCACTGGGGAAGTAGAAATTCTGTACAATTCAACCCCACCAAATCACAGTCTCGCTTTTTTCCTTTTCACTTGTTGGCATTTCTGTGGATCGATATATCAATTAGCACCAACATGTCACATCAATTGCAGAAGTGGCTGCTAAGAAATTAGGTTTCCTCTTCCGGGCCCGCAAATACCTTTCACCAGCTAATCTCTATACCTTATATACTTCACAAATAAGACCAAACCTCGAATACTGCTTCCACATCTGGGGTGCTGCTGTCGCTTCTACACTCGCTATCCTGGACTCCACTCAGAAGAGAGCTATACGTCTCATCGGTGACCCTACCTTCACCCAAAGGCTGCCATCCCTTGCCCACTGACGTGCCGTTGGTGACCTCTCTCTCGTTTATAGATATCTGCACGGGCACTGCTCAGAGGAACTTTCTTCCATAGTTCCTCCACCTGCTGCCCCCAACAGATCTATCAGGGGAACAGAGCGAATGCACCCTTTTTACTGTTCAGGTCACCAGACATAGAAGATCTTGTTATGCCCACTCTTTTGGCCCGAGGACTTCCAAGTTGTGGAATTCTTTGCCGGCACATGTTTTTCCTTCTACTCCGAACCTCCAAACCTTCAAGTCCAGAATTAACAAGTTGCCTCTTTCCTCCTTGTCGACACCCACGGTACGATAGTATTTAGGCTGTAAGCCCTCGTGGTGTGTTGTTAAAATATAAAATAAAAAATAAAAATAAATAATAAAATTTAAAAAAAGTCACAATTATGGCCAATGTGTTTTTGACTGACAGACTCCATTGCCAAATATCAACAAATCTTTATTTCCAGGCCTACTTATTACAGATGCCATTGCGTTTATTTTTTGGAAAACTTTGAGTTTTATCAAACATCTGTTGTTCTGTGCTGAAATTAAATTAGCGGTTAAATGTGTGGGGGTGGAACTTTGTCCGCCTGTCTGTCAATAGGCGCAATAACTTTCGATTGACTTGAGGTATCATCTTCAAATTTGGTATCCAGTTAGCACCCTACAAAGGAGCGCTTCGAATTGTTGTTGGGTAAGATCGCTTCAGGGGTAGGGGATACATAAGGGGTGATTTGGTGAAAATTGACATTTTTTTAATAAAACATGTACCTTATCACAGCTGGAAGCTGTGGAAGTTTTGATTCAATTTGCAGCACTATTTTACGTAGTCTCTCCTTTTATCAATGCATTTTCCCAACGAATTAGAAGTTTTTTAATGTCCTTATAGAAAAATTAATTCGATCGTGTCTTTAATCAATTGCGCACAAACGTCTCCACGTCTTGGTTGTCATAAAAACGGCCTCCTCCAGGTTTTTTTTTTGAGTGGTCCAAACATGTGATAGTCGCATGGTGCCAAATCCATGCTATATAGGCGGGCGTGCAAGTGTTTCCCAATGGATTGTTTCCAGTTTTTCTTGGGTCAGAGCAACTGTTGTCGTTCGGCTTCACCAAGGAGCTCGAAGTGGTAGGCGGCATTAACTCTACACCGCTTATGAAGGAAATCAATGAGCAGTACGTCTACGCAATACCCCCCCCCCCCCCCAGTGTCAGAGCTTTGCCTGCAGAAATACGTGTTTTGGCTTATCGAGGTGGGGCTTCCACTGGGTCTCGTCAGTTCATGCTGGCTTGTTTAGATTTCGGGGTGTAATGATGCACCCACGTCTCGTCACAGGCAATAATGCGACTTAAAAAATTACCTTCATCTGCTCGAAATCACTTCAAAAGCCTATCACAAAATGCAAAACGGGTTACTTGGTGATCTTCCGTCAGAAGGCGAGGAACCCATCTTGCTGACACTTTTCGGTAACCCATGTCATTCGAAATGATCGATTGTGAACGTCCCTATGATATTTCGACTTCGGCAGCCATTTGTGATACAATAAGCCAAAGGTTGCAGTGCTATCGGGGCGGCAAAGCCGCGGACGAGCCCTGAGGGGGAGAAAAAAAGGCGCTGGTCAGCTTCAATAAGATCACAGACTGCACGGACGTCCGCCTCACTGATGCTTGTCCAGAGTCGGAGTGCATGACCTTTGTTTGCCACTGATTTTCGGTCACTTGAAAATTTGTTATGGCAGTAATAGACTTGGGCCTATGAAAAGGTTTTGTCACCAAACTGTGCAGTCATTTGCGGCAAATTTTCGGCGGGTTTTACGCCCTCCCCCGACAAAAAATTTATAATAATGCGATTCTCAACGGACGTTGGTACCTCTTGCTCAGACATGATGCTATTGACAGACTGAGGCTGACAGTTAACCAGCCTTAGTGCCTTAGCGAGCCGCGCTGATAGTCACCTCCTGTTCACATCCCCACCTAATATATACCAAGGCATCGTGCCACTCCCTTTACCTAAGGAGCGTTAAAATAAAAATCCCGGTTTATATCTTATCCACCCTCGTATTTAGTTAACCACACAAAATATTTTTGTCTTGTGCGTTTCTCTGATCACCAGTGGCGCACATATTTTTCTTTACATGCTTATAGTTTTTTTTAACTTGGAGATCTGAATTTTGGTACGTAAGATACGTTTAATAGTAGAAACTTGCGTACCAAATTTGGTTGCCGTAGCTTTGTTATTATCGGAGATACATATATTTACCCCCTGCCCCCCCCCCCCAATTCCAACATTTACCCCGGAAAAAATGGTCCGATTTTGCTGGCTAACGAACTTATGAAGCCAATTACAAAATGAAGCTAGTTTCCAAAACAACAGAAGTTATCTATTTATTAAAAACTTAAACGCCAGTTAACACGTGAAGACGAATGTTTAGTGGTCAATATATTTTTTTAAGTTTTGCTTCAAGATCGTAGCCCCGCCCTAATAAAAAGGTTATTGACACCCTGGTACAACACTGTCTTAACATAACATTATTATATCTAACATTGGAAACTTCCCCGTAGAACTTGTTTTATCCAACTTGGTGGTGTCCAACCCCACTACTGTTGTCAGTAGAAAGCATACTTACTTATGCCTATGCTTATAGTGTGATGCATTCTGCTGACGTTAATGTCATCTAAACTATTGCACTAAACAGGGACATTCTATTTTAAGAGAATAGATAACAGTGATACAGTTTTGACATCATTATGACCTCCTGCAAACTCAATGTGACTCTTAGTAATTGTTTTGCAGTTTCTGGGTCAAGTACACGCAAATACAACGTGATTCATTTACTTGTTCACAGAACAAAATTTTGAATCACAAATATTTCGTTATAATAACACTTTGTGTTAACCTAGGGTTAAAAATATATCACTGACCTATGAACACCATTAGCAGATATCCTATGACGGTTATATCAAAATACAATTGTCTGGTAGTGAAAGCCTTTTAATTTTTCCTTAACAATTTGCTTATACTGGTTTGTATCTCTGTGGGTCTACGTATCCGTATGTGGTTAATAAAGTTTAGTTACCTGACTTTTATCTGTTTTTTTAGTCCGCATATGGGTTAATTTCACTGATTCTGGTTCAAAGTTCCAATACTAAAATTCTAATTATAAATGTCAACATTGTAGTACGTACTCTAATGCTCGTTTTTTCAATCATCATGGCAATAGGTAAACTTCGTTGAAAAGAACTGTTCCCCGAAAATTTGAAGACAATTTTTTTACGTAAATTCAATATTTCTGTATGGAAAAGTTGCAAAGAGTTTTTACGAAAATTCGCTAAACAATATTTTTAAATAAATTAACTAAAAAACGTTTACCAAAATTAGTCTATTGTATTGAATTTTGTATCCACTATCCTGGATAGTTCGCCGACCCCAGGCTTTCTGTAAGGAGGGTAGTGATATTGTATGTGTGTATAAAGAATACGGGATGATTTCGCAAGATGCATCTACTCTTTCATTCGCCACAGCATTATATAAATTCAGTGTTGCAGCACGTATCGAACCGTTAAAAAAAGTAACTAGAATGGCAAAGACATGCTTTACAAATAATTTTACCTTTACTATACTTTCACTTAGACTTCCCTTTTGTTTTCATTTTCTATTATTTTTCCCTTCGTCTTTTTAGTGAATTTTCTTTAAAAAAATTCACTAATGAGGAGATCCCGACTTTTGAATTTTGAAAAAATTTCTTCAAATGAGCGCTAATTAGGCCCCCCAGAAAACATATCCGGGGTCAGTTTCAATTTTTATATGTTTATATATATATATATATATATATATATATATATATATATATATATATATATATATATATATATATATATATATATATATATATATATATATGTATCACACCGATAACTCAAAAAATAATGGGCCGATTTTGATCAAATTTGGTGAAAAAATTCCTTTTGCAAATGGCTTGGATGAGTTCGTTAGCCAGGAAAATCTGCCCAGGTTTTCCCGGAAAATTTTGTGTTTTCTTTTGAAAAAAATTTATATCTCCGGAATTAACAAAGTAAGGGCAACCAAATTTGGTATGCAGGTTTACATCCTTATAGGTAAGTTACCTACCAACATTTAGCTATGTAGGTCAAAAGACAAAAAAGTTATAGGCATTTAAAAAAAATGAGATTTTCCTAAAAACGTCAAAGTGGCGATTTAAAATGTCAAAATTGGCAACATTTAGGCAAATAACTTAAATCTAATACGGGCTATAGAAATAAAATGTCTCAAGAAGGATGTTTTACAAACCCTAAAGTCTTAGTTTCAACCGTCATTGTCCTTCATTTTACTAAAATATTTGCAGAAAATTCATTTCAAATAGACCTTTTCTCTGATGCTTGGCAGTAGCCTTAGCTATAGAGTTTATCATTTAATGGTATATATAATTTTTGTCGAATTTTCGTAAAAAATCAATAAAGCTCAATATATCCGTTATTATATAAGATATGAAGAAAATTTGTATATATTAATTATACGGTGTCTTGAGCTACATCTTAAAATAATATTTCTACAATCACAGGGTGGCCCATAAGTCGTTGGTGATACAAATTTCCTTTTTTTAATCAAACACGCCTTATGTTATTGCATTTTTGCATTTTCGATCGAAATATAATGCATGTTTGTACGAAAAGAAATTCTGGACGCAGCAAGTGCGTTATGGTAGCGAATTTTGATCAAATTTTTCATATTTGAACAGCTCAATTTGCTATTAACCTATAAGGTTGACCAAGAAAC
This sequence comes from Tillus elongatus, assembly GCA_964006375.1. NCBI lineage: Eukaryota > Metazoa > Arthropoda > Insecta > Coleoptera > Cleridae > Tillus > Tillus elongatus. The sequence continues at coordinate 17,367,506 of OZ023265.1, read as the reverse complement.
GTCTTTTTTCGGGAACATTTTAAGTTAACTTTTGGAAATTTTTGTACATTTTCACACAATAAAGTTATTTTAATGGAACATGGCACATTGTTTTTACTATATAGGTTATTTTGGTAACCAAATTTGATGCCTGCTTTCTTAAAAAAAACTCACATATTTGTTATTAAAAAGATTTATATGAAAATTCACTACCATAACGCACTTGCTGCGTCCAGAAATTTTTTTTCTTACTCTATTTTTTCCTCGATTTTTTTCTTCTGTCCTTTTTAGTGAATTTTCTTTGAAAAAATGTCTTCAAATGAGCGCGAACTACGCCCCCTTGAACCCATATCCAGGGGCAGTTTAATTCTTATATGTATATATATATATATATATATATATATATATATATATATATATATATATATATATATATGTATGTATGTATCTATGTATGTATATGTATCACATCGATAACTCAAAACATAATCAGCCGATTGTGATCAACTTGGTGAGTACCTTCCTTTTGCAAGTGGATTGGATAAGTTCGTTAGCAAGGAAAATCGGCCCAGGTTTTCCCGGAAAATTTTGTGTTTTCTTTCGAAAAAAATTTATATCTCCGGAATTAACAAAGTAAGGTGGGGGCAAATTTGGTACGCTGGTTTCTGTCATAAAGGGTATCCTACGTACCAAAATTAAGATCTATACGTTAAAAGACAAAAAAGTTATACGTAAATGATTTTTTAATTAATTACATCTGATTAAAGAAAGTTAAAACGTCAAAATTGATAATTATGGTAGGAGTACGAATAAGAGTGAAAAATACGACACGAAATGACTAACACGCTTCTATATATGTGTCTATATATGTGTCGTTATTTTCCTTCATTTCGTTAAGACAATTAACATAGGTGCTACCAGGTATACCTCCTAATACATACATGTCGACCGCAGCCGAGTTGGCTAAGCCCTGTACATCGGATAATCGACTCCTACATGACGAGTTCTAATCCTAGTTAGTGACTTCACTTTTTATCAATTTTTATTAGTCTCATATCACTTTACCGTTATCTGATCAAATTGTTGTTATTCCGATGAATTTTTTAGCGAGTTTTTGTATAAAAAATAATTTTATAGAGGAGATGAAAGTTTTAAGACTTAATTCGATTTGAATAGCATATCTGGTTGTTTATTCTTGATCTAACTTAGTGAAACCGTACCATATTTAATACAGTCGTAGACTTTTTCCGTGACTTCAAAGTGCTTGTTTTAGTGAATTTTCTTTAAAAAATTCAACAATGAGGAGATCCCGACTTTTGAATTTAGAAATAATTTCTTCAAATGACCGCGAACTAGGGTCAGATTCAAATTTATTGTGAAAATAAATGTGTTTCAATCAATGACTAAATAGATACAGGATGGAGTGTGGCATGTTTTATGTATGGAGAATTAGCGGACTATTTGATGACCTTTCAACTTTCAACTTTGATTTACAATTATCTCCGCAAGAATTTCAAGGATTTTCAAAACTGCGTACACGATTGAACAGAGAATTGACTAGCCTTTCCAACGATGTGTCACTCAGTCTTACTTGCAATTTAAAAATTTAATGAAGATAGCTGCCCCTGTTAGACGGATAAAGTAGCGGCTTGGATATACGCGCGAAAACGCGCTCTCCAAAACAAAATCGACCTGTCCGGGATTTTTTTTAAATATAACTTTAAATAGTGGCAGGGCAACGTCGGTACTTGGATGGGTGACCACCTGGGAACACCGTATGCTGCTTAGTGCCCTCGGAAGGCAATGGCAAGTAGTAGTAGAAGCAGCGCCAAGCAAATAGATCACCTCGTACCCTTTTTGTAAACCACTGAAATCAGCAACCATGCCCTACTGCTTCTCGGTTTTGTACCCAAACCTCATCGACCTCAAAATAAAGATCATGACGGTCTTAGATTGAACGGAACTTACTTGACTCCACTGTAGAGTCCTTGGGCCAAACATTTTTGTTCAAAGACTCCCAAAAACCTCACATTCACATAGGCACTGATAAGACGTTCTTCAGCTTCTGGCAAATGGGATTCTCTCGACACCTACCCATATAAGGTGTCTATACGGCGAAGCGCAGAACGGCTCCTACTAAGAAGCCCGACAGTCTTGTTTCTAGTCGACCTCTCCACAGAGTCATTCGCCTGTCTACAGCCACCGATTGACCTCCAGTCCTTATCCATGGCCTCCTTAGTCCATATATCTAGGGCGTCGGAGACCACCTATGTTTATAGCAGGCTGGGGGGCACAGAACAGCCGCCGGGAACCAAGCTTTGCGCAGTTATTCGCCACCTAATTCCGCACTACGCCTCAGTATCCTAGAACCCACATAAGCTGTATCTTCTTTGTACTGGCCAGCTCCGCAAGAGCGCCAGCATTGATCTAATCCGGGGGAGCGCCTGACTCTCCGAGCAAATGTACACAAATTCCTCGGGGCTCGTCCTCACATCCTGTCGAATAGCTACAGACAGGAGAGCCTAGACCTCCGTTTCGAATGCCGTGGTATATGCGCCCAGAGCATAAATCGTTGGAGTTTGGCAATGGCAAACCACCGAGCTTATTTTTCAATCAAACTTCCTTACCGAAACAGCGACACTCAGGTTGGGTTAGACAATTTACTTTAGTTAACTTTAAGTACTCGAAAACGCCATGTATAGTTTTCGATTGGCCATATTGTATATAAAATAACCGTTTCAAGTTAAACACTGCAAGCCAAGATAAGCGCAGGGAAAATGTAAATAAATTAATAGACGCCAGTGAATAAATTACCCAAAATAACCGGATCATACGATGTGTGGACGATAGTCCAACCAGATAACAACATAATTACTTCAAAGTCAATATATATGACATATTGTTACATTTAATTATAAAATATTAATCATAATCCGGTATCCAGAAACAGCTCAAATAAAAAACAAATCATATCCGCCTAATGTGACATTTGATGACACGAGACATAGGCGTGCTTTACAGGGCCTTATTACATCAGAAGACACTTATTATCTCGGGTCACGGTCACGGTTCACTGTTACTGCTATTATTATGTCTTAACGGTGGATTTTAGAACACACCATCACAGCCTAAGCGGGATGTCGCCTTGTCATCGAAACCATGACACTCTGTCTGCAGCGGCTCTTTTAGTGAATTTTCATTAAGAAAAATCACTAATGGAGAGGTATCGATGGTAAGACTTTTGGAAAATATTTGAAATGAGCGCGAATTAGGACCTCTAGAACCCATATCCGGGGTCAGTTTCAATTTTTATATGTATGTATCCAACCGCTAACTCAAAAAATACTTGACCGATTTCGACCAAATTTGGGAATTACCTTGATTTTGTTAATGGCTTGGATGAGTTCGTAAATGGGCGCCGTGCGTCTAATTTTTCTTAGAAAAAAATGTAAAGAAAATTTTGAAAACGCAATATTTTTTGAAATATTGAAGTGTTTCGAATGAAAATTTGCACATATATAGGAGACGTTACAGTATAGCTGTTGACCAAATTTCAAATTAAATGGCATACGAGGACAGGAGTTATTAAAAAATCAAAATTATAAGTGAATAAACAGTCTAAGATATCAGTTCAAATTTCATACAGCATTTCCCACGTTCAATGTTGACAAGGATGATTAGACTGTGAATGCGTCATTTTAAGTAGATAATTCAAATAGAAACAGTCACCTGACAATTAAATATAAAGGAGCCGGGTTGTCAGATTTAATAAAATTCCATTTGAATCTTAAAATGTAAAACATATGGTAATAACACATATTGGTACTTATTCATAACAAAAAAAGTTCGTCAAAAAATTAATCCATCCAATAAATGTGGCTTAATATTAATAAATGTTGAGTTACCAATAATTTCTCTTTCGATTTATTATAAATTCTAATTTACTCAATCTGACACCGCTGCATGGTAGGCCAACTGTCATCGCGAAACGGGAGCCGCCGACCGACGACTGCCGACGTCGAAACGCGAGACACTCAACGTGTTATTTACATTTGTTAAAACTGAAATGTTTTGTTATATTACAGAATATACCAAATACACGTTTCATTTCAATGAAATGGTTTAAAACTATAAGTTCAGTACTAATTTCCGACGCTTCAGCGCCAGTAGCATTATAATCCAGAAATCTATTTACTTTTAAATATCAATCTAACCTCAAAACATTCGAAGATTGGTTATTATTGTTTATGGTTTTATTTTGCAAAGCATCCTTACATAGAGTGTTAGCGACTAGCCACGTTTGTTGTTATAAAGCTCTTTATTATTATATCTCTACATATTATGTTAGAGTTGTTATTAAAAAGTGTTCTTTTGATTTGGTCTTAAAGTTTCTGACACAATTGTTGATCAAAGGTAAGTTATCGTTATTTGTGTTCTTCAATATTTTTAATAACCTGGCAAGTGAAACAAATACTAACTTATACTTATTGGTTCCAGTATCACAAAAATTTCGGGACGCAGCAAGTGCGTTATAGTAGTGAATTTTCATAAGAATTGTACACTGTTAGTAAGATATACTATTAATATAATTCTTTAAATTTAAATGGACCTTTGAGATCAGTTTTAGAGTCATAGTTAGCGATTATTTGAAAAAAAATATGTTTTATATGGAGCTACTAAATTCAAATTTGGTCTTAGATATAATATGTAAATACTGCAAGGGTCTTTAAAAAAATTGTGTTACAAATTTCATTAAAGTTACAAAAGTTTTTCAGAAAACAATTAATTATTTACAAAGGGAATGTATCTGTCAAATTAAAAATATGACAGGTATTTTTCCTTATTAATTGTTTGGATGGTTTTGTTTTACTCGACCCATCCAGTTTTTGCAAACAATAAACAACAAAAAAGGTTTTTTAAAACAAAACGAAGCTCAATATGTTATTTTTCTTTAATTTATTACCCACGTGCGTTTACATAAGTGTCACTATGGTTCAAGATTGAAGATTCTGGCTTAATGGGAAATTTATTGAGCTATCGGATTTGAAATATTTTTACGAAAATTTTCTACCATAACATAAAAAACCTTTTTTGTTGTTTATTGTTTGCAAAAACTGATGGGTTGGCTAAAACAAAACCAACCAAGCAATTAATAAGGAAAAATACCTGTCATATTTATAATTCGACAGATACATTCCCTTTGTAAATAATTTATTTTTTCTGAAAAACGTTTGTAACTTTAATGAAATTTGTAACACAATTCTTTTAAAGGCACTTTCAGTACTTACATATTATATCTAAGGCCAAATTTTAATTTAGTAGCTCCATACAAAATATAAATTTTTTTCAAATAATAGCTAACTGGGACTCTAAAACCGATCTCCAAGTTCCATTTAAATTTAAAGAATTAGTTTTAATAATATATCTTACTAATAGTGTACAATTCTTATGAAAATTCACTACCATAACGTACTTGCTGCGCCCAGAGTTTTTTATCTTATTGACAGACCTAAATTTTGGTACATGCACCACATTTTTTAATACAAACATGTGTACAAAATTTGGTTGCCCTTACTTTGTTATTTCCGGAGATATGAAAATTTTCCGAAAGAAAACACAACATTCCCTGGAAAAACCTTGGCCGATTTTCCTGGCTAACGAACTTATCCAAGCCACTTGCAAAAGGAAGCTACCCACCAAATTTTAACACAATCGCCTCATTATTTTTTGAGTTATCTGTGGTATACATACATACATACATACATACATACATACATACATACACATACATACATACATACATACATACATACATACATACATACATACATACATACATACATACATACATACATACATACATACATACATACATACATACATACATACATACATACATACATACATACATACATACATACATACATACATACATACATACATACATACATACATACATACATACATACATACATACATACATACATACATACATACATACATACATACATACATACATACATACATACATACATACATACATACATACATACATACATACATACATACATACATACATACATACATACATACATACATACATACATACATACATACATACATACATACATACATACATACATACATACATACATACATACATACATACATACATACATACATACATACATACATACATACATACATACATACATACATACAAACACACACATACACACAAACACACAAACACACAAACACACAAACACACACACACACACACACAAACACACACACACACAAACACACACACACACACACACACACACACACACACACACACACACACACACACACACACACACACACACACACACACACACACACACACACACACACACACACACACACACACACACACACACACACACACACACACACACACACACACACACACACACACACACACACACACACACACACACACACACACACACACACACACACACACACACACACACACACACACACACACACACACACACACACACACACACACACACACACACACACACACACACACACACACACACACACACACACACACACACACACACACACACACACACACACACACACACACACACACACACACACACACACACACACACACACACACACACACACACACACACACACACACACACACACACACACACACACACACACACACACACACACACACACACACACACACACACACACACACACACACACACACACACACACACACACACACACACACACACACACACACACACACACACACACACACACACACACACACACACACACACACACACACACACACACACACACACACACACACACACACACACACACACACACACACACACACACACACACACACACACACACATACACATACATATATATATATATATATATATATATATATATATATATATATATATATATATATATATAGTATGGCCTCTTTAATCCGAATATATGCTATCCAAGGCACAGTCCGAATAACACCTCCCTAATCGGAACAGCGACAAGATTCTCGCTGCGTAAGCGAGGGAATCCCCTGTTTAACCGCTTTCTAAGATTTCCGCTGTTTACCATATAGTAGTGATGGGCAAAACCGTTATTTTCTATGAACAGTTGAAGCCGTTTACGTTATTTCATAATAACCGTTGAAAATAATAGCTTCAGTTATTTATCTGTTATTTTGAACTGGATAGTCGATCGATAGCATCTTACATTCCCAAAGCTGTGAGCGAGAGCGAGCACACTAGTATAAGTAACGTGTTACGTGTTAAGTAACATGTTATGAAGTAAAGTCCGCTCTATACTGCATAGCATACCCATACATATTTAGCATTCCCAGTCTCATGTCCATTCATCCCGTTAAATAGTTACATTTAACCGTTGCCGATGAAATCCGATGTTTATTCATCGAACCTAGTTGCAGTGGAACTGAAACAGATAAGAGTCCGAATTCTAGTTTAGTGTAAAAAGCGTTATTTTGTACCTGTTATTTTATAAATCCATAACTGGTGGTTACCGTTGCGGCTCGACAACCGTTTAAAAATAACAGATTATTAAATAACGACCCATCATTACCATATAGTTTTCAGTAGATCGTTGGTGGTCACTGTGTTTAGTTTGCGTTGCAATTTTCCATAAAGCAGATATGTATTCTAAAAGGAAACACGTTACTTTATCGATACAAAAAAAGATTGAAGTTATTAAGAGTTTAGAGGCAGACTCCTTATCAGAACAACAGAAAGTGGCAAACGGACGATTTGTGACATCAAAAAAAAAAAAAAAACAAGAAGAGGATTTTATCCTATGCGACAACATCCAGTTATTTAATCAATAAACGAAAAACGTTAAAAGTAAGCGCATAACCCGAAGTTGATAAAGCAGTTAACATCTGGTTTCTACAGGAAAGATCTAGAGGTAAAAACATGATCGACTTGATTCATTTGAATTTTTTAACGCAATATTAACCTATTCTAGGTGTGCCAATATCTGGGGAAATTTTGTGTGAAAAGGCACAATTCTTTTATGACCAGACTTACAATACTGGAAATTTTAAAGCCAGTTCCGGATGGCTTGATAAGTTTAAAAACACCGAAACCCAAATCAGTGCCAAAACAGCGGGGTATGAGCTCCTTACTTCCTTTAGATTGCATGGAGGCGTGTGCGCATACGTCCGTAGCAATCTACCCTGCACCAGACTTCCCAATTTAGAAGCTGGAAGAAAACACATACTATGGATAAAACTCTCTCTCAGGGCTGCAACTAAATTCATCTGTTGCATTTACTGGTCACCTTCTGACAACAACTTCCTTCCTCCGAGGTCACTATTCTTGGTGACTTCAATGTCCATAATAAGGAATGGCTAGGATCTTCAAAAACCGATCCACAAGGGAGAGCAGTGGAGGCCTTTGCAGTTAGTAATTCTTCAGCCAATATGGTTCAGCAAGCTACTTACTTTCCTCGCATCCCAACACACAGCTCAAATCCCTTGGATCTCCTTCTTACTACAAAACCTGAATGCTATAAGTTATCAGTCACCGCCCCCCTTGGTCGCTCAGACCTCGGCATGGTCACTGCTTCCTGCGCAATGCAACCCGAGGTCACACGGTCATCACACCCACGTATCGTTTGGCACTACAACTCCGCGAATTTGGACGAAATGCGGGATTACTTTTCGTCATTCCCATGGGCGTCTGTCTGCTTCTCTCATCCTGGCCCCTTTTGATATTTCACAAAACGTCACCGAAATTATCCAAACTGGCATGGAATTATTTATTCCACGTACACAGAAAACATCTTCAGACACTCAAAAGCCCTGGTTCTTTAAATCCTGTGACAAGGCCAGGCTTGAAAAGGTCAAAGCTCACAAAACGCTTCTACACAATCGCAGTCAAGAAAACCGTCAAGCATTTAACGATGCAAGAAACCGCTATGTCCGCATTTTTTCTGAGGCAAAAAACTCGTTTAATAACCACATCAAAAACAAAGTCCTCTTAAGCTCCAACAGCAGCAAACCCTTCTGGACTCTTGCTAAATCTATTGGGAATAATTTCTGCAAGACCAGGTTCCCACCTCTTGTCTCAGGGGATGAAATTGTTTCTGCCGTCCTGGGCAAGGCTGAACTTTTTGCCTCGTTGTTCGCCGGCAATTCTACTCTCAACCCACCTCCAAATGTTCAAGCACCAACAGTCCCCAATGTCGCGCATAAAATGACGGATATCATTTTCAAAACTAAAAAGGTATGAAATATGCTCTCTTTTCTTAATACCAGAGGAAAACCTCTGGTCTTGACGAGATCCCCGCGGACGACAGCACCCTCCACTCAAATATACAATATTCTAACCCTATCTCTTTAGCCCAATTAGATGAGAATCGCAGACTCATGGATGGTTCTCTATCCGTGGATCTCCAAAAAATATTAGACTGGGGAAGTAGAAATCTTGTACAATTCAACCCCACCAAATCTCAGTCTTGCTTTCTGCCTTATAAGAGATACACCAGCCCTAGACCCATCACAAGGAACAACCAAGTTATTAAAAGTAATGAGTCCTTTTCACTTGTTGGCATTTCTGTGCATCGAAATCTCAATTGGCACCAACATGTCACACCAATGGCAGAAGCGGCTACTAAGAAATTAGGTTTCCCCTTCCGGGCTCGCATATACATTTCACCAGGTAATCTCTATACCTTATATACTTCACGAATAAGGAAAAACATCGAATACTGTTCCCACATCTGGGGTGCCGCTGCCGCTTCTATACTCGCTATCCTGGACTCCATTCAGAAGAGAGCTATACGTCTCATCGGTGACCCTACCCTCACCCAAAGGCTGCCATCCCTTGCCCACCGACGTGCCGTTGGTGACCTCTCTCTATTTTATAAATATCTGCACGGGCACTGCTCATAGGAGCTTTCTTCCATAGTTCCTCCACCTGCTGCCCCCAACAGATCTACCAGGGGAACAGAGCGGATGCACCTTTTTACTGTCCAGGTCACCAGACATGGAACGTCTTGTTATGCCCGCTCTTTGGTCCCAAGTTGTGGAATTCCTTGCCGGCACATGTGTGTCCTCCTTCGAACCTCCAAATCTTCAAGTCCAGAATAACCAAGTTGCCTCTTTCCTCCTTGTCCACACCCACGGTACGATAGTATTTATGCTGTAAGCCCTCGTTGTGTGTTGTTGAAATATAGCGGCGTATTTTTATGTTTACTATGGTGCCGATAAATAATCTGGTATGTGTCACATTTACAGACTTTGCAAAGCTGGATTTTTCATGTTTCTTTTTGGTAAGTGGAATTGATTTGTTTATTATCACCTCTAAAATAATAATTTCAAAATAATAAAATATTAGATATAAAATTTAAAGTTGTAAAAAAAAAGAGAAGGGCCTTGAATTTTTAAAAATATGCTTTTAGCTCTTCCATCTATAAACAGATTTTCTTAAGTAATACGCGCCCTATTATATTACCGTATGCGTGCGTGTACAGTATGTGTACAGTGTCCTCTCATCGAACATTCTTGGTCATTATTCCGAAAATTATTCCTTGTGAAAGTCTATATTTTTGTACAAATGGATTTTGATTTACATACTGAAGTGCCAGGAGAACGCGTGACCTTGAAAATTTAAAAACGCATGCGGTGCGGGGGAGGGGGGCTGATTCGTCTTCCTGGGCACCTTTGGGGCCACACGGATTCTGCTTCACCCACTTCCAAAGTCACGAGCCGCCACTGTCCTAGTCAGCCTAATATAATCTGTATTAGAATTGCGTCTTCCACCTCCTTGGAAATTTTTATAGGTCCTGTTATTGCTCCCTCACCGCACCCATGCTTTTGCCAATACCGCATTTTTAATATAATATGTTGATTTGACTACGGTAACAAATCTTAACGCTAATACATGAAAATTATAATAATCGGTACTTCGATAATATCTAAAACACCTGTAAAACTTAACAACTATAGTAGAAAACAGCAGTTCGTACAGATGCAGGAAGAGTGATAAGCAAACGGATTGTTATAATAGTGGTATTAATAGCATGCAACGTTTCGAGATTAATTGATTGATTAATTAGGAAAACAAGAGTGCATGAAAGAATACACAGAAACGCATGCTCCGTGCATGGTTCAATTTGTTTTTTTAGCAGCTAATCTGCAAATACTCACTTCTTATCTTCCGCAAACATGATGGTCACAAGTCACAACACTCTGCAAACACAACACAATACATGAAATGATTGGAAATAAACATAAATTTACATAAAACAGAAAACAAAAACAGACGCACACAGTTCAAATTAATAAAATAAATCCATTATAGTTGTCATAACTTGGTAAAACCGTTCCATTAACTAATACAACTTGATGTTCTTTTCCATAGCTTTACAATAGCTTCTTATCCATACTGCAACAGTTTCAGCCTGCACGGCATCGTCTAAAGATAAGAAATTATCGTGAAGCCAGGGGTAAGACCTCTATGTTTGTATTTAGAATAAAAGAAATGACTTACTAAATTTTCTTATCTGCGTAAATAGCTATCTTAGAAACAAGGAAAGAATATTTATACAAGACCACGTAAAATATTTCACATTTTTAAACCCAGGGTCAGTTATATATATATATATATATATATATATATATATATATATATATATATATATATATATATATATATATATATATATGCGTGTGTGTGTAAAACACACTTATGGAATAAAATTCATTATTCAACAAAAAATAGTTTTTGTGGAAAACGCTGAAACACGTGAAGTTTAATTTGTCGAACATTATCTTATAATCATAGTTACAAAAATTAAACTCCCACCATTTTACTCCCACCACTTTAACCATTTAAAAAAATAGCAACCCTACATTTTTTCATCACAATTTGATGGATCACATTTTTCTGAATGCGCAGATACTCCATATGTATGGTCGAATATTGGGAATTGTCCCAATGTTAGCAGAATTGTATCCACATGTAATGGAACCTAATATTCCCCATGAAAGAATATGGTTTCAGCAAGACGGTGCACCGCCCCACTTTGTTCTTCAAGTACGGGAGTATTTACACGAAGTCTTTCCACAAAGATGAGTTGGAGGAAGAGGTTTCGTAGAATGGCCCGCTAGATCACCAGATCTTATACCTCTTGACTTCTTTTTATGGGGATACCTTAAAAACAGAGTGTATAAAACGCAACCTGCTGATTTAGATGATTTGAAAATGAAAATAACAGAAATTAGGAACGTAACGCCTGACGTGTTGAACAGAGTTATGGATTCCAGAGCATATTATTTCGTTGTCTGAAAGTGGATGGAGAATATTTTGAACATTTATTATAAGAAAGGGACGTTTTTATTAGGTTTATTTTCGAAATTTGAATTTCAGGGTAAACCGTTTAGTTTTAATATTCCGGTATTAAATTTTCACCCTGTATTGAAAACTGTAATATCAGACCATACAAATGGGGTATCTGCGCATTCACAAAAATGTTATCCATCGAATTGTGATAAACAGATGTAGGGTTGCTATTTTTTGTAATGGATAAAGTGGTGGGGGTAAAATGGTGGGAGTTTAATTTTTTAAACTATGATTATAAGATAATGTTCGACAAATTAACCTTCACGTATTTCAGCGTTTACCACAAAAACTATTTTTTGCTATTCAGCAATATATATATATATATATATATATATATATATATATATATATATATATATATATATATATATATATATATCTGTGTGTGTGTTCTGAAAGATTTCCGCGGTCTTTAATGTGAGACATGATTGGTTCTCGGGTTGAATCGCGTTCAGAATTTATTAAAACTCGACGTTTCGGCTCCTGTTTTGGAGCCGTTTTCAAGAACTAAGGGAAATATGTAAGGACATTAACTCTAAGGCCTCAATCTGCCTACTCCTTAGAGAGGGTTGAACACACTGAGCCCTTAGAGACTATATCCGATGAGATTTGGGGAGTAGGCAGGTTGAGGCCCCATAATCGAGTTACAACAACCCAACCCGCCTTTGTCCACCGCTCTAGGGAGTAGGCAGATTGATGCCTTAGAGTTCCTGTCCTTACATATTTCCTTTGCCTTGAAAATGGCTTCAAAGCAGGAGCCGAAACGTCGAGTTTTAATAAATTCTAGATGTGGTTCAACCCGAGAACCAAGTATGCTTCATATTTATATATATATATATATATATATATATATATATATATATATATATATATATATATATATATATATATATATATATATATATATATATAATTTTAGTAAATAAGGTTTGAAGGATCAACAAACAATCGACGTACAAATCTTGTTTCCATGGAATACTTTTTGTTCAGTTCTATCAAATTAGGTGGCCCATGTTGTTATTTGGAATTTATTTTATTTCTGACTAAACCGCTAAACTAATAGAAATATCATAGGAGACAAAAAAGTTTCCAAATAAAATTTACTACTTGCGAAAAAATCATAAAGTCATCGGCGTACACACTCTTTTTCTTTTATTAATAAATTGACTAAGACACCCTGTCCTTCAATTTCTGAGAAACTCAGTGAAATTGTGCAATATCCAAAGGAAAATACCTCTGTTAAATTTAAAATGAAAAGGTTAAGCCAAATTGGAGTTAAAAAAATATATTTTTAAAGCCCCCCTTTAAGGGGCTCTGTAGCTCGTTAGGGGACACTTTTGATATAGGTAAAGTGGGGCAGATCGATTTTTTTATGCCAGGAATAAGTGGTAGACCGTTGTACACGTATTTTCCGGACACTCTGTATATTACAACGCAGCAAATCGACTCAGAATTATGTAGTTTGGAATATAATTTAAGTTATGATTACCACTGGGAAGAAAAAGTCCATAATGGTTATCTAAAAACAAAACCACACTAATTTGGAATAATTTAGTCAGGTAGTGTTTTTATCGTCTGCAATTAGTTTTATTTAATGAGTGTAACTGACTAAAGGTCAACTTTTACACAGTCTTACGACGATGTGGCGGAACGAAAGTTCAATATATTAAGCTGTGTTACTTCTTGGTAATGGTCAAACGACTAGTAACATCAATAAATCTAACCATTTACGTTAGTTTTGTGCGATAATTGCAATCTAAACCTACATATTAAAATAACTAAAGTCGTTACTAGTTGAAAAGATTAATCTAATTGTGATGCTCCATTATCAGGATTTCACTCGATTTAAGTAAATTTTTGTATACATTTAGCTGATTCAGAACCAATCGCTTGGTTTTGTAATTATTTGTTACCTTGGATTGTCACACAGATGGATTGTGGTTAATTGAGAATACAATAAAATAATATTATTACTTCCACATCGTATTAAACTTTCTATATAACATCCAAGCATTGACCACAGTTAAGTCGACCATGTGCAATTATCAGCTACCATTTTCGACTTTCTAGCCCTATTTTACATCGCCCCATGTTCCTACCCAGTAAGTCTACGCCGCCCATGTGCCGAATGTACTCTTTGATAATACTTGGGACAGTCCCCACTTCTACTATCTTCTTTTTCTTCATGTCAAACCTTCTCACATTTGATAAAGGTTCTTTCGTAACAAAGGGCGAAAGAAGGGTGACATTATTATTGTCATTCTAAATAACGGAAGACACCGACTCCATCAGCGGATGTGACATATTCATGGCAGGTGCCTCGCAGTGCTTTTTCGATGTGGCTTCCGTTGGTAATTTAAAGTTAGCTATGCCATTTCTTCCGACAGTTCCAAGAGAATAAATCTCCTCTTTCGCAAAATATGTTAGCAATTCCATCTGGCAAATGGCAAAAGTCCTTCGCTTCCAAAAACTTCCGATATCCCTACTTCACGGCCGTAACGGTGTCGTATACACGGATGCGGAGAAAGCAACTGCATTCGCAGATCATCTGGAGTTGCAATTCATCCCGAATTGTAACAACGTTGATCTGTCGCACGTAGCAAGAACGCAGCGCTACATCAGCAGTGCGCTTCGCGCCACCCCATACACAACTATCGAGCCCGCAACTTTCGAAGAAGTTTCCCAAATAATCAAATCATTAAAAAATAGGAAAGCTCCGGGATACGATGGAATCTCCAACGTAGCCCTGAAAAACCTCCCCCGCAAAGCCGTGGTATTCCTAGTTACAATTATGAATGCCATGCTGCGATTTCAACATTTTCCTTCCATGTGGAAACTTGCCGATATTATTAACATCCCGAAACCCAGCAAATATTCGCTGTTCCCTCAGAACTACAGGCCCATTAGCCTACTACCAGTCATCGACAAAATCGCCGAAAACTGATTCAGAAAAGGCTAGCTTCATTCCCCTCTGAAAATCATATCCTCCCGGATGAGCAATTTGGATTCAGACACCAACAATCCACCACAGACCAAGTCCTTCGTGCGGTGGAAAACATCACCGAAGGATTTAATAAAAACAAGTCAACTGGTGCAATATTTCTTGACATTGCTCAAGCCTTCGAAAGGGTTTGGCATGCGGGCCTCCTAAATAAACTTCTATCATTTAATTATCATCTTCCTCTGATTCTGCTAATCAGGTCATACCTACAACAGAGGAAGTACCAGGTCAAACATCTGGGAGCCAGTTCTAGACAATACTCAGCCACGGCAGGTCTCCCGCAGGGTTCTGCTTACTCCCATCTGTTTTACAATATATTTGTCGCAGACATTCCGACAGCGCCCCTAAACGTGACATACGCACTGTACGCAGACGACACTACCATCCTCAGCAGCTCCACACAGCCGAGGATAATAACCCAACGACTTCAGACCACCGTAATCGAGCTGCAAGGCTGGTATAGGAAATCCCTTCCAGCCATAAACCCCGATAAATGTTCAGCAGTCCTATTTCCCAAGAGGAGACACACACCTCGCGAACACGTATCATTAGTCAACCGTCTAATTCCCTGGCAAGATTCCGCCACATACCTCGGGGTTTTCCTCGACAAACACTTAACATGGCGCCCCCATGTCCAACACGCCCGACGAAAAGCCTCGATGTTCATCTAGAAGCTGTTCCCACTTCTAAATAGAAATTCCAAATTGTCCGTGAACAATAAATTGCTCATGTACAAAGTCATCATCCGGCCAGCCTTGAACTATGCATCCCAGCATGGGCCACCGCGGCCGCAACACACATCAAGACCCTTCAAATCATCCAGAATAAAATTCTGAGAATGGTTACCGGAGCACCATGGTTTGTCAGAAACAGTCAGATTCACTCTGATATGGAAATGCCTTCGATACTTGAGTTTATAACTCAACTATCCACAACTCAGTTCGCAAAAGCCGCTTCTCACCCAAATGCTTTTCTCCGTAGTGCCACCGACTGCAATGAGCCACTTCCACATAAGAAATAAGCGTCCAAAACTTATACTTACCCGCTAACGCCTCCGCGGCAAAAACAGAATGGAAACATTCAAACCCAAACGCCATTGTGTGAAATCTTTCCGACAGGGGTATGGACTAAGGTCCGGTACTCCCAGGAAGGGTGTTTTAGTGAGTACAGTCTCACAGTACATCGATATCCCACGGCACTACGGTCTCGTGAATGAGTTCTGCATGAGCATTTCTCCCTCCTGTATAAAAAAGCTCAGGAATTTCAGTTAGATCATGTTGAAGTGACTTGAAGAAGCAGTTAGAGAGTAGTGACTGTAGTTCCAGTGTTAGTGACTTTTGTCCAGATAGTGATTGTAAAACATATACAAATTGAAAGTGACCCTGGATATGGGTTCTACAGGGCCTAGTTCGCGTTCATTTGAAGAATTTTTTCAAAATTCAAAAGTCGGGATCTCCTGATTAGTGATTTTTTTAAAAATAAAATTCATTAAAAGGGAAGCTATCGGCTCGTGGAATGGCAATCCAGTGACCGTCCATCCAGGCTTTATACAATCAACAAACTTTAAAACACAAATATTCTATAGGAAATATACTATCTACGGTATCATCTTTTTGTTTTCAGGTGGCCCCAAAATTGAGCGCTCAGCGCCTCCACAAGCAATAAGAAGCTTATTGGTCAATGCAGTCACTAAAAGTGATGAGAACGATTGAGAGGGTTGCCGGCCGTATAAAAACACGATGATATTAAGAATGTATCTTTGTTTTTGTAACTATGTAGACAAACAGATGACGAGCACAAAATCCTATAAACTTTTTAAAATGTGCTTGTATTTTTGTTTGATCTTGGGTTATTTTTATAATGGCAAACAGAATCAAGGTTAAATTGCATTTAGGTGGGTGTATTTTCATCAGCAGACAATCGTCTCAAGTTGTCTATATTCATAATATTTATTGTGATTATGAATAAATTAACTACTAATGTTCGATGTCGATATTTCTTATGTTTTTTAGTTGCGTCTATGGAAAACATAAGAGGTGAACGGACAACGTTTGACATTAATTAACTCACACTGTTTTGTTAATATTATTATTGTCAGAGACATAATTTTTTGTACGAAATTATTTTCAATCTATCCAAAAAAGGTCTGGACGCAGCAAGTGTATTATGTTAGTGAATTTTCATGGAAATATTTTTAATGGCAAATATCTTTTTTAAATAAAAGACTCGGAATTTGGTATAACCTAGGTATAGTAGAAACAATGTACCTTATTTCATCAAAATAACTTTATTGTTTGAAAAAGTACAATAATTTTCCAAAACTTAAATTTAAAAAACTGGTCTCATTTTCCTGGGCAACGAGCCTCTTCAAGGTATTTACACACCTGCTACAATATAATTATCCACAAAAAGCTTTTTGACATTTTTTTTTAATTTGCATGAAAATTTGCAAAGCAATTATTTTTCACGAATAGGTATATATATATATATATATATATATATATATATATATATATATATATATATATATATATATATATATATATATATATATATATATATATATATATATATATATATATATATATATATATGTATACTAGGTGGTCCTCCGGGGGTCCCACGATCGATTGCGAGAAAACTATCAATAGGAAAAACCATATTACACTAAAGTCGTTGGGGGCCACAGGTTAAAAATATTTTCAAGATGGCGGCACTTCCGGTTATACCGGAAGCAGATGTCGCTTCGCTTATTTTCAATGGAACACCTGTATTTTATTGCAGTTTCGGATTCTACAATAAATTCTGAATACTTTTTGTAAATAATGTTCTATGCCTACCATCAACCGCCCAGAAGATATTAGACTTTAAGATAAAATTTGACATTTACGGTCAGTCATAAAGATACCGATATTTTTATAATAAGAACATATTTCGTTACGATTTTTTGAATTATCTTACAAGATATTTCACTTCATCTATTTCCACATCGAGACTAACGATAGAGTATACAGAGGGTCCAAAAAAATATTTAAGTTTGCAATGAGAAATTGCAAAAATCTCGCGATTTTCAAACTGGAACCCCCTTTTTTAGTGAATTTTCTTTAAAAAAATTCACTAATGAGGAGATCTCGACTTTTGAATTTTGAAAAAATTCCTTCAAATGAGCGCTATTTAGGACCCCTGGAACCCAAATCCGAGGTCGGTTTCAGACTTTATATATATATATATATATATATATATATATATATATATATATATATATATATATATATATATATATGTTTATATATTTATGTGTCACACCTATAACTAAAAAAATAATGGACCGATTTTGATAAAATTAGGTGAGTACCTTCCTTTCGCGAGTGGCTTGGATAAGTTCGTTAGCCAGGAAAATCCGCCGAGGTTTTCCCGGAAAATTTTGTGTTTTTTTTCCGAAAAAAATCGAAAAAAATTTATATCTCCGGAATTAACAAAGTAATGGCAACGAAATTTGGTACACGGGTTTATATCATTATAGGTAAGCTACCTACCTATACCTAAATCAAACGGTTTTCATTTTATTTTGAAAAAACTCATTTCAAAGCCTGATATTTTGATAAATTTCCTACCATAAGCGTTAGCCATAGAAAATAAATTGCAGAGTGTGTTTCTATGGAAACTTTGACAGTTTGTTGATTAACTAGCTAATAATGACACGGTTAAATTACACACACGAAGATTATTTACATTCATTTACTATTTATGGAGAATGTAATAAAGTAATTTCGCGAACGTGTGATACATTTGCTAATAGATATCCAGATAAACAGAAACCGTCACGTAAAACCGTCAAACGAATAGTAGACAATTTCAAAAACTACGGATCTGTCAAGAAAAAGGTGCAGAGGGCTAAACCCGTTGTTTACAACGAACAAATTGAGACAGCAATTTTTAGGTATCTTGCCATATAACCTTATATAAAACCATTAAACAGATAATAGAAAATAAAAAATAAAAATAATTCACGTGACTCTGCACCATCAATTTCCATGGTAAAAAAGTAGTTTACTGAATCTCGTTGCGGCCGTACAAGCACAAATGACTCCGAACCCTATGGACGCCCAGTTGAGGTCGCTACACCCGAAACAATTGAAAAAAGTCACAATATGGTGTTGGCAGATCGGAGATTAAAAGTGCGGGAGATTGTGGAAGCCATAGGTATATCACAAGGCTCACTGGTTTCGATTTTGCATGATCACTTGGGTATGAGAAAGCTATCCGCAAGATGGGTGCCGCGTTTGCTCACAATCGACCACAAACGCAATCGTGTGACAACTTCGAAGGAGTGTTTAGCGTTGTTCAACCGCAATAGGGACGAGTTTTTGCGCCGTTTCGTAAGCGTGGACGAAACACGGATTCACCACAACACACCAGAGATCAAGCAGCAGTAAAAACAGTGGGTTTCTACGTGCGAACCGGCACCGAAGAAGGCCAAGGTGGGTTTGTCAGCCAATAGTCATGACGACCGACCGTTTTTTTGGGATGCACGCGGTATAATCCACGTTGATTACCTTCAAAAGGGAAGAACAATCAATGGCGAATATTATACCAACTTATTGGACCGATCCAATGACGATTTGGAGAAAAAACCTTCGCATTTGGCCAAGAAAAAACTTGTTTTCCAACAAGACAATGCAAGGGTGCACACATGTGTAGTCTCAATGGCGAAATTGCATAAATTGGGCTACGAATTGCTCCCTCATTCTCCGGATTTAGCTCCGAGTGACTATTTCTTGTTTCCAAACTTAAAGAAATGGCTCGGCGGAAAGAGATTTGACTCCAATGATGAAATCATCTCACAAACAAATACCTATTTTGAGGACCTCGACAAATCTTATTTTTTGGAAGGAATAAAAAAAATGGAGAAACGTTGGACGAAGTGTATAGAGCTCAAAGGAGACTATGTTGAGAAATAAAATGATTTTTTGTCAAAAAACCTGTGTTTCATTAAAAAAGTCACGCCCTTATTTACCCACCCTCGTATTTAACAGATAAAATAATACGAAAAAAGCCTGGACGCAGCAAGTGCGTTATGGTAGTGAACTTTCATGGAAATGATCTGGCACAAAATATTTTACTATAACTTTTTTTCCTTGTAACATATAAATATAAATTTTAGTGTGTAGCTTACTTTTTATATCCTAAAGCTACCTACCAAATTTGGTTATCATAGCTTTTTTATTTTTTGAGATAAAAAAATTTTTCGAATGAAAATTCAAAATTTTCCCGGAAAACCTCGTCCGATTTTCCTGACTAACAAACTTATCCAAGCCATTTACAAAAGGAAGGTACATGCCACATTTTATCAAAATCGGCCCATTATTTTTTGAGTTATCGGTGTGATATATATATATATATATATATATATATATATATATATATATATATATATATATATATATATATATATATATATATATATATATATATATATATATATATATATGTAAAAATTTAAACTGACCCCGGATATGGGTTCTAGTTCGCGCTCATTTGCAAAAAAATATTTCAAAATTCAAAAGTCGGGATCTCCCCAATAGTGAATTTTTTCTACGAAAATTCACTAATAGCGGTGCAACTCTGAAAAAAAATCCAACATGATACATCAAAATACATCAACCGTGTAGCTTGGTAGAAAATTAAGACCAGTACTTACGTGGCTGTCTATATAATTTTACCTTTACATGAAAACTAAAATCTCTCCAAAAATTTCCGCACTTTAGCAAACAAAATACGACATCAAGAAAGTAATTCTCACAAGTCAAAAACAGATGCAGCCTCAACACAACACAGAAATAAAATAATTTAATTTCCAAGATTACTAGAAAACACGAACAATAGTGAATGTAATATTAAATTACTACATAAATCGAAGGTAGCAAGGACATCAGCAATAAAACTCCACATTAATAATTACTTATAAATAATCATAGAATATTTGCAGCAATAACAATTATAGATTAACTACATCTAAAAAGTTATCTGTATAATCAATTACCGTTAAAAAAATAACTCATATTAAGAAGAATAAGAGCGATAAAACGTTTGGTTATTTTTGTCACATAAGTGCTAAAGTACGAAAACACGAAAACTGCAAAGGTCAAGTT
Organism: Tillus elongatus; assembly: GCA_964006375.1. Classification (NCBI taxonomy): domain Eukaryota; kingdom Metazoa; phylum Arthropoda; class Insecta; order Coleoptera; family Cleridae; genus Tillus; species Tillus elongatus. The sequence goes on along the minus strand of OZ023265.1, from coordinate 17,345,940 downwards.
GGCATCGACTAGGAAAAATGTATATGACAATTATGTAAAAGATTTCTCTACGGGTTCGTCAATATTCTCATTAATGCTATCATTAGTAATATTTTTTGAGGTTTTGTTTAATAAACTATACCTTTAATAGATAGATACATTAATTTTTCATACGGTGATTCATTATATATATATATATATATATATATATATATATATATATATATATATATATATATGTATATATATATATGTATATATATATATATATATATATATATATATATATATATATATATATATATATATATATATATATATATATATATATACAGTGTGGCACACAACATGAAGACACGTCTGTATTTTCTTTATTTTTAGAGATAGCGATTTCATTTTTTGTATAGATGTAAAGCGTCATTAGGCTGTATGAATAGCTTATCCACTTCAAATGTCAGATTTCAACCCAGCCTACTATGATTTCAGGAATAGGGCCGGTTCTCTATATTTTATGATGCGTTTTAGATATCAAAAAAAGTTACTTTAAAAAGTTATTCAGAATCCAATTTCAACTGTAGATACCGAGTTTTAAGTCAAAATTCAAATTTTAACTTTTTTGTAAATTTTTAGAGAGCCAAAATTCTCCATCAGATTTTAACAGGTAGATTGCCATGGAAACAAATTAGCACCTTGCAAGATATTGCGATAATGTCAAATTGACATTAACTGTAAGTTTGCCAGCAAAATGCCTGTTGAAAATCTCAAAATAGCAGAGAAGTTGCTGATGAATTCAATTCGAGACATCCACAGAGAAATCTAATTAGGCGCGGGACTGCAGCAGCTCTGAATGCAGGAATTTCACAAACGGGAAGTGTGGTGAACAATATCTCGGCTTTTAGAAATCAAAAAAGTAATGATGATAGCATAATCTTGGCTTCAACTCAAGCGAATGCCCAGATGAGTCTACGACAAAGGGCTGTTGCATTGGATATAAGTGGAGAAAAAATCAGAAGATGCCTTGTGCGTCATAAAATAAAGCCTTTCAAGCCAAAGTTTCTGCACTCGTTGAGAGAAGGTGATGAGCTGAAATGATTAGATTATTGCCTTTGGGCGCAAGGTAACTTTCTGAATGATAGAAAATCTTTAAGTAAAATTTTTAAAATTGAATTCTGAATAACTTTTTAAAGTAACTTTTTTCGATATCTCTAACGCATCCCAAATTATAGAGAACTGGACCTATTCCCGAAATCATAGTAGGCTGGCTTGACAGCTGACATTTGAAGTTGGTAGGCTATTCAAACAGCCTAATGACGTTTTACATCTGTACAAAAAATGATATCGCTATCTCTAAAAATAAAGAAAATACAGGCGTGTCTTCATCTTAAGTGTGTCACACTATATATATATATATATATATATATATATATATATATATATATATATATATATATATATATATATATATATATATATATATATAATCTCATTTCAGGACATTCGACCTTTTAGGGCAGTTAAAGCAATTACAAAAGTTCTTGGTTATACCATGCATTATATATTTCGTGTCAAATTTATACTTCAGCGGAAGCCTACAAAGAAACAACTAAATAACATAAGTAACAGACACGTCAATAAAATATTAAAACATTATAATCAATAAATGTTAAAAATTGAGATATTGTAAGGCTAGATGCATTCTTATCATAGTTAGAAAACGCAGACCGGTTTCGCTCTAATTAGAGCTCGTCAGTTCGGTATACTAATTACAGCAAGAATACACCCAAAGCAATTCGGCTATGGTAGCCAGCCTCCTACAACATTGAGATGTACGAGAGCGTCGCCATCTTTGTCGTACATTTCTCACAGCATTTATAAGCTTTTTTCTTCAACTTTCAAGATATTGTTGACTTTCATAGTTCATCATAAGAGTTATTTTGTGATTAAATTTGGTAGGTAACACTTATTATTGTCCTATAACCAACCTTAAACCTTTTTGATAATGTTTGACATATGAAGATAGTTTTAGTAGGCCGTGATCGAATGGCATAGGAAACAATTTTCACTTCTTTATTAGTGAATTTTAATCAAGAAAAATTCACCAATAGAGAGGTATCGATGGTGAGACTTTGCAAAAAAATTTTCAAATGAGCGCGAACTAGGACCCCTAGAACCCATATCCGGGATATATATATATATATATATATATATATATATATATATATATATATATATATATATATATATCCAATAACTCAAAAAGTAACTAACCGATTTCCATGAAACTCGGCAAGTGCCTTTTTTGTGTGAAAAGTGGGAACCCTGTCTGAAATGGTTCATAATTAATTCTTCTGTTTTGGCGAAATTTGGTATACATCTATTCTGAAGGATGCCCAATGCAGTGGCGTGCGGATTTTCTTCGTAAAAACGGCCCTAACCCCTTTTCTCACTTTTTGACATAGACAAATTACATTCGTATGCCTTGGTCAGGTGATATAGAGAACAATTTTCACGGCATTTATAGAGTTTTTCAACTTATATCTTTTGATCTTATATATATATATATATATATATATATATATATATATATATATATATATATATATATATATATATATATATGACATACTTGGTTCTCAGGTTGGACCGCGTCCAGAATGTATTAAAATTAGACGTCTCGGCTCCTGTTTTGAAGCCATTTTCAAGGTAAATGAAATATGTAAGTAGATGAACTCTAAGGCCTCAATCTGCCTGCTCCTTAGGGTGAACAAAGGTGGGCTGGGTTGTTGTAGCTCGATCACGGGGCCTCAATCTGCCTACTCCCCAAATCTCGCCGGAGATCGTCTCTAAGGTCTCAGTGCGTTCGACCCTGGGCCTAAGAAAGATCTGAATAGATTGTTAGAAATTGTAGACTGAAGATCAACCCAGGCTTCAGAGCCCATTGCAATATTCAGGAGATCGTGAAGGAGCCCATGCTTGAAATGAGTTCAAACTTCGCGAGCCCGCGAATCTGCAGGGCAAACAACTTTACAGTGGAAATCCCCGACCGCGAGGCATCGTGGGAGCAGACGCCGGGCATACGACGGAATGCGTTCGTCTGGTTCACGGACGGATCCGGCGGGGAGCGTGGGACGGGGGCAGGTGTTTATTCGGAAGGACCGAGGGTAAGTCATAGTATTTCCCTCGGAGCCCATGCAACGATCTTTCAGGCCGAAATGTACGCCATCCTGCACTGTGTGCGGGAGAACTCGAGGAGGGGCTACACCAACAAGTGGATCCTCATAGCCATAAACAGCCCTTAAGGTCCTAAGTAGCCCACGGGTAAATTCCTGGCTGGTGAGTGAGTGCCGAGACGAGACGAGCGACCTCGCTGGGCAGAATGAGGTCACCCTCATCTGGGTGCCGGGTCACTCGGGGGTCAAAGGCAATGAAGAAGCTGACAGTCTCGCGAAGAGAGGGTCAGCAGAACCATTTATTGGACCAGAACCGTCTCTGGGCGTGACAAAGAGCACTGCCAGGTGAGCTGTTAAGTCCTGGCTCAGAAACCACCACAAGGTGTACTAGGCAGACTGTCCAGGTCTCAGACATGGGAAGTCAATAATTGACGAACCCAGTTCAAAGAGAGCTGTGGAGCTGCTAAATATTAGCAGAGGACAGCTCAGAAACATAACAGGTCTCTTGGCGGGACACATGGCCATCAAAAAACACCTGCATAAAATGGGGCGGTTCGAGGGGGACCTCGCATGCAGACTCTGCGGCGAGGGGGAGGAATCAGCCCAGCACATCTTGTGCTAGTGCAAAGCTCTGGACCCCAAAACACAACTGATCTACGGTCAGTCTAGCCCGGAGACAGAGCAATATAAAACTTCACCCTACTAATCGCTGTGCAGACTAGTTCAAGGCACAGTGGTTTTGGAAAGGGTGGAGTAAAAAGACTAAAGGCATGCACAATAAGCCAAAGGCTGCCGTGCTATCGGGGCGGCTAAGCCGCGGGCGAGCCCTGAGGGGAAAAACCATAAACTTCTGAAACGATATAATACTTTAGTTTGAACGAAAAAATCTCATTTTCATCCAATCACCCCCAATTTATCCCTACCCTCTGAAGCGATAGTATCCAAAAACAATTCGAAGCGTTCCTTTGTCGGGTGCTAACGAGCTACCAAATTTGAAAATGATATCTTCGAATTCGTTCGAACGTTATGGCGCCTACTAACAGACAGACGTACAGGCCGACATACAAAAAATTTTCGTTCCAGAATCAAGTTTTCTATATATTTTGAGACTTTTTACGCAGATATACCAAAAAATTCTACATTTATGTCAATGATATTTCACCCCCACACAATCAACCCCTAATTTAATTTCGGAATACCAGATGTTTGATGAAATTGAAGGTTTTCTAATAAACAAACCCTAAAACGTTTAATTACTCGAGTTTTAACGAAAACATTTCTATTTTCGCCAAATCACCCCTCATTCATCCCCTACCCCCTAAAGCGATTTTACCCAAAAACAGACCGAACCGTCTGTTTGTCGGGTGCTAACTGTATGCCAAATTTGAAGACGATATCTGAATTCATTCTAAAGTTATCGTGGCTACAAAAATACAAGACATACAGACCGACATACCAAATTATGTTTTACTTCCACATCGTCACAACGCGTGGAAGTATCGCAATGGCGACAAAATTTCTAAAAAAAAATTTCGCCTAAATGTCGTAAAAAGCATCAAAACAAATAGAAAACATGATTTGGGAACGAATTTTTTGTTTGTTTAAATTTGAAGCATTTGATGAAAATTCGCTACCATAACGCACTTGCTTCGACCCGAACTTTCTTCGTTCAAACTCGAGTAGTATAACGTTTTAGGGTTTGTTTATTAGAAAACTTTCAATTTCATCAAACATCTGGTATTCTGTGCTGAAATTAAATTAGGGATTGAATGTGTGGGAGTTGAATATCGGTGTCAGAAATTTCGAATTGTTGTTTTGCTAAAACCGCGTAAAGTCTCAAAATATATAGAAAACTTGATTCTGGAAGGAAATTTTTGTGTCTGTCGGTCGGTCTGTCTATCTGTACGTCTGTTAGTTTGCGCAATAACTGTCGAACGAATTGAGAATTCATCTTTAATTTGCTGTCCAGTTAGCACCCGACAAAGTAACGCTTCGAATTGTTTTTGGGTAAGATCGCTTCAGGGGGTAGGGGATAAATCGGGGGTGATTCGTTAAAACTCGAGTAATATAACGTTTTAGGGTTTATTAATTAGAAAACTTTCAATTTCATCACACATCTGGTATTCTGTGCTGAAATTAAATTAGTGGTTGAATGTGTGAGGGTGGACTATCGGTGACAGAAATTTCGAAATTTTGTTGTTGTTAAAACGACATAAGAAGTCTCAAAACATATAGAAAACTTGATTCTGGAACGAACATTTTTTTGTCTGTCGGTCTGTCCGCCTGTACGTCTGTCAGTTAGTAGGCGCAATAACTTTCGAACGAATTGAGATATAATATTCAAATTTGGTATCCAGTTAGCACCCGACAAGGAAACGCTTCAAATTGTTTCTGGGTAAGGCCGCTTCAGTGGATAAATGAGTGGTGATTTGGTGAAAACTGACATTTTTTCGTTAAAACTCGAGTAATGTAACGCTTCAGAAATTTATGGGTACAGAAATACGATTTTTTTTATGATCAAGTCATGGCAACCTAAATTAATTTCATGAGAATGCCTTTCTGGGAAGAGTAGATTATCACAGCTATGTGGAAGTTATGATTCAATTTGCAGCACTATTTTTTTGTTGGTTACCCAATAAAGATTTAATTTTAATGTAGATTTTTAGCGATGATTCCTTGTAATTCCAGTAATTCGCTACCAAATCTCGGATTTTGTTTGACGTTATGTAGGAATATACTAAACTTGATCTGGTAACCTGGGCTAAAACTGTCCTGCTACTGAAAAAGCAGAAGCTATGGTTCGCGAAACATATTCTGAAACATTATAAGTTTCTAACAAGGGCACATACATAAGTGCACTCTGAGAACCCAAAATCACCATAACGCATTTTTAAAGACCTGACGATCGTTTCACTAACAAACGATCGTCAGATCTTTAAGAAGATGTTGTGTGGTGATTTGGGTTCTCGAAGTGTACTCAGCTTGTGCTCATCACCGCCTCCAATCTTGACTTAGTGAATGGCACATACATTGTAAAAAAGAGAGAAGGAAGACCCAGACGGAAACTTCTGAAAAACCTGCCCCAGTTGATAAAGTGTGGAAGGTGCAATGAAATAAAATGAGCTGCTGGAAAGAGAAGGGAGGAGAGTCTTGGTTGCGACGACAATGTGACGATGACGTGGGTGACTATTCTTTTAGGTTTTCTATTAGTTGTCCCGAGCTTTCGATACTGTCTTCAATGATTTATTTCTGGATAAGCGGTTGCGGTATGGATTGCTTACAATTTTTGACGTAAAAACTCATGCAGCAAAACACACGCCGCCTTTAAGTTTTTATTTTCTTTTGCAACCTCGGTGGTTCCCTGGTAAGAACGTGTGCCTCTGAACCCAAGGGTTCTGGGTTGGACTTGCAGTAGGAGATCATTTCACTTTTTCAGTACACTTTGTAAAATTAACATCCACCGAGGTGTGTTTGACCAAGTTAGATGTCTGCACGTTCCGCCCTTCGGGGGGTGGCGCGGGGCGTTAAATCGTCGGGTCCGTGCACCATGAGTTGTTGTGCACGTTAAATATGAAAATTGACATTTTTTCTCGAGTAATATAACATTTTAGCAGTCTGTGGGTACAGGAATACGAATATTTTCTTTGTGGTCAAGTCATGGACCCTAAATTCATCTCATGAGAATGTCTTTCTGAGGAGAGTAGATTATTTCAGGTACGTGGAAGTTATGATTCAATTTGCGGCACTATTTTTATTGATGATGACTTTTTTGAAATCGACCTTTGGCCAGCTAAATCGGGCAAATACTCCACAATGCGTCGTTACCTCTCTAATAGCGATATTTTCTTTATGAAAATTCGCTAGCATCAAAACTTTAAATAATATCAAAAATCAAAGACTCACTTGACGTTGACGAACATTCTGGTCCCACAGATAATACGGAAAACTTTACAGTCACTATTAAATACACAAATCGACGATGAGATTAACAAAAATCACGAACTAGTTAACAAATTACGATTAGCAAAAATCACGAACTAATTAACAAATTACAAAGACACAAGACAATCACACATCATCTCTCGTAAAAATCGCCAACGAAATGGTCTTATCAGTTCAAAGGTGTGCAAATAAATAAGTTCACTTATCTACAAGCAGTGATAAGACGTATGTACCTCATCAAGAACTGTGATACTTCCACACTTAAATATGTTTAGTTATCAATAAAACAAAACAAAGATCCACCGAAGGAAGAAATTAACGTTCAAAGTACACTGCCGCATTTTTATGATGACACTCGTGTTACAATTCATTATTCTGTGATTCATAAAAAATACGTATAACGTTCTGGGTAGACCTGACCATAAACTGTGGTTTCTACATGTAATTTCCCATTATTACCAAATACCATTGGATTTTTTCTTAAAGAGAAATAATCACAGTCTAAAGGTGATGTCGTTTGTCGTCGCAAACATGATAACACCTCACTAAATGAGTAAGACACGAAGCAACGTGCCGCCACCTAGTTGCGGAACCAAGTAGTATGTTGTCACGCAAGCTCCAAATAACACAAAGTGTTAAAAAATTGTATTCAATTTCTATCTGTTCGCCTTGTGCTGCAGTATTGAGATGCTGAGAAGGTTTTTGGAAAACCTGGTTGAATTAATAAAGCGCGGAAGCCACAGTGAAATTAAAACAGGTGTTATCATAAGGCTAGATGTATTCCCGCCACAATTAGAAGCGTAGACCGGTTTCGCTCTAATTAGAGCTCTTCAGTACGGCATACTAATTTTTTCTAAGAAAATTCACTAAAATTATAAAAATTCGTCACATTTATACGTCCTCGGAAATATGTCTGCCGGGAGGGCATTCCAAAGCTTAGATGCTAGAGAAAGAAATGAGTTGGACTAGGTAATTTGGTCCTAACGGCGTGTAGTTTTTAACCAAAATGGGATTCAAAGTAGCAAACCGAGATACAAATGAAGCTATTTCCGAGGAGTATTGTCATCGATACTAACGACAGAAGAGGCAGAGATCTCAAACATTTCTCTCATGTGATCTAGAAAGTAAGATTAACCGTGATAGATAAATATACTATATAGTAAACAGCTCATTTCTGAGTGGAATCTATGAACGATAAGGTTATCTTTGGGAGAGCACGTCAAACATAAGAAAAATATGCGCCCCATAGCACTTTTCGAACGTTTTGCTAATTGTGTAAGTCTTTGACGAGATTGTGTAAAATAGTTTTGTTTTAAAAAATTACGGAGTTTTCTATTGTAGACTAAGACTTTTCTGAGAGAGACTGGCCCACTGACTGTACACAAGGCTGGTCAGACAATCGTTGGCATACGCGGCACTGGTCTGGTGGCCTAAGGTGACACAATTCAGTGCCAAACAAAAGCTAGACAAGATCCAAAGGATGGCTTGCCTGGGCATCACAGGTGCCATGTCTTCAACCCCAGCAGTCGCCATGGAGGTGTTGCTGGATCTGACCACCCCCACCCCCCCACACTTAGTTATTATGGGGGAAGCCAGGCTAGGACTATACAGACTAGCCTGCAATGGTAGACTGAAGATTTACCCAGGCTTCAGGGGCCACTGCAAAATTAAGGAGATCGTGAAGGAGCCCATGCTTGAAATGAGGTCAGACTTCGCGAGCCCGCGAATCTGCAGGGAAAACAACTTTACAGTGGAAATCCCCGACGGCGAGGCATGGCGGGAGGAGACGCCGGACATACCACGGGACGCGCTCGTCTGGTTCACGGACGGATCCGGCGGGGAGCGTGGGACGGGGACAGGTGTTTATTCGGAAGGACCGAGGGTAAGTCATAGTATTTCCCTCGAAGCCCATGCAACGGTCTTTCAGGCCGAAATGTACGCCATCCTGCACTGTGAGCGCGAGAACAAGAGGAGGGGCTGCACCAACAAGCGGATTCTCATAGCCACAGACAGCCAGGCAGCCCTAAGGCATAAGTAGCCCACGGGTAAATTCTTGGTTGATGAGTGAGTGCCGAGACGACACGAGCGGCCTGGCTGGGCAGAATGAGGTCACCCTCATCTGGGTGCCGGGTCACTCGGGGGTCAAAGGCAATGAAGAAGCTAACAGTCTTGCGAAGAGAGGATCAGCAGAACTATTTATGCGACCAGAACCGGTTCTGGGCGTGACAAAGAACACGGCCAGGGAGCCATTAAGTCTTGGGTCAGAAACAAACACAAGGTGTACTGGGCAGACTGTCCAGGGCTCAGACATGGGAGGTCAGTAATTGACGAACCCAGTTCAAAGAGAGCTGTGGAGCTGCTAAATCTTAGCAGAGGACAGCTCAGAAACATAACAGGTCTCTTGACGGGACACATGGCCGTCAAGAAATACCTGCATAAAATGGGGCAGTTCGATGAGGACCTCGCATGCAGCCTCTTCGGCGAGGGGGAGGAATCAGCCCAGCACATCTTGTGTAAGTGTAAAGCTCTGGACCACAAAAGACAACTGAGCTACGGTCAGTTTAGACCAGAGACAGAGCAATATAAAACTTCACCCTACCAATTGCTGTGCAGACTAGTTCAAGGGACATGATTTTGGAATGAGTGGAGTGAAAAGACTAAGGGCATACACAATAAGCCAAAGGCTGCAGTGCTATCGGGGCGGCAAAGTCGCGGACCTGCCCTGAGGGAAAAAAGAAGACTTTTCAATACCACGTAGTATTTCGTAAGCTCTATGTTGATGACTTTTGCCATAAATTTGACATACCATGCATTTTGTTGATTACTGTTTGTTTTTTTCAAAATACTGTACCTATAGCTACTTGTAAATTGTTTTGTGGAGTATTTACGCAATTTCTGCGTTACAAGATGACTCTTCTTGAAAATTTTGTTGACCAAATTCCGAAATCTCAGTTCGTAAACACGTGAAAAAACGTGATCTCGTGGAGTTTAATCAGATAAAATGCCTTTTGTACTCAAACACTTTACACTTATCTCTCGCTTAATTACAAAGTAAGTATATATAAATCTATTAATATAAAAATTATAAACATATTATTTTTTTCATGTAAAATATCAAAAAAAGATAACGATAACCTTTGAAATTTCACATAATTATTGATTTAAATTAGTTAAAAGTGATTGTTGACCTGACCTTGGAAACATGTACTTGTATAAAGAATAGCGAAGATCTAGGATCTATTATTTGTGTTTTAAATTTTAACGATTTTTGTGAAAACTCCTTTTAAAGCGTTTTCAAAATTTTTATTTAATATTAAGCATTGAGCAATGACTGTACAGTTTTTAAGCCAAGTATATTTATTATAAGAAAAACACAGGTTGTTTTTATTAAAACATACCAATTTTTTTACAAAGATATTTACAAATGAATATACAGGTTTACCAAAATGGACGCCCGTGTTTTGGGACTTTATTCAAGGGCCTAAAACAAATCGAAAATTAAGAGTAGAAATATTGCCGATTGTCATTTGTCTTCCAGTTATTGATTACGAAAAAAGTGTTGACGCAAGTGCCTTATGTTAGTGAATTATCATTAAAAAAAATAGTTTAACAGCAAATATGTTTTTTTTAAGAAAGCAGGCATAAAATTTGGTTACCAGTATAAACTGTATAGGCGAAAGATAATGTACCATGTTTCAAGAAAATAACTTTATTGTTTGAAAATGTACAAAAGTTTAACGAAAATAAACTTTAAATGTTCCCGAACAAACTGGTTTCCCGGTCAACGAACCTTATAGGTTAATAAAAAACTCTGGACGCAGCAAGTGCGTTATGGTAGTGAATTTTCATAAAACTATTTTTTAATAGCAATAATGTGTGTTTTTTTAAGAAAGCAGGCATCAAATTTGGTTACCAGTATAATCTATATAGTAAAAACAATGTGCCATGTTTCATCAAAATAACTTTATTGTTTGAAAATGTACAAAAATTTCCCAAAGTAAACTTAAAGTGTTCCCGAAAAAATTCGTTTCTTGGTCAACCTCATAGGTTAATAGCAAATTGAGCTATTCAAATATTAAGCATTTGATCAAAATTCGCTACCATAACGCACTTACTACGTCCAGAATTTTTTTTCTTACAAACATGCATTATATTTCGATGGAAAATGCAAAAATGCAATAACATAAGGCGTGTTTGATTAAAAAAAAAAAAGAAAATTTGTATCACCAACGACTTATGGGCGACCTGTGATTGTAGAAATAATTTTAGACACCCTATAATTAATATATACAATTTTTTTTCATATGTTGTATAATAACAGATATATTGAACTTTATTGATTTTTTTACGAAAATTCTACAACAATTATATACTATTAAACGTAAACTCTATAGCTAAGGCTACTGCCAAGCGTCAGAGAAAGGGTCTATTTGAAATGAATTTTCTGGAAACATTTTATTAAAATGAAGGACAATGACGGTTGAAACTAAGACTTCAGGGTTTGTAAAACATTCTTGTTGAGACACTTTATTTCCATAGCCCGTATTAGATTCAAGTTATTTTCCTAAATTTATGTTTCTTCAAATGCCTATAACTTTTTTATCTTTTGACATACAGAGCTAAATTGGTATGTAGCTTACCTATAAGGATGTAAACCTGCGTACCAAATTTGGTTACCCTTACTTTGTTAATTCCGGAGATATAATTTTTTTTTTGAAAGAAAACACAAAATTTTTCGGGAAAACCTGGACCGATTTTCCTGGCTAACGAACTTATCCAAGCCATTTGCAAAAGGAAGGTATTCACCAAATTTGATCAAAATCGGCCCATTATTTTTTGAGTTATCGGTGTGATACATATATATATATATATATATATATATATATATATATATATATATATATATATATATATATATATATATATATATATATATATATATATATATATAAACATATAAAAATTTTAACTGACCCCGGAAATGTGTTCTGGGGGGCCTAATTAGCGCTCATTTGAAGAAATTTTTTCAAAATTCAAAAGTCGGGATCTCATCATTAGTGAATTTTTTTTAAGAAAATTCACTAAAATTTAAATTTGAAGCATTTAATGAAAATTCGCTACCATAACGCACTTCCTGAGTCCAGAATTTTTTTTTACAAACATGCATTATATTTCAATGGAAAATGCAAAAATGCAATAATATAAGACGTGTTCGATTAAAAAATAAAAGACAATTTGTATCACGGACTTATGGACCAGCCTGTGACTGTAGAAATATTTTTTTAAGATGAAGCTCAAGACACCCTATAATCAACGTAAACAATGTTTTCGTATCTTGTATAATAACGGATATATTAAGTTTTATTGAATTTTTACGAAAATTCGGTAAAATTATAAACCATTAAGCGATAAACTCTATTGCTAAAACTACGGCCAAAGCATCAGAGAAAGGGTCTATTTGAAATGAATTTTCTGGAAATATTTTTGTATAATGAAGGACAACGACGGTTGAAGCTGAGATATCACGGTTTGTAAAACATTCTTCTCGTGGCATTTTCTCTACATACCCGTATCAGTTTCAGGTTCTTCGCCTAAATGTTGCCAATTTTGACGTTTCAAATCGCGACTTTGACGTTTTTTAGGAAAACCCCCTTTTTTTCTTTAAATGCCTATATCTTTTTTGTCTTTTAACATACAGATCTAAATCCGCGTACCAAATTTGGTTGCCCTTACTTTGTTATTGCCAGACATATAAAAACTTTCCGAAAGAAAACGCAAAATCTTCCAGGAAAAACTGGGTCAATTTTCCTGGATAACGAACTTATCCAAGCCACTTGCGAAAGGAAGGTACTCACCAAATTTGATCAAAATCAGCACATTATTTTTTGAGCTATATATATATATATATATATATATATATATATATATATATATATATATATATATATATATATATATATATATATATATATATATATATATATAGGGTCCGGTAAGTTGAGAGGATCATCATTTCATGTATACAGAGTGATCAGTTTCCCTGTGCCACACCAAACTTGTATTTTTTTAAATGGGATACCCTATATTTTATTTTATTTTTTGATAGAGCACTTCACGGTGAGTAAAATGATGTCCAACAATAGGGGCCTGGGATCAACGGTTTAGCAGTTATTCAATTGTTTGTCCGAAATTTTATTCCGATTCAACACGACAGTGCTGCCATGTCGTCGTAAAACCTGTAAAGATCTGGTATTACCATGACTTTTGACTCAATGTAGCATAATAAAATATGGTTATATAGCTTGCGGAAATATCCACTTATACAGGGTGTTACATTTTACAAAGCTCAATTTTTCTAGAAAATTTCAAATGGAACACCCTGTATATGATTACGGCATCAGATAGCGGGTTTAGTAAGCTTTCTCCCAATACCATATTTGATGGGGTTCAATTGGCTGGATCAACAGAAACTGATGGATCATTTGTAAACGTCTGGGCTTCTTCTTTCTAAAGGTGAATTATAATTTGTAGAGGCTTTTAATGAAAATCATAGACATGGCTTTTTCTTTTTGCAAATTGTTACATAGTTTTTAGATAATTGTATGGTGAAATTTATATTTCACTAAATTTATAAACAAAAATTAAATAAAAATAGTGGTACCACATTAATTTAATACATAAACGAAAGATTTCGAATAATTGAAATAATCAACTAGTTGGCAAAATAACAGTTTTAATAACAAGTCTAATCTTCGTATGATTTGCCTAAGGGTAGCAGCATAGATTTACATACTCAGAATAATTTCGATTTAAAATAATTTTCGTAAAATAGTTGACTTCATTTGCAAGAACACTCAGGTTTATCAGCATCACAACTAGCTAGAGTAACCTATATTTCAAATAGAAGTGTTCGCAGAATAATGAAAATGTATAATTATAAGCCTTACCGGTGTCATTTTGTCCAAGGTCTTAGAGATGGCGACTATGTGAGCCGCTTAGAGTTTTCGTATTGAGCGAATGAAGCTTTAAATATGGATTGTAAAACTTTAGACGGATGAGTCAAAGTTCACAAATAATGGTGTGTTGGATAAGCATAATAGTGTAAGATGGGTAACGGAAAATCTACATTGGGTTTTTTCGAGGAACCACCAAACTGAATATAAAACCAACGTATGGTGTGTGGGCTATTGGATAATAGATTGATGGGGTCTGTATTTTTTGAAGAAAATTTAGACAGGACGACTTACCTCAATCACCTAAACACCCATCTGGACGATTGGTTGGATGATGTTCCACTGAATGTCCGATTTAGGATTATTTTTCAGCACGATGGATGTCCAGCTCACAACAGCAGGATAGTTGTGGACTATTTGGACCAAGTTTTTGGCCCTAATTATGTAGGTACAAATGCCCAAATACGATGACCTGCAAAGTCCCCAGATTTGACTCCCATGGACTATGTTGATACATCAAGGACCAAGTCTATTTAGATTTTGGCATAGATCCTGTAGTTAGCGTTCACAATCTACAACAACGGATATTAGATGCATGTCGGAATGTTGATCGGGAGATGATCCATGCTGCTACGCATAGACGAATTATGGAAAGATTAGAACTGCAAGGGGGGAACGTGTTCGAGCATCTGATTTGAGATTTGTTATTAAAACTGTTATTTTACTATATTCTTGATTCTTTCTTTTATGTATTAAATTAATGTGGTACTATTATTTTTATTTAATTTTTGTTGTTTATAAATTAAGTTAAAAATAAATTTCACCATAGAATTATCTAAAAACGATGTAACAATTTACAAAAAAAAAAAGCCACGTCTACGATTTTCATTAAAAGCCTGTACAAATTATAATTCACCTTTAGAAAGAAGAAAGCCCAGACGTTTACAAATGATCCATCAGTTTGTGTTAATCCAGCCAATTGAACCCCAGTAAATGTGGTATTGGGAGAAAGCTTACTAAACCCGCTATCTGATGCCGTAGTCATATACAGGTGTTCCATTTGAATTTTTCGATAAAAATTGAGCTTTGTAAAATGTAACACCCTGTATAAGTGGATATTTCCGCAAGCTATATAACCATATTTTATTATGCTACATTGAGTCAAGAGTCATGGCAATACCAGATCTTGACAGGTTTTGCGACGACATGGCAGCACTGTCGTGTTGAATCGGAATAAAGCTTCGGACAAATAATTGAATAATTTGTAAACCGTTGATCTCAGGCCCCTATTGTGGAACATCATTTTACTCGCCATAAAGTGCTTTACCAAAAAATGAAATAAAATATAGGGTGTCCCATTTAAAAAAATACAAGTTTGGTGTGGCACAGGGAAACTGATCACTGTATACATGAAACTAATTTCCGGTTATGCGAAACACTGGTATATCCATGGATACCAAATTTGACATTTCTAGGTAGAGCGGTTTTGAAGATAATTATGTGATCCTCTCAACTTGCCGGACCCTGTATATATATATATATATATATATATATATATATATATATATATATATATATATATATATATATATATAAAATATACAATTCATAGATTATTAAGGGAAAATGGTATGTATTAATTTAGATCATATGATTGATATATATATATATATATATATATATATATATATATATATATATATATATATATATATATATATATAATGGTGTATCATTCAGTGTGATGTTTTGTAGGGAGGCTACATATGTGTTTTGTTACTTTCAGAATTTTTTACGACTAAAAATTCACTAATAGTTTCGTTACAAAAAGGGAACAAAAATTAAGAATATTTTCTTGAAAATTTAAATACAGGATTTTCTTTAACTGGTTTGGTGTCATTGTACGTTCGCGTAATTAACAGTTTTTTTTACGACGTGATAATAGCTAATGAGCACATGTTTAAGGTCGTACACTATGTACTGTATCATGCGTTGAGATTAAAGGTTGTGTTTGATATTATTATTAATATTGTACGTTCACATAATCCTTATCGCTTGTATTGGTAATGTCTGAAGAGTTTTTTATCGCCATAATATGTTTCATGGAAAGTTCATTAATCTAGAACAGGCACCCACACATAAGCATTGTTGTCTGGTTATTCGGAAATATCCACGGGGCATGTCCCATTTTAAAGGATTTAGTAAATGAAGATTGTATATTATCTGGTTGACATTGGTTGACAATGGTCTTACTAAATAGTGTTTTTACTCCGAGGAAAGCTAAGGGAAAGAAAAATTAAGATCCTGCAAAAAATACCATGAATAGTGCAATTTATATCCACAAATTTTCAATCGGCAACAAATCTGGCTGATTAGCAGGCATGTACATAATTACAGCACGACTCATTAAACCATAGATGTACATATACCAGGTGACCGGGAATGAACTAGATTTTCCTGGAATATAAGCTTTTCGGTTCAGAGGCACACGTTCTCACCACTGAACCACCGATGCTCTTTTATATATATATATATATATATATATATATATATATATATATATATATATATATATATATATATATATATATATATATATATATCATACCGATAACTCAAAAAATAATGGGCCGATTTTGTTCAAATTTGGTGAGTACCTTCCTTTTGCAAGTGGCTTGGATAAGTTCGTTATCCAGGAAAATCTGCTCAGTTTAAATAGATGAAACAGTGCTTTGTTTTAATTACAAAGACGGATTCCCCCGGTCAGTGTCAGTTCTGAGCTGACCTTAAATGTAAGGAATTTCGACCACGAAATTATAATGCATGTTTGTAAGAAAATTAATTCGGGAGTCATCAAGTGCGTTATGGTAGTGAATTTTTATTAAATGTTTCAAATTTGAATAGCTCAATTTGCTATTAACTTATAAGGTTCGTTGACCAAGAAACTAGTTTTTTTCGGGAACATTTTAAGATTATTTTCGACAAATTTTTGTACATTTTCAAACAATAAAGTTATTTTGATAATAAATGGTACAGGGTGATTCTTTATAATGGCGCCCCCCTTTAACTTTGTTATTTTAAGTGTCCCGAAAAAATTGAAAGTATGGTTATGTAGGTGCTAAAAAATACTTTTTTTCTAGGTATAAAAAATTTGAGAAATGATCAGTATACAGGGAAAACCAAAAAGTTCATTTTTTTCAATGGATCACCCTATATATGAGTTTATTTTTCGATTCCTCGTAAAATTCTAAGCATAATTTATATAACATACCGTATACTTAAAATGAATAGTTTTTGAAATATTTGCATTTGAAACGTTATCATCACAAATTTTATTAAACCAAAACAACTGTTACAAATTAAGAAATCTAACAATAAATTTAAAAAAACAGTTTCTGATTAAATATAATGCTCTACCGGGCCTCCATTTTCTTCAACACATTGTATAAGGGTTATTCGCATTTTCTCTAATGAATCTCTTATGAATGCTAGGTTATTTTCATTTAAATTAATAATTTCATTCCGTATCAAATCTTTAAGATGATCGAGGTTTTCAATTTGGTGGTCGTATACACGGTTTTTTATATAATCGCAAAGAAACGCATCCATAGGTGTCAAATCGGGGCTGTTTGGAGGCCATTTAGTTGGCGCATTTCTTCCGATCCATTCAGGAAACCTTTCATTTAGGTAATTAGGCACAGCACGAATGTTGTGAGGGGGTGCTCCATCCTGTTGAAAAATTATATTTTGTAACATATTTAAAGGCAAACCGTCTAAATATTCTTCGAACTCGTTTCCCAAGAAATCTAAATAGCGGCCTCCATTTAAAACAGTATCAAAAAAATACGGACCGATAACTCGATCGCCCAGGATACTACACCACACATTCACGGATTGTCGCCCTGGGAACTTAAATTCCCTATAAGAATGTGGATTCTCTCTTGCCCATTGTCTGGTATTTTTTCAGTTAAACAGGCCACTAGTAGAAAAGGTAGACTCGTCAGTCCATAGAACTGTTTTCAAAAAATTGTTATTTATGTTTATTCTGTCTAGAATCAGTTGACAAAATGCGACCCGATCATCTTTTTGCATTTGGGTAAGCTTTGTAGTGGGTTTAATCTTATATGGCTTTAGATTCCATTTTCTTAACGTTCTTTGGACTTTACTGTATGAAGTTCGCTGAATATTTTCTTGTGTTGCACGTAATGTCTTTGAAATGTTTCTTATGGAATTGTTTTGATTCTCTTCTATAGCGAGTAAAATATTCAATTCTGCATTTTCATCTACGTTCACAGCAGTTCTTTTTCCCCTTTGTAAATTTGACGTTTCTTGAAACTTCCTATATATAGATGTGAACGTTTTTCGAGTTGGGACATGCATACCGGAATTATCTTCTATCATATTTCTAATTGCAGCGCGACAATTTAAATTATTTTTAATATAATAACTTAAAATAACTCTTCTTTGTCTGTCTCAGTACGGCATTTTTACTTACTAAACAATACAACTACAACAATATTGACAGAATGTCACTGTCAGTTATTTGTTTTCAATTAAAAGCGTGGTATCCTAGGACTTCTTGATTTGTAACAGTTGTTTAATAAAATATTTGATAACGTTTCAAACGTGAATATTTCAAAAACTATTCATTTTAAGTATACAGTATGTTATATAAATTATGCTTAGAATTTTACGACGAATCGAAAAATAAATTTATATATAGGGTGATCCATTGAAAAAAAAATGAACTTTTTGGTTTTCCCTGTGTACTGATCATTTTTCATTTTTTTATACGTAGAAAAAAAGTATTTTTTTAGCACCTACATAACCATACTTTCAATTTTTTTTTTGGGGCACTTAAAATAACAAAGTTAAAGGGGGGCGACATTATAAAGAATCACCCGATACATTGTTTCTACTATATAGGTTATACTGGTACCCAAATTTGATGCCTGCTTTCTTAAAAAAACACACATATTGGCTATTAAAAACATTTTAATGAAAATTCACTACCATAACGCTGCGTCCAGACTTTCTTTATTTTATGTTACAGCTAAATAATAAATAACGTCAAAATCGTAATCTTTGAAACTAATCTACATTTTATTCGGTCTCGGTAACGTTGTATTTTTGGATAAAACGCATCAAGAACTTAATCAAATTCGCACATGGTTACGTAGAGTGTATCAAATAAGGAGATAATAAGTTCTAAGTTCATTTCAATTAGACCGGATTACATAAGCGACGGCGTGGCGAACTTGTACAATGGCATTGTAAGTTATGTGGCCGTGGATCGTTATCTCAAAGCCAAACAAACCGAAACGTAACATCTATTCCATAAGCGTACATTATTGTTCAATAATTTCGCATAATAATAATAATGGGCAGATGTATTACCCACCTGTTCCAAGTCTAAAGTCAAACCAAACCAACACGTTTTATGTGCTTTATTTTGCTCGATTTCTTTTACCTTGTTACACATCAAAAATGATATAATATGGTAATGGGGCATTTTGTCATGTCGATCAAATTTTTTTTTGTTCGGGAAACCGTAACAGATTGTTTTAAAAAGCCTGGACGCATCAAGTGCGTTATGGTAGTGAATTTTCATAGAAATGATCTGGCAGAAAATATTTTATTATAACTTTTTCTTCTTGTTACATAGAAATCTAAATTTTGGTGTATAGTTTACTTTTTATATCGCAAACCTACCTACCAAATTTGGTTTTCATAGCTTTTTTATTTTTTGTATTTCGAAAACTTAAAAATTTCCCGGAAAACCTCGTCCGATTTTCCTGACTAACCAACTTATCCAAGCCATTTACAAAAGGAATATATATATATATATATATATATATATATATATATATATATATATATATATATATATATATATATATATATATATATATATATATATATATACATATAAAAATTGAAACTGACCCCGGATATGGGTTCTAGGGGTTCTGGTTCGCGTTCATTTGCAAAATGTTTTTCAAAATTCGAAAGTCGGGATCTCCTCATTAGTGAATTTTTTTACGAAAATTCACTAAAAAATAACAAAACTAACAAAATATGATATAAACATACTAGGTGTCAATTTCAATACTTCCTACCCTTAATATATATCTGCCTTGTTGTGTAATATTGAAATTCCGAGAGACAAGTCGATTTTATTCCCCAAGTTTCGCTGTTAATTGGCACACCAGGAGATTTTCCTTGTACAAGTTCTTTAAGTGATTTTCCAAATTTTTCTTTTAAAATTAGCGGGCCAACCAACCAATATCTCGGTTTATTTTTTTCATTTCCTCTATATACTACTCATGAGTCGAGTAAAATGGCACCAAACATCATACCTCTAAACCAAAAACAAAAAAGTTAGGTTTGCTCATGCGCCAACCGCCAAATGTACATACGTCATTTTTCTAAACATTGAAACGGCCAGCTTTCTTATTTTGACAGGTGACGCCAACTATTATTTAAATATTAAATTTTCTTGGCCACGATCTTGGATTACGTCATCTCAGTTTAAAGCTTACGTCACTATACAGTCGCCATATTTGTTACGCCACGTGCATGCTCAGTAGCGGGAGGCGGTTCCAGAAGAAACCATCTTTACCTACTAACCACATATGGACTGATAAGAACCAATATGCCCATCAACACCAGTTTTCTGTTAATATACGGGTGGGAATTGTTGGAAACTTTCTGATTGGCCCATTCTTTCTACCTAGCAGGCTAACTAAAGAAATCACTTGCCTATGCCGTATCATATATAAAACATCAAATTCTCACCGTGTAATTAATAAAAGTCTGTGGCTACTGGAGGATCATTCCGTTGCCATCCTTGCATTTGAACACACAACTGAAGAAATTTATCGCAGATTTCTTGAAGCAGATTTACCAACAATGTTTGAAGAAGTTCCTCTTCGGGTAAGACAACAAATGTGGTTTATGCACAACGGTGCTCCAGCACATTTCAGTTGCTCGTCAGTTTTTGAATGCTTCACATCAAAACCAATGGATAGATCGAGAAGGGGACAACCTTGGCCTCCAAGATCCCCAGACCTAAATCCTCGCGATTTCTTTATCAGGGGGCATCTTAAACCATTGGTTTATACGACACCAATTGGAAATGAGGAGGAATTGCGATATCGGATAATCGCGTCTTATGAGACAATTCGACAGACTCCGGGTATTTTTGAGCGTGTTCGGTAATTAATGCGTTGCCTGCTAGAAATTTGTACTGAAGTTGAAGGAGGTCATTTCCAACAGCTTCTGTAGATGTGTTTTGTATTTTTTTATACTAATAATTCTGCATATCATAAAAACTTAATGTTACACAATTTTTTTGTTTATTGCACGACTTATTTTAGTGAATTTTCTTTAAAAAAATTCACTAATGAGGAGATCCCGACTTTTGAATTTTGAAAAAATTTCTTCAAATGAGCGCTAATTAGGCCCCCCAGAACACATATCCGGGGTCGGTTTAAATTTTTATATGTTTATATATATATATATATATATATATATATATATATATATATATATATATATATATATATATATATATATATATATATATATATATATATATATATATATATACAGGGTGTTTACGGAAATTGGGAACAATAGCTATCTTCGTTATTATTTGAGCTACAAAGTCGGTTAAATGGGCAAAGTTGACCAACTGAACATCACGCTTCTGAATATGTCACGGATATCTGGATTGCACTACAACTGTCAAATCTGTTGACATAACCTCAATTCTTTTAAATGGAACGATATGAATATTTTGCGTCCAATCGACTCAGGGCAAGCCATTATATATGCATACATAATAATTTTTCCATCCCAGTACAATATTCCGAAGATAACTTGATTTCAAACGTTGCCAATTGTAGGTGTTTACGAAAATCGGGAACAATAGTTATCTTCGTTATTATTTGAGCTACGAAGTCGGTTAAATGGGCAAAGTTGACCAACTGAACATCACGCTTCTGAATATGTCATGGATATCTGGATTGCATAACACCTGTCAAATCTGTTGACATAACCTCAATTTTTTTAAATGGAACGCTACGAATATTTTGCGTTCAATCGACTCAGGGCAAGCTGTTCTATACGCACACATAATAGTATTTCCATCCCAGTACAATATTCCGAAGATAACTTGATCCCAAACGTTGCCAATTGTAGGTGTTTACGGAAATCGGGAACAATAGCTATCTTCGTTATTATTTGAGCTACAAAGTCGGTTAAATAGGCAAAGCTGACCAACTGAACATCACGCTTCTGAATATGTCACGGATATCTGGATTGCACAACAACTGTCAAATCTGTTGACATAACCTCAATTCTTTTAAATGGAACGATATGAATATTTTGCGTTCAATCGATTCAGAGCAAGTCGTTCTATACGCACACATAATAGTCTTTCCATCCCAGTACAGTATTCCGAAGATAACTTGATCCGAAACGTTGCCAATTGCAGGTGTTTACGGAAATCGGGAACAATAGCTATCTTCGTTATTATTTGAGCTACAAAGTCGGTTAAATAGGCAAAGCTGACCAACTGAACATCACGCTTCTGAATATGTCACGGATATCTGGATTGCACAACAACTGTCAAATCTGTTGACATAACCTCAATTCTTTTAAATGGAACGATATGAATATTTTGCGTTCAATCGATTCAGAGCAAGTCGTTCTATACGCACACATAATAGTCTTTCCATCCCAGTACAGTATTCCGAAGATAACTTGATCCGAAACGTTGCCAATTGCAGGTGTTTACGGAAATCGGGAACAATAGCTATCTTCGTTATTATTTGAGCTACAAAGTCGGTTAAATAGGCAAAGCTGACCAACTGAACATCCTCCTTCTGAATATGTCACGGATATCTGGATTGCACAACAACTGTCAAATCTGTTGACATAACCTCAATTTTTTAAAATAGAACGATACGAATATTTTGCGTTCAATCGATTCAGAGCAAGCCATTATATACGTACACATAATAGTGTTTACATCCTAGTACAATATTCCGAAGATAACTTGATTTCAAAGGTTGCCAATTGTAGGTGTTTACGAAAATCGGGAACAATAGTTATTTTCGTTATTATTTGAGCTACGATGTCGCTTAAATGGGCAAAGTTGACCAACTGAACATCCCGCTTCTGAATATGTCACGGATATCTAGATTACACAACAACTGTCAACTCTGTTGACATAACCTCATTTTTTTTAAATGGAACGATATGAATATTTTGCGTTCAATCAACTCACTGGCCACTGTACAAATACACATGTATATTTAAAACTAAATTTTATTTCCTAAAAACGAATAAATATTTACAAATCTTGCTCAAAATGCCCACCGTTATTATTCAGGCATAATGTTGCTCTCTTCAATATATTGGACTGTATTTTCTGAAGGGTTTGTACAGAAATTCTGTTGACTGCATTCCTGATTTTTACCTTCAATTCGTCCAGACTATCCACTCTTGAGGCGTAAACATCGTCCTTTATTGTACCCCATATTGAGAAGTCCAATGGGGTCAAATCGGGCGATCTTGATTAATAAAGAAATGGTCCAAGGCTGACATTTTACAAAATTGTTAGTTACACAGCGCTATCTATCAAATTTTGTGCAAACTAGAGTCGTCGTGACAACATATTACCTAGTCCTGCGCCGAGATGGCGTCCCTGTCGTATCTCTTACAATCTGTGACCTTTTTCAATAACTTCCATTGCTTAGATTTTTATCTACGATTTATTTAAATATCATAGCGGTACAGATAACGTCATTTGTCTTTGTCCAACATTGTAGATATTGGATTACAGAATCTGAAGTGATGTCGAGGATTGTTTTATTATTAATTTCGTATAACTTTATTTTCCTTTGATCAAACGACTTGAAAATTGGTACACAAGTTTGTGTCATTTTCAGTTGTAAATTTTTGTTTCAATCACTTAGAAAATTTGAGAGATATTGCGTTTTAAAAAATATTTTTTCATTTTTTATTAAGAAAAATTGGCCGTTAGGATTTGATGACCAAACTCATCCAAGCCAATAGCATAATAAGGGTAATTCCCAAATTTGTTCCAAATCATTGAACTATTTTTTTAGTTACTGGGATGGAAAGACTATTATGTGTGCGTATAGAACGGCTTGCCCTGAGTCGATTGAACGTAAAATATTCGTATCGTTCATTTTAAAAAAATTGAGGTTATGTCAACAGATTTGACAGTTGTAGTGCAATCCAGATATACGTGACATATTCAGAAGGAGGATGTTCAGTTGGTCAGCTTTGCCTATTTAACAGACTTTGTAGCTCAAATAATAACGAAGATAGCTATTGTTCCCTATTTCCGTAAACACCTGCAATTGGCAACGTTTCGGATCAAGTTATCTTCGGAATACTGTACTGGGATGGAAAGACTATTATGTGTGCGTATAGAACGACTTGCCCTGAGTCGATTGAACGCAAAATATTCATATCGTTCCATTTAAAAGAATTGAGGTTATGTCAACAGATTTGACAGTTGTAGTGCAATCCAGATATCCATGACATATTCAGAAGCGGGGTGTCCAGTTGGTCAACTTTGCCTATTTAACCGACTTCGTAGCTCAAATAATAACGAAGATAGCTATTGTTCCCGATTTCCGTAAACACCTACAATTGGCAACGTTTGGGATCAAGTTATCTTCGGAATATTGTACTGGGATGGAAATACTATTATGTGTGCGTATAGAACGGCTTGCCCTAAGTCGATTGAACGCAAAATATTCGTATCGTTCTATTTAAAAAAATTGAGGTTATGTAAACTGATTTGACAGTTGTTGTGCAATCCAGATATCCGTGACATATTCAGAAGCGGGATGTTCGGTTGATCAACTTTGCCCATTTAACCGACTTTGTAGCTCAAATAATAACGAAGATAGCTATTGTTCCCGATTTCCGTAAACACCCTGTATATATATATATATATATATATATATATATATATATATATATATATATATATATATATATATATATATATATATATATATGTATCACACCGATAACTCAAAAAATAATGGGCCGATTTTGCTTAAATTTGGTGAATAAATTCCTTTTGCAAATGGTTTGGATAAGTTTGTTAGCCAGGAAAATCGGTCCAGGTTTTCCCGGAAAATTTTGTATTTTCTTTCGAAAAAAATTTATATCTCCGGAATTAACAAAGTAAGGGCAACCAAATTTCATATGCGGATTTATTTCATTATAGGCAAGTTACCTACCAAAATTTAGCTCCGTAGATTAAAGAATAAAAAAGTTACAGGCATTCAAAGAAAAATAAATTTGGATTTTCCTCAAAACGTCAAAATTGCGATTTTAAACGTCAAAATTGGTGAGTACATTCCTTTCGCAAGTCGCTTGGATAATTTTGTTAGCCAGGAAAATCCGCCGAGGTTTTCCCGGAAAAATTTGTGTTTTCTTTCGCAAAATATTTATATCTCCAAAATTAACAAAGTAAGGGCAACCAAATTTGGTAAGCTGGTTTATGTCGTTATACGTGTGCCACCTAGCTCTGTAGGTCAAAAGACAAAAAAGTTATGGGCATTTAAAGAAAAATAAATTGGGGGTTTCCTCAAAACGTCAAAGTGACAATTGAAAATATTTTTATATGTTTATATATATATATATATATATATATATATATATATATATATATATATATATATATATATATATTATATATATATATATATCACACCGATAACTCAAAAAATAATGGGCCGATTTTGATTAAATTTGGTGAAAAAATTCCTTTTGCAAATGGCTTGGATAAGTTCGTTAGCCAGGAAAATCTGCCCAGGTTTTCCCGGAAAATTTTGTGTTTTCTTTCAAAAAAAAATTATATCTCCGGAATTAACAAAGTAAGGGCAACCAAATTTGGTACACATGTTTACATCGTTATAGGTAAGTTACCCACCAAAATTTAGCTATGTAGGTCAAAAGACAAAAAAGTTATAGGCATTTAAAGAAAAATAAATTGGGGTTTTCCTCAAAACGTCAAAGTGGCGATTTAAAATGTCAAAATTGGCAACATTTAGGCAAATAACTTGAATCTAATACGCGCTATAGAAATAAAATGTCTCAAGAAGGATGTTTTACAAACCCTAAAGTCTTAGTTTCAATCGTCATTGTCCTTCATTTTACTAAAATATTTGCAGAAAATTCATTTCAAATAGACCCTCTCTCTGATGCTTGGCAGTAGCCTTAGCTATAGAGTGTATCGTTTAATGGTATATAATTTTTGTCGAATTTTCGTAAAAAATCAATAAAGCTCAATATATCCGTCATTATATAAGATATGAAAAAAAATTGTATATATTAATTATAGGGTGTCTTGAGCTACATCTTAAAATAATATTTCTACAATCACAGGATGGCCCATAAGTCGTTGGTGACACAAATTTCCTTTTTTTTAATCAAACACGCCCTAAGTTATTGCATTTTTGCATTTTCCATCGAAATATAATGCATGTTTGTAAGAAAAGAAATTCTGGACGCAGTAAGTGCGTTACGGTAGCGAATTTTGATCAAATGTTTCATATTTGAATAGCTCAATTTGCTATTAACCTATAAGGTTGACCAAGAAACGTGTTTTTTCGGGAACACTTTAAGTTTACTTTTGGGAATTTTTGTACATTTTCACACAATAAAGTTATTTTGATGAAACATGGCACATTGTTTTTACTATATAGTTTATACTGGTAACCAAATCTGATGCCTGCTTTCTTAAAAAAACACACATATTTGTTTTTAAAAACATTTTTATGAAAATTCACTACCATAACGCACTTGCTGCGTCCAGAATTTTTTATTTTTTTGCTCAAGAACGGTACCATTTACGAAAAATGCAGGAAACCAAAATGGTTGGGAGTGAATTAGGCTATAAAAGGGCATTTTTAAATTGAAATTTTGAAACTACACAAAAATGTACAATGAAAAACTCATTAAGGGTTGCAATTTTCAACCCCTTCTGAGGGTGAGAGACGAATAAGATTATTCGAGTAGAAAAGGCTTTGATGAGGTAAGGGTATATGGAAATTTTTATTCTTTCGTGTTTCTTCAAATCTGAGAAATTAAATAAAAACCTCATTTTATCCTACACATTTAAAGCAACTCCGAATGGAGATTTTTTTGGAAATAATTTGATATGAAGAACCCCCTTTAGTTTTTGACAAGGAATCGCACCTTGAAATTTTCCACAATATTAAAGAATCATGCTGTATAAAACTTACATTTTTTGCGTAGTTTTTTCTGCTTGTCATTTTTACCTTAATTTTCACATTAAAGAAAAAACTTCCCGTCATTTAAGCATTATAAACGCATGCAAATCAGTTTCTTTTCCTAATAACTTGTTTGGAATATGCAACGTAATGTGGCTAATGGAACGTGACTTCCGAACTCATCACCTCATCACAATCAGCTTCCTTCCGCAGAAAACATTGTAATAAATCTAAACATTAAAGACCTCGGTTTGTAAAAAACTTTGTAAAATCCCGAAAATCATGTTTAATGGCAACTTTGAATTGGATATGCATTCTTTTGAAAAAGCAGATAATCTGCTTTCATCTTTCCTATTCTAAATTATGTCTTTTGATATACGACGCCTGATTAAAATTAAATCTATCTAACCAGAAAAAAAATCATGTAAAGAAAAAAATTAGGGACACAGCAAGTGCGTTATAGTAGCGAATTTTCATAAGAATTGTACACTATTATTATACGGCAAATTAGTAAAGTTAATACTTTAAACTTACACAGACCTTGAAGATCGATTTTAGAGGTCCTAGTAGGCGCACATTTGAAGACTTCTTTCGAAAGTGCTACCATCGATATCTCTCTATTACCAAAAAAATCTTGTGTTCTAACTACCTTTTGAGAAAAATGCTCAAACCTAAATTTTCTAAGAAGCTGAAGAGTTAAATTTTGCTATATCTGTAAATAGTGTAAGTCTCTTTAAAAGAAACTTGTATTACAAATGTCATTAAAATTATACAGAAGATTTCCAGAAGGAAACTTAATTCATATTTAGAAAAGTAAAGTATCTGCCAAATTATAAACGTAGTAGTTATTTTTCCTTATTAATCGCCAGAATGATTTCGTTTTAGTCAACCTGATCAAACCGGTTTTTTTTCAATATCAACAATAACAAAATTATAATTTCAGACTCAAAGGTGACAAACTTATTTAGGCGTTTCAAACAAAACTGAGATCTTGTTTAAAACGTATAAAACCTGTGCACTATTGTTTCTCCAAATGTTAAAATAAAACATAAAAAACACATACATTCATCGAGCTGGATTCGATCGCGTAACCTTCTGCTTAGAAGGCAAACGCGAGGCTCCCTGCGCCATCTAGGCACACGTCAACTAACGTTTTATTTGTGTCATACTTTAGATCGGCTTCATGCCCGGGATATTATATTCAAAGTATACGTAAGAATGATTAATTACAGAATTAGTAGAATTACCATTGAAACACATCCCACGACTGTTTCAGTCTTATATGATTTTTTATGTTTAAGTTTAAAGATAAAAGGAACTATTTTAGAACAATTTTTATAAAAACTTGGCTTGATTTTGTTTAAATTACTGCTATATTATGCGACAGCACATATCTATGCTGCGCTAAAACTGTATTTGGGGCTGTTAATCAAGCTACAAATATAGTGTATTTTAATAATTGATTGAATCTCCCAGTTAAATAACAATCAATTGACAAAATTTTTAATTTCAAGTCGTCTGTCATTTCCCCGGCCGAGATTTCACGATTGCTGGTTCGGGTAGTATGTTTTATGCCTGGTATATATTTAGTTTGGTTACTGTTGATGTATGGTTTACACCTGTTATATCAATTAATCTACGCGTTGCAGTTAACTACTCTGTGTGTCAGTCATTGGAGTTTAACCACTAAGTCGTTTCTGGGATTTTATTTTAATTTGGAAAAAACTCTAAATATTGTGTACCAAATTACTTAAAACTCACAACATGGGTTTATTTGCGCTATTTCTAGCCATATGTAAAGTATCATTCCAGTTACTCTGATACTTACAAAAATATAACGTCTTCAAAAAGTTTTCCCCAAAGTTTGATTGAAATCAGTTTAGTATTTTTTGAGTTATCGCTCGGATATATATATATATATATATATATATATATATATATATATATATATATATATATATATATATATATATATATATATATATATATATTGTTACGTTTTCTCCGGGTTCTGGATAAGTGAGACTTTTAATTTTAACAAAACAACTTTATTAACTCTCTAAATATGGATACAATAAAAGTTCTAGAATATCTCTCCCACAAAACACTTAGTTTATCTGGCCTTACAATCACTAATTTGTACAAAAGTCACTAATACACTGAAACTACAGTCGCTACTCTATAACACTAGTTACTGCTTCTTCGAGTCCCTTCAACATTCTCTAACTGAACTGAACTGTCTGGCTTGCTTTCGCGTTTATATACTCGCCGTACCTTCCACCACTTTCTGGAGCGTTCCATTCCAGAATTTTCCAGGACCTTCTTTTACTAGAAGGTTCTGTGAATAGAGATCGGCCCCGTGTGTATACAGGGGGATGTATATACAGGATGATCCAAATGTGGTCATCACTCCTATGTTACACAAGAGGTGTTTCTCGTACTATAAGATCTCTCTGCGTATACAGAGTCTATATACAGGGTGTTCGGAATGCGCAGACCTCAGTTATCCGTTCCGACAGGGTACAAGTTGGTAACTTTGTTATTTTTGGTCCTAGAGGGTTGAGACTTCGCTTGTGGGGGGTCACCCCAGGCACCCCCAGTGGGGCGGGGAGGCGGATGTCTGGTCCAGACGAACTCGAAGAGAGGTTATCTCTCTTTGAGCTTTGAGACGTGCAAACGACTTCGGTCAGATGGCAGTATATCTGTCGAACAAAGTTTCACCTCGCAGGTGTCGTCTGCTGTCGGAAGCTCGATTTGTTTGGTGAAATTTAAGCTAACGCTGGCAGGTGTTGGACCTGAACGAACCCGGAGGTGGCTGGGGTCTCTAGGGGTGGATTACACCTGGAGACTTGGGCCTACTCTGTGAGCATGGATAGAGGCTAACGACCCTGCCTGGATGCTGCGCGAGGGCGGGACTTCATGATACCGCCTCGAGTCAATGAGACACTGGCGGGGGTCTGGTGCAGGAGAGGCTGGGGGGAGGCAGACATCTCTGGGGAGTGATATGCACCCGGAGTTTGGCGCCTCTGCTGTGGCCCCAGAGACTGACAATTGACCTTGCTTGGTTGTTACTCGGGAGCGGGGTCCCAGATTATACCGCCCTGGATTGAGCCCTGGCGTGTGTCCAGACGTCCCGGGGGGCTCTGATCTCTGATGAGTGAAAAACACCTGGAGTTTGGAGCCCATACTGTGTGCTACGAAACGGACGGACGGCTTCGTTGGGGTGATGCTCGGTAACGGGACTCGATGGGATGTTGCCTTGAGTCTTAACACTGTTAGGTGTCAGGTTTGGAAGAGCCTGAGGGGAGCTGAGATCTCTAGGAGTGGATTACAACTGGAGATTAGATGCTGCTCGTAAGCGGGACTTCATGATACCGCCTCAAGGCAAACACTGACGGATGTCGGGTCCAGACGAACTCAGAGAGAGGTTATCTCTCTTTGAGCTTCGAAACGGGAAAAGGACTTCACTCAGATGGCACTACACCTGCCAAACAAACTTTCACCCCCAAGACAAGATCGACTCCCTCAGGGAGCTGGAATTGATGGGTGAAATCTAAATAATTAGACGTGAGCCACAATAAACCTAAGGTCGCGGTGGAGGGACTGGAATAGCCCAGTCACAATAAAATCTAATCTAGTAAGGAGATCCTGTGACTGCTCTCGTCTACTTGAGCAACTAAACGTTAATGTTCCGAGAATGTCTTCGCAAAATCCGGTCACCTTTTGGTTACCTACGCCGCGAACTAATCTTGAGAAGTTCTCACCACTTTATAGATTGTGTCCTGTTGCCAACAGGCATGCGTCTTCCATTGATATCTTTGTGTCGGATCCAAGGTTGCTCAAGGGGTTGGCAGTCTCACGGTTATGAAGGACTGGTTTGTATTTCACAGTTATGGAGGACTGATTTGTGTTTCTGATTATTTTTTACTCATTGTTGATTGTTGTGATTCTTTATATTTTTCTGTTTTAGTTACATTTTGTTATGTAATTGTAAATTATGGTTTAAAATGCTTATTTTTAGTTTTAATTTTAGTTTTTAATCCTGTTTTTGTAGGTCATTTCTGTATTTCCTACCCAATAACTGGGCTTGTCCTGTTGGGTAATGTAATGTTAAATAAATAAATTAATTAATTAAAATGAAATCTATCTAACCAGGAAAAATGTCGGTACGCAGCAAGTGCATTATACTAGTGAATTTTCATAAGAATTGTACACCTTTAGTAAGGTATATTATTAAAACTAATTCTTTAAATTTAAATGGACCTGGAAGACCGGTTTTAGAGGTCCCAGTTAGCGATTATTAAGATAAGTTTCTATTTTCTATAGAGCTAGAAAATTATAGTTTGGTAGAGATATATGTAAGTACTGCAAGTCTCTTTAAAAAATTGTGTTACATATTTAATTAAAGCCCAAAAGTTTTCTGGATTTTTTTTTTATTATTTACAAAGGGAATGTACCTGCCAAATCATAAATATGGCAGGTATTTTTCCTTTTAATTGCTTGGATGGTTTTGTTTTAGTCAACCCAATCGAACTAGTTTTTGCAAACGAAACAACAAAAAAGGTTTTTAAAATCAATTGGTAGTTATCCGCGAAGCTCATTATGTTATTTTTCTTTAATTTAGTACCCACGCTGCGTTTACATAGGTTACTATGGTTCAAGATTGAAGATTCTAGCTTAATAGGAAATTGAGTTATCGGATTTCAAATATTTTTACAAAAACTCTCTACCATAATGTATTTGTTGCACCCAGACCTTATTCAACACTTATTTACTGTTGCTGTATCCACACTTTTTGAAAATGATGAAATATTATAGCTCTCTATTTAAGACTGGCAAACACGGCAACCTAAATTTCATTTTTGGAAAAATATTTTAACGAAATGAAATGGGGTAACAATTTTTTTTCTAAAAAGCCCCCGTGTGCTAATCTGCAAATTTACCGAAAATTTACTTTATATTTATAAAACGAATGTACCTGGCAAATTATAAACGTGGCAGGTATTTTTCCTTATTAGTCGCTTGGATGATCCGTTTTAGTCCACTCAATCCAAAGAGTTTTTGCAAACAAAATAACAAAAATGGTTTACTAAAACAAATTTATCGTTGCTTGTGAAGCTCATTGTGTTACTTTTTAAATTTAGTACCCACGCTGCTTTTATATAGGTTTTAGTATCTATCAAAATTGAAGATTCTAGTTTAATGGGAAATTGAATTATCACCCTTTGGAAATTTTTTTACGAAAATTCGCTACCATAACGCATTTGCTGCGTCCAGGCTTTTTATTCTTCATCACATACTAATCAATTACTTTCGGTAGTCAACTCAAAAACTATATCATGGAACTTCATGCACTAATGGGTTAAAAGATTAAGTTTGGATTTTTTCCCGTGGTACATTACATTAGGTTTTTCAGAAGACTTATAGTCCCGTTCTCGTCCAAGCTAGTTTTTTCTATTAAAAATCGCCAAAGACTCGTCTAAAAATACAATTTTTGAAATAATATTGTTGACTACAGCGCAAAATCTTAATACTGATAAAAAAATAAGTAGTTTCCAATTTGAAATAACTTGGCACATTTTTATGGGTCTCTACTCTTTCAATTATATTTTTTAACAACGAAAACAACAACCTGCGTCATTTACATAATATATTTATCAGGTGCACTAGCTTGGTATACCTGTTTTAAATTTATGGTTTGTTGACTTAGCAGCTTATTTGTCTACTATAAAAGTTTTAATGCAAATATACACGGCTCAAGCCAGACTGTCACATTTCGAGTACACTTACAACTTATATTATTGAATATTTATAATTTATGGACAATAAAATAGGTTTTGTACTTGAAATGAAAACATTTTTATTGATTCTCCATGATTTATTAACAATAAATTGTAATATAAGTCCGAAACAAAGTGTTAACTCTTCTCAAGCAAATCTGAGTATATTTATTAACCCTCTAAAACACCGGATTTCAAAAATTGAAATAAATTACATATTCCTCGACATTGCTCAGGCGTTTGACAGGGTCTGGCATGCAGGCCTCCTAGACAAAATGATAAAATTCAATTTCCCCACACCTCTGATACTTCTCATCAGGTCATACCTGAAAGAGAGAAAGTTCCAGGTCAAGCACAACGGTACCAGATCACCGATTCACTCAACCACAGCAGGCCTCCCACAAGGCTCAGCCATCTTTCTCCTGCTATACAACATCCTGGTAGCAGACCTTCCACCACCACCCCTAAATGTGTCATACGCATTATACGCTCATGACACTACTATTCTCAGTAGTTCTACACAGCTGGAAATTATAACGGCACGTCTGCAAGCTGCCGTGGACGAGCTGCACGACTGGTTACGCAAATCGTGCCTAACCATAAACCCCGAGAAAAGCACAGCAATTTTATTCACCAAGAGGAGACACACACCTCATAGTCACGTAACTCTAAAAAACACCCAGATTCCCTGGCAAGACTCCGTCAAATATCTCGGGGTTTACCTAGACAAACATCTAACATGGCTCCCCCACGTCCAATACGCCAGTAAAAAAGCTTCGATATTTATATCGAAGTTCTTCTCACTTCTTAACAGAAGATCAGTTCGGTCAATTGACAACAAACTGCTTATTTACAAAACAATAATCCGTCCAGCCTCGACATATGCGGCACCTGCATGGGCCACAGAACAAAATTCTGAGAATGGTTACAGGCGCACCATGGTTTGTCAGAAATACCCAGATCCAAGACGATCTGAACATGCCCACTATTCTTGAGTTCATTACTCAATTAGCCAAAACTCAATATTCCAAAGCAGCCGCTCATCCAAATGCTCTTCTACGTAGGGCCACAGACTACGAAGAGCACATCCCCTACAGACATAAGCGCCCCAAGCTTATACTGAATTTTTCGTCCTGATGACGCTGACGCGCCAGCGAAACGATCGTAAGGTCTTTAAAATATGTGTTGTGGTGATTTGGGTTCTCCAAGTGTACTTATCAGTGCTCATCACAGGTTCCAGTTTTCACATAGTGACAGCTCTGTAAACTTTCCATTTATTTAAATATGAATACTGAACAGATCAATAACATTTTCTCGCAAAAAATCATGGACTAAACTGGTATAATAATGTCATAAACGAGAAACAACCGAATCAAACAAAAATATAAAGTTTGACAGTGAAAAATTATAGGTAACGCAATCAAGTTTCGCCAGGATGCACGTGACAACCTTGATCTTCGAACAAATACAACACCAACTTTCAATGTCAAGTAACTTAACTTTTTGCAAACTTTTCTATGTTATATTGCGAAGGATATGTAGGTAGTACCAAATTGTCTTACGAAACTTAAACGCATATAATTATATTTCATGACAGAGAGAGAACATACACTTTTAAATGTCATTTAAGGAAAAACCTTATGATTATTTCTCAAACAGGTAAAAATTTCACGGTAGTTTTGACAGGCTAATGGAACGCAGCGAGCGAGATTATAAATTGGAGGTATAGGATACAATTTTGCATAAAATATAGTCAAGCTTATGAGTAATGTAACATTTATTAGCGAATTTTTTTTTATTCGCTTATGGGGAGATCTGTGTTTATATATATATATATATATATATATATATATATATATATATATATATATATATATATATATATATATATATATATATATATATATATATATATATATCCTACCGATAACTCAAAAAATAATGGACCGATTTTGATAAAATTTGCAGAGTACCTTCCTTTTGCAAGTGGCTTGGATAAGTTCGTTAGCTAGGAAAATCGGACCAGGTTTTCCCGGAAAATTTTGTGTTTTCTTTATAAAAAAAATTCATATCTCCGGAAATAACAAAGTAAGGACAACCAAATTTGGTACGCGTGTTTGTATTATAAAGTGTGAACTCTGTACCAAAATTTAGGTCCATACCTTTAAAGACAAAGAAGTTATGGGCAGTTAAAGCAACAAATTTTGGAATTTTCCTCAAAACGTCAAACTCGCAATTTTAAACGTCAAAATTGGCAATGTTTAGGCAAAGAATGTGAAACAAATACCGTTTGTGAAAAGAAAATGTTGCAAGAAAAGTGTTCTGCAAACCCTTAAGTTTCAGATTCAACCGTCATTACCCTTCATTTTACTAAAATATTTACAGAATATCCATTTCAACCAGACCCTTTCTCTGATGCTTTGGCTGTCAGTTTAGTTAAGTTTGGTGGCTTTTTGGATATTTATTTGTAGGTTTAGTGAAGTTTATGGTTTAACGGTCTATAATTTTTTTTAGCTAATTATGCGTTTGTAAGAAAAAAATCTGGATGCAGTATGTGCGTTTTGGTAGCGAATTTTCGGTAAATATGCAGTTTAGTCCCCGAACGTTTTTCAAAAAACTGTTTTTAGAAACCTGCCCAGGCCCCCACCCCCCTGGATCCACAAACCCCAAGAAAAATTTCTTGTTCACACTCCCCAAGGAAGTTATGGGACCGGGAGTGAGTAGGGGTGTATAATTTTTTTAAGCTAATTTTCGTAGAACAAATTCGTTAATGCATTTTTGCATTTTTTATGGAAATATGATGCGTTTGTAAGAAAAAAATCTGGACGCAGTAAGTGCGTTTTGGTAGCGAATTTTCGGTAAATTTGCAGTTTAGCTCCCGAACGTTTTTCAAAAAACTGTTTTCAGAAAGCTGCCCCCATCCCTCCCCCCTATGAATCCACAAACCCCAAGAAAATTTTCTTGATCACACCCCCCAAGAAAGTTACGGGACCAGGAGTGAGTAGGGGTGCTGAGCGGGGTAGGTAGTAAAAAGGAAATATGAGCAGAAAATTCGAATAAAGCGGGCTTGAAAGCTGCCTTTTTCACATCTTGAAGCCATATTCCCCTTAAACCCTGCCTACCCCGTACACCACCCCTATTCACTCCCAGTCCCATAACTTCCTTGGGGGGTCTGAACAAGAGATTTTTCTTGTGGTTTGTGCATCCAGGTGGGGTCCTAGTAATGTTTCTGAAAACAATTTGTTGAAAAGCGTTCGGGAGCTAATCTGCAAATTTACCGAATTGTCATTAAATCCGTCAAATTTCAATAACTCAATTTGCTATTAACGTAAGCTCTGTTGGATAGAAAACCAACATTTAAGTTTATTTTCGGAAAATTTTTGTATATTTTCAAACCATAAGTAATTTTGATAAAATATAGTACATTGTTTCTACCACATAGGCTATACCGGTAATCAGATTGATGACTGCTTGCATTTGCTATTAAAAACATTTTTAACGAAATTCACTTCCATAACACATTTGCTGCATCTAGACTTTTGAGAAATGTTTATATATATTCAAACAATAAATTTATTTCGATGAAATATGGTACATTGTTTCTACTACATAGGCAACCAAGTTTGATGCCTGCTTTCATCAAAGAAAGACATTTGCTATTAAAATTATTTTAAAGAAAATTCGCTACCATAACGCACTTGCTGCTTCCAGAGATTTTTATTTATTTATTTAAACAACCCAAACAGGCAGGGGCCCAGTTACATGGATTTATATAGGAACTACTAAACTAAGAGAAATTAAAAACTATACATTAAAACTGAAAATTAACAAACAAAAAAAAAAGCTAAGATGTGGTGTCCCCACGAAGCAGGGAATCCCTAGAGGCTGCGGAAAAGTACCCAACATTAGCATGACTAAATATGTCAGTAACGGAAGAATTATATTCTGCACAAATAGAATACAAGGGTGATTTCAAAAGCAGAGTAGTTCTGGAAATCGGAAGTAAAAAAGTATGAGTAGAACGAGTCTGACAGCCGTGGAGAGGAGAGCGAAAAGGCAGCTGGGAGAGAAGTTCAGGTGCATCAATAATTCCGTGAATAAGCTTAAATAAAAAACACTGACCTGAAAGAGTTCTCCTGTCAGCAAGCGACATGAAACCAAATCTAGTGAGTAACAAATTGTAAGATATGCCTCTTTGAGGATAAACCTTGTCAACCTAATAAGACAAATACCGTCAACAAAACAAGACAAATAAGACAAACAAATAAGACAAATACCGTCAAGCAGATACCGCTATGTCAGCATTCTTTCTGAGGCAAAACACTCGTTTAATAACCACATCAAAAACAAAGGCCTCTCAAGCTCCAACGGCAGCAATTCCATACCATTCTGGACTCTCGCTAAATCTATTGGGAATAATTTCTGCAAGAGCACGTTCCCACCTCTTGTTTCTGTTGATGAAATTGTTCCTACCGCCCTGGGCAAGGCTGCACTTGTTGCCTCGTTGTTCGCCGGCAATTCTACTCTCAACCCACCGCCAAATGTTCAACCACCAACAGTCCCCAATGTCGCGCATAAAATGACGGATATAACTTTCAAAACCAAAAAGGTACGAAATATGCTCTCTCCTCTTAATACCAGGAAATCCCCTGGCCTTGACGAGATCCCAGCAATTGTTCTCAAAAAATGCTCGTCACAACTTGCTCCTGTCCTGACTCCTCTGTTTCAGACATCTTGCAATAGAGGCATATTCCCTAGTAACTGGAAAACTGCTCGAGTACAACCCGCCCCCAAGAAATGTTTCAAAGCGCTTCCTAGCAACTACAGGCCTATTTCTCTCCTTTCGGTAGTCTCTAAAGTGATGGAAAAGTGTATAAACACCGAATTACTAAAATTTCTTGAAAAACACAGTCTAATCCACGACAGGCAGTATGGATTCCGTCAGCGCAGATCAACTGCCGACTCGTTTCCTTTGTCACCCATTCTTGGAACAAGTCTATGGAATCCCAGATTGTAACTCTAGACACATCCAAAGCATTCAACCAGGTCTGGCACGCAGCGCTGCTTAATAAACTTCCGGCCTATGGCCTACCACCAAAACTCTGTACCTGGACAGCAAATTTCCTCTGTTGTCGTAGATGGCCATTCCTCTAAACGGTATCCAATTAATGCAGGAGTCCCTCAAGGTTCAGCTTTAGCCCCTACTTTGTTTCTTCTCCACATCAATGACCTCTCTAGCACATCCAACCCAGTTCACAGTTACGCGGACGACAGCACCCTCCACTCAAATATGCAATATTCTAAGCCTGTCTCTTTAGCCCAATTAGATGAAGATCGCAGACTCATGGAGGGTTCTGTCGCTGTGGATCTCCAAAAAATATTAGACTGGGGAAGTACTCCACCAAATCTCAGTCTTGCTTTCTTTCTAATAAGAGATACACGAGCCCTAGACCCATTACAATGAACAACCAAATTAACAAAGTAATGAGCCCTTTTCACTTGTTGTCATTTCTGTGGATCGAAATCACAATTGGCACCAACATGTCACATCAATTGCAGATACGGCTGCTACAAAACCAATAACAAAATAGTAAACAAAATAAATAAAAAAACAAGGACACAACCCACATGAATTGAACGGAATATATCAAATAGAATGTAACACATGCAATAAAAATATATAGGAATGACAAAAAAATCAATAGAAACAAGATTAAAGGAACATATAACAGCAGTAAATAAAATCCACATACGTAGCTACAAATCAAACGTAGCTACACACATTCACAACACAAAACACCAAAAACCAGATATCACCCGATTAAAACTAATGAATCATGTTAAAGACCACCAAAAAAATGGAAATATGTGAACAATACTACATTCAACAAACAAACAATAAGAAACAGTTAATGCCAGAACAGATCCAAGTACAAACATTTAAACGAAACTTAATAAAGGCCATACAAATAGACAAATTATCCAACCAGAGTGATCTAGACAGGAGACCGATACACACGACACAGTCCGAAGGCACAACCAATCAGAGAACAGTATACCGACCAGTAGAGACTCAACTCGCAGGCGCCGCGTACAATCTCAGACGTAGACCACACAGCAGAGATCACAGTCAGTAGCGTGCTGATGATGAACCGGGACGGTTCGAAATTGCAGTCCACGCAAACCAATAAAAAATCACAAAAAGTACAGCAAACAAATAAAGTGTATATTTTAAAGTGATTACAGTGTAGTGCAACATTCCAAAAGATATATATATATATATATATATATATATATATATATATATATATATATATATATATATATATATATAAACATATAAAAATTGAAGTGACCCTGGATATGGGTTCTAGGGCCCTAGTTCGCGCTCATTTGAAGAAATTTTTAGATAGAGGTCTGCATGATGCATTTCTCCTTACAGAGTAAAATACTATAGAGTTAAACAGGTTAACTGTACATGCTGGCTTACTTAAAAAAAGAATATATATATATGAAGCATTCACAGGCCATTTAGGCCCATAGCTTGGTAATACATTTCCATTGCTTCCTATCCAGTGCAATCGTCTTCCAGTTTTGGACTCCTTTTTCTAGCAAGTCTTGTTGTGCTGCATCAAGCCATCTTTTTCTTGGTCTTCCCCTCTTCCTTCTACCCTCTGGATTTGACCAGACACACTTCTTCACCATTCTCTCCACACCCATTCGTTCTATATGTCCCAGCCACTGTAGTCTGCGTGCCTTAACCAGTTGAGACACAAAAAAGAATAACTAATCTAAAATATCGTTCACTAATTATAAAAGTGAAATACAAACCCTAATATAAAAAATTAGAAAACTGAAATACAACACCCATATAAAAAACTCACTCAAAGGTGCAGTGGATGCCAAAATAGAATCATTCAACTCATTATAAAAAAAAATTAATCTCCTCTTAATAGTATATTCAATAGAAAGATTTCAATAAAACTCTACGGAAAACGATTCATCTTGTTTCCTAAACTATGTCCAACAATGATAAATTACAAAATAGAAATTTACTAAAATCTAAAATGAACTGTTAAAACTCTGGACGCAGCAAGTGCGTTATGGTAGTGAATTTTCATAAAACTATTTTTTAATAGCAATAATGTGTGTTTTTTTAAGAAAGCAGGCATCAAATTTGGTTACCAGTATAATCTATATAGTAAAAACAATGTGCCATGTTTCATCAAAATAACTTTGTTTGAAAATGTACAAAAATTTCCGAAAATTAACTTAAAGTGTTCCCGAAAAAACTCGTTTCTTGGTCAACCTTATAGGTTAATAGCAAATTGAGCTATTCAAATATTAAGCATTTGATCAAAATTCGCTACTATAACGCACTTACTGCGTCCAGAATTTTTTTTCTTACAAACATGCATTATATTTCGATGGAAAATGCAAAAATGCAATAACATAAGGCGTGTTTGATTAAAAAAAAAAAGAAAATTTGTATCACCAACGACTTATGGGTCAGCCTGTGATTGTAGAAATAATTTTTTTTAATGTAGCTCAAGACACCCTATAATTAATATATACAATTTTTTTTTCATATCTTGTATAATAACAGATATATTGAGCTTTATTGATTTTTTTTACGAAAATTCTACAAAAATTATATACCATTAAACGATAAATTCTATAGCTAAGACTAGTGCCAAGCGTCAGAGAAAGGGTCTATTTGAAATGAATTTTCTGAAAATATTTTATTAAAATGAAGGACAATGACGGTTGAAACTAAGACTTCAGGGTTTGTAAAACATTCTTCTTGAGACATCTTATTGCCATAGCCCGAATTAGATTCAAGTTCTTTTCCTAAATGTTGCAAATTTTGACGTTTAAATCGCAACTTTGACGTTTTCTGGAAAACCCCAATTTATTTTTCTTTAAATGCCTATAACTTTTTTGTCTTTTGACCTACAGAGCTAAATTTTGGCATGTACCTTACCTATAAGGATGTAAACCCGCGTACCAAATTTGGTTGCCCTTACTTTGTTAATTCCGGAGATATGATTTTTTTTCGAAAGAAAACACAACATTTTCCGGGAAAACATGGACCGATTTTCCTGGCTAACGAACTTATCCAAGCCATTTGCAAAAGGAAGGTATTCACCAAATTTAATCAAAATCGGCCCATTATTTTTTGAGTTATCGGTGTGATACATATATATATATATATATATATATATATATATATATATATATATATATATATATATATATATATATATATGTATATATATATATACATATATATATATATATATATATATATATATATATATATATATATATATATATATAAACATATAAAAATTTTAACGGACCCCGGATATGTGTTCGGGGGGCCTAATTAGCGCTCATTTGAAGAAATTTTTGCAAAATTAAAAAGTCGGGATCTCCTCATTAGTGAATTTTTTTTAAGAAAATTCACTAAAAAGGTGTGCTTTCAAAATACAGGCATACTCGGAAATAGTTAACAATTTGGGAATGTTGCACTGCTTTCCTTCATGCCGCTGTTCCACTCTTATCGCAAAAATACTATATAATGGCAAACGAAATTGTTGTGTACCAATTGTTGAAACTCCGTATACAGGGTGATACCACAGCATATGGATATCCTTATGCTGTAGTGATACATTACTTGTGAGCTCCACTAGATACGCTGACAGCTATCAAGTGTCCGAATTCCAAATATAAACTTATATCAACACTGCCCTCAGGCTATGTCTAATGGGGAAAGTGTACCCAAAACCTGTCTGCCGTTTGATATTAGTTGTTTACAATAAACTGAAATAAGGACACTACAGACACTAAGAGCAAATGTATAGAACGTTCATTATACTTAATACATATTGCCTATGCTAGCAAGTCCGAACCACCTAGCTGGTTTTACCAATGACTATCCATGAATACAGTATTTTGAGAATTGAACTATAATAACTCACTATTGATAAATAGGAAATATGGATATATAGTACGTATATTTAGTATGTGTGGGCTTTTAGTAATAATAAATTAATTATACAAAGTGTTTTATAAATAAGCAAAGCTTGCGTTTGTAACTTACACAATTTAAAGCAAGGATGTAATCCAAATAAAACTGACGAAATTGTTGTAGGTATACCTATGTCATTTCATAAATTGTGCTAGATCCATGCTTCTCTTACGTTCTTCATTTCCATTACATTTCACCAACTACCTATTTAGTATAAAACTCGACAAGCTCAATTTTCCGAACCCAATTCATCACAATGCAGTTTTTAGACCTGACAAACGTTTCGCTAACAAAGTTAGCGTCATCAGAGGAATGAATAAACTAAGTGAATTTTTTTGGGGATACAGGAGGGGGAAATGTTCATGCAGACCCCATTCACGGCCCCGTAGGTGCCGTGGGATATCGAGGTACTGTGAGACCGTACTCACTAAAACCCCCTCCCTGGGAGTACCGGACCTTAGTCCTCCGTCGGCGAGATTACACACAATGACTTTTTGGGTATGAATGTTTCCATTCTGTTTTTGCCGCGGGGGCGTTAGCGGGTAAGTATAAGCTTTGGACGTTTATGCTTATGTGGAAGTTGCTCGTTGTAGTCGGTGGCACTACGGAGAAGAGCATTTGGGTGAGAAGCGGCTTTTGCGAACTGAGTTGTGGATAGTTGAGTTATAAACTCAAGTATCCAAGGCATTTGCAGATCAGAATGAATCTGACTGTTTCTGACAAACCATGGCGCTCCGGTAACCATTCTCAGAATTTTATTCTGGATGATTTGAAGGGTCTTGATGTGTGTTGCGCCCGCGGTGGCCCATGCAGGTGATGCATAGGTCAAGGCTGGCCGGATAATGACTTTGTACATGAGCAACTTATTGTTCATGGACAATTTGGAATTTCTATTTAGAAGTGGGAACAGCTTCGAGATGGAACATCGAGGCTTTTCGTCGGGCGTGTTGGACATGGGGGCGCCATGTTAAGTGTTTGTCGAGGAAAACCCCGAGGTATGTGGCGGAATCTTGCCAGGGAATTAGACGGTTGACTAATGATACGTGTTCGCGAGGTGTGTGTCTCCTCTTGGGAAATAGGACAGCTGAACATTTATCAGGGTTTATGGCTAGAAGGGAT
Source organism: Tillus elongatus (assembly GCA_964006375.1). Classification (NCBI taxonomy): domain Eukaryota; kingdom Metazoa; phylum Arthropoda; class Insecta; order Coleoptera; family Cleridae; genus Tillus; species Tillus elongatus. The sequence goes on along the minus strand of OZ023265.1, from coordinate 17,302,671 downwards.
TTCCTATACCATGATTGCAGCTCTACTACGGCAGTCTGAAGTCGTTCGGTTATTATCCTCGGCTGAGTGGAGCTGCTGAGGATGGTCGTGTCGTCTGCGTACAGTGCGTAAGTCACGTTTAGGGGAGCTGTCGGAATGTCTGCGACAAATATATTGTACAGCAGAGGGGAGATAGCAGAACCCTGCGGGAGACCAGCCGTGGCTGGGTACGTTCTAGATCTGGCTTCCAGATGTTTGACCTGGTACTTCCTCTGTTGTAGGTATGACCTGATTAGCAGAATCAGTGGGAGATGATAATTAAATGATAGAAGTTTGTTTAGGAGGCCCGCATGCCAAACCCTATCGAAGGCTTGAGCAATGTCAAGAAATATTGCACCAGTTGACTTGTTCTTATTAAATCCTTCGGTGATGTTTTCCACCACACAAAGGACTTGGTCTGTGGTGGAGTACTAAGTGAATAAAAACTAGAAATACTATTTATATTTTAGTTGCCAAGCAGTTGAGAACAGCGTCCTCTAGGAAGGTATACAAACAGACCCCCACTGTTGAGTCTTAAATCCCTGTAATTAAAACTGCATGCCTGCCTTTGTTATACTGTGCGTTGTTATCAAATATTCCTTCTAAGAAGGACACTCACGCTGGTTATTCAGATAACAGTTCGAACAATGGACTACATAGAACTGGACCTCCTCTATTCACCTAAACATTTTTGTTCAAATATATATATATATATATATATATATATATATATATATATATATATATATATATATATATATATATATATATATATATATATATATATATATTCAGAAAGATTTCCGCGGTCTTTAATGTGAGACATGCTTGGTTCTCGGGTTAAACCGCGTCCAGAATTTATGGAAACTCGACGTTTCGGCTCCTGTTTTGGAGCCATTTTCAAGAGGTAAAGGAAATATGTAAGGACACTCTAAGGCCTTAATCTGCCTACTCCTTAGAGTGATGGACAAAGGTGGGTAAAGGAAATATGTAAGGACACTCTAAGGCCTCAATCTGCCTACTCCTTAGAGTGGTGGACAAATGTGGGTAAAGGAAATATGTAAGGACACTCTAAGGCCTCAATCTGCCTACTCCTTAGAGTGATGGACAAAGGTGGGTAAAGGAAATATGTAAGGACACTCTAAGGCCTCAATCTGCCTACTCATTAGAGTGGTGGACAAAGGTAGGTAAAGGAAATATGTAAGGACACTCTAAGGCCTCAATCTGCCTACTCCTTAGAGTGGTGGATAAAGGTAGGTTGGGTTGTTGTAGCTCGATTACGGGGCCTCAATCTGCCTACTCCCCAAATCTCGCTGGAGATCGTGTGTGAGGTCTCAGTGTGTTCAACCCTAGGCCTCAGAGAGATCTGGCAGTTCGTTGCAAGTCTTGTCTTATATAGGTCGCTTCGTCCACCCGTTGCGTCACCAGTGAAAGTAGTGGGGTCACCGTCAACTAAGTGGGGGGATAATGATGCAACAAAATTGTCTGTGGAATTCATTTCCCTTTTGTGTGTTTGCAAAGAGGATACAATAGGCTTCCAAGTAGTCGGAAGGCGAAGACCATCATCTCTCTTATTTAAACAATCGGGACGTTTTTCAATCTCGATTGCTTCGCGGATAATTCTCGTTTTGAAATTGTAAACCGGTGCTATTGTTTTGGCATTATCGAAGTCTATTTTGTGCCCTGTATGAATATGATGCATGGCCAGCGCCGATGAGGGGTCGGATTTTCTAACTGCGAGGGTGTGTTCGTATATTCTATTGTGGATGCGTCTGTTTGTTTGTCCTACGTAAGTTCGGGAACAGTCGGAACAAGGAATTTCGTAAACTCCGTGGGATTCGTTTGGAATCGTATCCTTGGGAGTTTTTATAAGATTTGATAGTTTTTGGTCTGTTGTGAATACGGTTTTGATATTATGGGTTCTGAAAATTCGGCTGATTTTGTCGGTGACACCTTTAATGTATGGTAAAAACGCTGTGTGTTGTTGTGTGGACGCTGTTTGTTCTTGTTGTGGTGTAGTGGTTTGTTGTTGTGCGTTTCTAATGTTTCGTAGTATGTGATTGTTGTCGTATCCGTTTTCTAGCAATGTCTGTCTTAAAAAGTTTAATTCTGTCTGTTTGTTGTTGTTGTCCGTTAGTCTAAGGGATCGTGTTACTAATGTTCGAACCACGGAATTTAGTTGCGATGGGTGATGGTGAGATTGGGCGTTAAGATACCGATTAGTGTGGGTTGGTTTTCGGTAGACAGTGTAAGAAAATCCTCTGACTGGGTTTTTAGTGATGCGTACATCTAAGAAAGGCAAAGAAAAATTATTTTCCATTTCCATGGTGAACTGGATTTGGGGGTTGATGTTATTTAGGTAAGAAAGGAATTCGTCTAGAGATTCTTTGCCGTGTGGCCAGACAGCGAAAATGTCGTCAACGTATCTTAACCAACACGTTGGTTTAAGTTGGGATGAATTGAGGGCTTGTGTCTCGAAGTTTTCCATGAAAATGTTGGCCAATGCAGGAGAGAGGGGTGAACCCATTGGAGCACCTCGAACTTGTTTGTAAAATTTGTTTTGAAAAAGGAAATAAGTGTTAGATGTGCAGTGTTCCACAAGAGCTAAGGTATCGTGGGAAATTTTGTGTTTATTTTTGAGAATGTCAAGGGTTTCAGATAGAGGTATATTGGTGAATAAGGAAACTATATCAAAGCTAACTAGGATGTCGTTTTGAGAAATGGTGTTGTTTTGAAGAAGGTCGATGAAATGGGTGGAGTTTTTGACATAGGATGTAGCGTTTTCTACTAATGGTTGGAGAGTTTTGGCTAGATGTTTTGCAAGTTTTTGTGTGGGTGAACGGTGGGCACTTACGATAGGGCAAAGGGGAATATCAGGCTTATGGATTTTTGGGAGACCATATTTTCTAGGGATGCGAGATGATTTTTCGCGGGGGATTAGTTCTTTTTTGAGGTCAGGATTGAGTTGGGAGTTGTTGATGATAGTTTTGGTTTTCTTTTCCAGATAAGTTGTAGGGTCGTTAGGGATTTGTTTGTAGTCTGTGTTGTTTAGTATATTGTCCATCTTTTGTATATAGTCTGTTTTGTCAAGTATGACTGTAGCGTTGCCTTTGTCTGCTGGTAGGATTATAATTTCTGTGTTTCGGTTTAGGTCTCTGATTGACTGTCGTTCGTGAGGAGAAATGTTGGAAGGTGGAAGTTTGGCAGAACGTAATATTCTTGCAATGTCTTGTCTCGTAATTTCAGCTTCGTCAGTCGGTAAGTGTGTTATTGCATCTTCTGATTGAGAAATTATCTTTTCTATTGGGATGAATTTAGGGGTTGGTGCAAAATTAAAACCTTTGGATAGGACTTTGATGGCGACGTCACTTATGGTGGAATTTGAAAGGTTGTGAACTACTATAGGAGGATTGGCATTATGTGTGTGTTGTGTGAGATTTTTGTTGTCTAGAAGCTGCTGTAATTTTCTTTTTTGTACGTCCGTCTTTTGTTGTGTAACATGTTCTGATTTACTATGTGAAAGTCTGTCTAGAGTCTCCCAAAGTGTAGGGTGTATTTTGTATGTGTGTATTTTTATGTACGTGTCGTAAAGCAGTGTGTTGGTAGTGTTAAGGTGTCGTCTTGTCTCGTGAATGGAATTTCTAAGGAGAGCAAAGCCTGTTCGTTTTAAAATGTTGGAGACGTTATGTGATTTGGTGTGATGTTTAAGTTGAAAAGATTTTGGGACCACGTGATGATCACGGCAGGCTTTTAGAAAGGTGAGGTCACAAAGGAGACGGGATTTGCGGATAAGGAGTTTGGTGAAAATTTTGGTAGAAGATAAAAGTTCCTCCCCGTAGAGGCGAATTAAATGTTCAGAAAGATTTCCGCGGTCTTTAATGTGAGACATGCTTGGTTCTCGGGTTAAACCGCGTCCAGAATTTATGGAAACTCGACGTTTCGGCTCCTGTTTTGGAGCCATTTTCAAGAGGTAAAGGAAATATGTAAGGACACTCTAAGGCCTTAATCTGCCTACTCCTTAGAGTGATGGACAAAGGTGGGTAAAGGAAATATGTAAGGACGAACGACAGTCAATCAGAGACCTAAACCGAAACACAGAAATTATAATCCTACCAGCAGACAAAGGCAACGCTACAGTCATACTTGACAAAACAGACTATATACAAAAGATGGACAATATACTAAACAACACAGACTACAAACAAATCCCTAACGACCCTACAACTTATCTGGAAAAGAAAACCAAAACTATCATCAACAACTCCCAACTCAATCCTGACCTCAAAAAAGAACTAATCCCCCGCGAAAAATCATCTCGCATCCCTAGAAAATATGGTCTCCCAAAAATCCATAAGCCTGATATTCCCCTTTGCCCTATCGTAAGTGCCCACCGTTCACCCACACAAAAACTTGCAAAACATCTAGCCAAAACTCTCCAACCATTAGTAGAAAACGCTACATCCTATGTCAAAAACTCCACCCATTTCATCGACCTTCTTCAAAACAACACCATTTCTCAAAACGACATCCTAGTTAGCTTTGATATAGTTTCCTTATTCACCAATATACCTCTATCTGAAACCCTTGACATTCTCAAAAATAAACACAAAATTTCCCACGATACCTTAGCTCTTGTGGAACACTGCACATCTAACACTTATTTCCTTTTTCAAAACCAATTTTACAAACAAGTTCGAGGTGCTCCAATGGGTTCACCCCTCTCTCCTGCATTGGCCAACATTTTCATGGAAAACTTCGAGACACAAGCCCTCAATTCATCCCAACTTAAACCAACGTGTTGGTTAAGATACGTTGACGACATTTTCGCTGTCTGGCCACACGGCAAAGAATCTCTAGACGAATTCCTTTCTTACCTAAATAACATCAACCCCCAAATCCAGTTCACCATGGAAATGGAAAATAATTTTTCTTTGCCTTTCTTAGATGTACGCATCACTAAAAACCCAGTCAGAGGATTTTCTTACACTGTCTACCGAAAACCAACCCACACTAATCGGTATCTTAACGCCCAATCTCACCATCACCCATCGCAACTAAATTCCGTGGTTCGAACATTAGTAACACGATCCCTTAGACTAACGGACAACAACAACAAACAGACAGAATTAAACTTTTTAAGACAGACATTGCTAGAAAACGGATACGACAACAATCACATACTACGAAACATTAGAAACGCACAACAACAAACCACTACACCACAACAAGAACAAACAGCGTCCACACAACAACACACAGCGTTTTTACCATACATTAAAGGTGTCACCGACAAAATCAGCCGAATTTTCAGAACCCATAATATCAAAACCGTATTCACAACAGACCAAAAACTATCAAATCTTATAAAAACTCCCAAGGATACGATTCCAAACGAATCCCACGGAGTTTACGAAATTCCTTGTTCCGACTGTTCCCGAACTTACGTAGGACAAACAAACAGACGCATCCACAATAGAATATACGAACACACCCTCGCAGTTAGAAAATCCGACCCCTCATCGGCGCTGGCCATGCATCATATTCATACAGGGCACAAAATAGACTTCGATAATGCCAAAACAATAGCACCGGTTTACAATTTCAAAACGAGAATTATCCGCGAAGCAATCGAGATTGAAAAACGTCCCGATTGTTTAAATAAGAGAGATGATGGTCTTCGCCTTCCGACTACTTGGAAGCCTATTGTATCCTCTTTGCAAACACACAAAAGGGAAATGAATTCCACAGACAATTTTGTTGCATCATTATCCCCCCACTTAGTTGACGGTGACCCCACTACTTTCACTGGTGACGCAACGGGTGGACGAAGCGACCTATATAAGACAAGACTTGCAACGAACTGCCAGATCTCTCTGAGGCCTAGGGTTGAACACACTGAGACCTCACAGACGATCTCCAGCGAGATTTGGGGAGTAGGCAGATTGAGGCCCCGTAATCGAGCTACAACAACCCAACCTACCTTTATCCACCACTCTAAGGAGTAGGCAGATTGAGGCCTTAGAGTGTCCTTACATATTTCCTTTACCTACCTTTGTCCACCACTCTAATGAGTAGGCAGATTGAGGCCTTAGAGTGTCCTTACATATTTCCTTTACCCACCTTTGTCCATCACTCTAAGGAGTAGGCAGATTGAGGCCTTAGAGTGTCCTTACATATTTCCTTTACCCACATTTGTCCACCACTCTAAGGAGTAGGCAGATTGAGGCCTTAGAGTGTCCTTACATATTTCCTTTACCCACCTTTGTCCATCACTCTAAGGAGTAGGCAGATTAAGGCCTTAGAGTGTCCTTACATATTTCCTTTACCTCTTGAAAATGGCTCCAAAACAGGAGCCGAAACGTCGAGTTTCCATAAATTCTGGACGCGGTTTAACCCGAGAACCAAGCATGTCTCATATATATATATATATATATATATATATATATATATATATATATATATATATATATATATATATATATATATATATATATATATATATATATATATATATATATATATATATATATATATATATACTTTCGTAAGCATCTAGCTGACGCGACTGCCTGACATTTTTGATTAACTTGAGATTTCTTTATCTGCATGATGATTATTATCCCAAATGTGATGAGCAGTACATTATTTATCAATAGCGCCATATCTCGGTTGTGCAAAATGTTCTTTAAATCTAGTTTCAATAGTTCTTTTAGTTTTCCCAACATATTTAAGTTCACCATCCTTACAACCTATTTTATAGATTCCCGACACTTCTGTGGTTTTATCTTTATCCTTTGGGTTAGATAGCAAATTTTTTAATGTATTTTTTGTGGTTTTCTTTCTAGTTTTTATTTTAGCTAACATTCTCTACAAAAAATACATAACAAATTTGCTGGGTAACCCAAAACCCATTGGGGAAAGGAATTTTTGCTAATTTGGTAGAAACCTTGGGTGATCCATGTCCTTGGTATGCTACTACTAAAAGCTGGGCTGCGGAATTTAATAAAGAACTGCAACGAGAGGATGATATAATGAGTTTCTTATTATACTGTGCTAGAAAATTGTAGCAAACGCCGCGGAAAATTAGTCACAGGTATGATTTTTTTTGCGAGACAACCGCCCTGGTCACAAGTCGTTCGTTTTGAATTGGTTGACCACCCTATTCTCCGGACTTAGCACCATCAAACAAATATTTATTCGCAAGGCCCAAAAAATATTTGAAAAGTGAGCGATTTTCAACAAACAACGGAGTTATATGTGCCGCTGAGGAATGATTGAAGATGAAGATAAAGATTTTTTTAAGGATTTAGAATTACACAATTAAAATATTTTTGTGTTTCTGTCGCTTCCATTTCTGTCGGAAATGGCCATTAACTTGATTATTTTAAATAGCACACTTGCATATTTTTACATTTTTAGATGGTAGAGAAAAAATCTACAACTGATGTTGTGTGTGTTTGTTTCTTTAATGTCGGGCTATATCCGCGACTATGGCCAATCACAGACGCCATGGAGCAGTTTCATCCCACTATCCTGGAAATTTTGCCGAACTCCCGCCTTTCTGTAAAGAGGTTAGGGATCTTTAACGTGCCCAACATCGGATGGGCACGGGACCGATGCCTTTACGCCCCCTCCGAAGAGCGCAACCTGTTCAAATTCAATGTCACAACGTCGGTTGATGTTAATTTTACAGTGTGTACGCAAAAAGTGAAAGGTGGACCCTGGGGATCGAACCCAGTACCTTTCGGTTCAGGGGCACCCGTCCTTTCCACTGAGGCTCTTACAACTGATAGGTACAGTTCTACCACTATAACATCGCTTTTGAGACTGTCTATACAACGAAAAGTACGGAAGAAACATTAACCTGTTTCAAATTAACCCAGTCAATCTGATGACATATAACTATTTTCTATAAAAACTATTTGATAGCAAAAATCCATAAAAATGACAAAAAATTATGTTACAGTTTATATTAAATAAGTACCTATATTACCATAAATACCTAATTAACATTTTTGTTAGTCTGTTTTTTTTTGTAACTTAATTTGTCTGGTCTGCACCGACTAACTAGAGAATATTTAGCGTGAAAAGCTTTCTTTAAACGAAAGAGGGAAAAGACTAAAAAAAAATAACAACGGCTCCGATATTTAAAACAGAAGCTTCTGGGTACTTAAATACTTAATCATAAAGCAATTAGTACTAATACACAGGCTGAAACCCACATTAAACTAATTATGTTGCCGGCCGCGCTAAAATTTATGTAATTTTTTTAATAACTGCCGACGTATAATTTAATAAGCATATAAATATATATTGTCTCTAATGTATAGTTTCCCCTTGTTATGATTCCCTGGCATTTTATTGTTGCAATGAATGAAGATGTCACTTTTTAGTATTAAATCGCCTTAATTTGGGCGATTTCAAGGCGCATCTGTTTAACTACGCGACCCTTGAACTTTGTACTATGAAAATAATACAGTAAATTGAGAATTTCCTACTCTCCTTTGGGCTCATTTAACAATAATCAAGAGTATAGGGGTTGAAAGTCCAAACTTCAGACAGCCATTCGCGTCGTGAGAATATTATTTATATTATTATTATGCAGGTTCTTTTCTAAGGTTTTATTACACCATGTTTAAGCACATGTTTTCTATGCTGTGGTTTAACTAAATAATTCTGAGACAGCAAATGTTTACGTCGATCTATTAAACAGATAGTAGGTCAAGTTAACGCGCAAAAGTTCAACTACCTTGCGAATTTAAATGTGTCACTTCATAAATAAATACGTGGTCAATTTGAATTGCCATAATGCAATCAATGAATAGAATTAGAATCATTCAAAACCACGTGTATTATCAACAATTGCATTAGGCTTTACCGAATGAAAGACCCGCATCTGTCAAATTTGCACACCTTTGCCATGGGCAGCATACGTTTAGTATCTAGCAAAAATAAATTATAGCTACTGCGAAATAAAACTACACATAAAATAAAAATACACCAAAAAAGAAGTAATTTAGATACAAAAAAAACAAACGTTTAACAGCTAAATTTGTTAAATGCCAGAAATGATTAGATAACCTAACCTATAACCCACAACGTCAAAATTAACTGGCTTTCAAAAATTTAAGCAAGATAACGGACAGACATCCTTTTTAAAGGACTCTTATCTCTTATTTGAAAATGTAAACAATCTGGTGAGAAATGACGATATGTACTTACTTAACACATTTGTAAGATTATCGTGAAGACATAATTTATTACTTACCAAAACAGTGTTATTATCGCCACTTGAATGACTGGAACTTATCGACAGTTCAGATAAGATATTTTATAACGGGTCACACACTATAAACCAAAACCGACGGAAAAATTAATTCACCACTCGATCATAGAAGATTATTAGGCGCGATCCGTTTGGCGATGATAAAAATTTTACGGTATTTTTGGACAGCTCACCTCGACCAATAAGAACCTGTCTCTGGTGGGTGGGAGAGTGGCGTGATTCTTTACGTCACCATGTGATACGGAATGGGATCAATATTTACAAATTATACTTGTGTTCTTGTAACGGGCCTTAATCGTACTTTTTGAATTTAGTAATTTTTTTAACATTATTTCGAGTAATTTTTTATGTCAAATTTCAGTGCAGACAGCAAAAATAGCCTAATATTGTCACTTAAATTTTAAAGGAGTTTTGAGGTGTCATTCATAGATGGCGACACATATGTATCTGTGCTTCTTTTTTGAATACAAACATGATTACTGAGTCAAACTAATTACACAGGTAAAAAATGAAAATACCGTAGTTACAAATAAAATATGCATATTAAAAATTTAAACCCGTAGTGAGTTTTGAGTTCACCGATGAAAGACATAAAATGTTATTGTAAAATATGTAATCAGCAATATCCATAATTATTACTTATAAAATATCATATTCATATATACATATATTATTTTGTGGGAAACTCATATTTTGGATTTTATCATTTCGCTTATTTGAAAAAAAATGCAAATTATGTATGAAAAAGCAGGGATCGTTGACGTGCCCAACGTCGCATGGTACACGGTACCGACGGATTAATGCCCCTTCTGAAGGGCAGAGGTGCAGACGTTCAAGTTGCTCAAATACAATGCCACAACCTCGGTTCACGTTGATTTAACAGTATGTGTTGAAAAAATTAAATCCTCTACTGGGGGTCGTACCCAGAGCCCTTGGATTCAGAGGCACAAGTTCGTACCCTCGAACCACCGAAGATATATCTATATTATTAGGATGAAAACAGATTTCACAAAAAACTAACAACTAACAGAAATACCGAGATGAGAAAATTGATTTATAACACAAAGCGCAATTAAATTTTTTTACGGATAATGTTACAAATGTCGCAAAGAACTGTGAAGAAAAATCGCGACGGTAAAGCAAGCATTCAAATTATAAAAATTTCGGGACGCAGCAAGTGCGTTATAGTAGCGAATTTTTATAAGAATTGTACACAATTATTATACGGCATATTAGTAAAGTTAATACTTTAAACTTACATAGACCTTGAAGATCGATTTTAGAGGTCCTGGTACGCGTACATTTGAAGAATTCTTTCGAAAGTGTTACCATATCGATATATATCTATTATCAAAAAAATCTTGCATTCTGACTCCTTTTGAGAAAAATGCCCAAAACTCAATTTTCTATGAAGCTAAAGAACTAAGTTTTGCTATATCTGTAGATAGTGTAAGTCTCTTTAAAAGTATTGCAAATTTCATTAGTTATAGACAGAAGATTTCCAGAAGGAAAAGTGAAGTATCTGCCAAATTATAAACGTAGCAGTTATTTTTCCTGATTCAGTATGATTCCATTTTAGTCAACCTAATCAAAGCGGTTTTTTCAATATCAACAATAACAAAATTATTTCAGACTCAAAGGTGACAAACTTATCTAGGCGTTTCAAACAATGATATCTTGTGTAAAACGTATGAAATCTGTGCACTGTTGTTTCTGCAAATATCAAAAAACAAACATTCACCGAGCTTGATTCGATCGCGTAACCTTCTGTTTATGAGGCAAGCACGACGCCTCTCAGCCATCTAGACATATGTCAACTGACGTTTTGTTTACATGATACTATTAGATCGGCTTCATGCTCGGGATATTATATTCAAAGTATTCGTAACAATTAATTACAGAATTAGTAGAATTACCATTGAAACACACCACACAACTGTTTCGGTCTTATATGACGTCTTATGTGTAAGTTTAAAGATAAAAGAAACTATTTTATAATTATTTTTATACAGACTTGGCTTCATTTTGTTTACCTATATTATGCGACAGCATAGTATATATATATATATATATATATATATATATATATATATATATATATATATATATATATATATATATATATATATATATATATATATATATATATGCCTAGCCTAAACTGTATTTGAGGCCGTTCATAAAGCTACAAATATAGTGTCTTTTAATAATTGATTGAATCCCCCAATTAAATAACAATCACTTGTCAAATTTTTTATTCATGTTGTCTGTCCTTTTCCATAATTGCAGCCGAGATTTCACGTTTGTTGACTCGGGTAGTATATTTTATGCCTTTGATATGTATTTAGTTGATGTATGGTTTATACCTGTTGTATGAATCAATCTACGCCTGGCAGTTAACTACTCTGTCAAGCATTTGACCTTAACCACTAAGTCGTCCCAACGGATATCTTTGGAATTTTATTTTGTATTTGGAAATTTTATCAGAGGCTTGTAACTTCTTTGTCTTTTAACCTAGAGATATGAATTGGTACAGAAGATACTCTTTATGAAAGAAACCAGCGTATTTGGTTCCCATAGCTTTGTAATTTCCCGAGATAGTATATACGTTTTTTTTTAAGAAAACACCAAATTTTCCGGGAAAACCTGGTGCGATGGCTAACGAACTTATCTAAGCCACTTGGAAAAGAGAGGTACTCACCAAAATTGATAAAAATCGGCCCTTTATTTTTTTGTTTTATATATATATATAAATATATATATATATATATATATATATATATATATATATATATATATATATATATATATATATATATATATATGTATGTATATATATAAACATATAAAAATTGAAACTGACCCCGGATATGTATTCTAGAGAGCCTAATTAGCGCCCATTTGAAGAATTTTTTTTAAAATTCAAAAGTCGAGATCTCCTCAATAGTGATTTTTTTAAAGAAAATTCACTAATAAATGTTTCAAATTGGAATAGCTCAATTTTCTGTAAACCTAGAAAGCTGAATTTTGGTAAATATTTTGGTCTTTCCCAAAGCAACACGTACACCAAATTTCATCGAAATAGCTTTGTAATTTTCGGAGAAAAATTTTTTTTGAAAGAAAACTCAAAGTGTTCCCGGAAAACCTTGTTTGATTTCCCTGGCTAACGAACTCATCCAAGCTATTAATAAAAGAAAGGCACCTGCCGAGTTTCATCAAAATCGGTTAATTATTTTTTGAGTTATTGATTCGATGCATATATATATATATATATATATATATATATATATATATATATATATATATATATATATATATATATATATATATATATATATATATATATATATATATATATATATATATATATATATATATATATATATATATATATATATATATATATATATATATATATATATATATATATATATATATATATATATATATATATATATATATATATATATATATCAAAGTTGGTTGGACATATTCTGAGACATAAAAACTTTTTAACAACATCATTAGAAGGACATATTCTTGACAAAAAGACAAAGGTAGACCAAAAGGGAAATTTTGATGAAGTAAGTATACGGAAGCTACAGTAAAACCAAAAGATCTGCTGGGAACAGGGTTATGGTTCGGTATCGACAAGGCGACATCGTCTTTTACATATACAATTTTATTATGCAATAAGCAATAGGAAAAGTAATATTCCATCTCCACACCGTGTAGTTTATAAAAGTCTGTGGCTAGTGGAGGATCATTCCGTTGCCATTCATGCATTTGAAAGCACAATAATCCATCTCAACGCAGTTGTCTTATATAATCATAGAGTATGCTTCCATTCTCAATGGTACAGATTGACATTTTTCACCATAGATGAAGTAAATAAATAATACCTGTTTTTGACATTTGTCGTTTCTGCCTTTCAATATAAAGGTGGTTTATTTTCAAAGGTTTGCAATGCCATATGCCATATTTTATGTTATATGATTAGATTAGTTAGATTAGTAATCTACTCTAAAGGAGGTCATATGTTTAATAAGTTTCCCTGATTTTAAGGTTAAGGTTCTTAAAATAAATATTAAATATATATGTTATATAAAATTAAAAAATCTGTTGTTTCATTTTAATTTGAAACAAACATTCGAAGTAAGGATAAAGGCATTGCTTTGATTGTTTTATGTGCAGTAATTTATAAATTGAAATGACTGACGTGGGGGATGCAATATCTTTAATTCCCAGTAATACAGCTAAGTATTTGAATCAACTAAGTGATAAACTGCATAGCGTTCCTCCTGTTCTAAAGTCGTTTTACGTGTAAGTATATGAAATACTTTTGGCTCTGAATCAAATTAACTCACCTAAATATCTGTATTTACTTTCTGTTTTAGTTATATTTACTAATTTTAATTATTTTTAGAACAAGACGTTTCATGTGCGAAAAGAAACATAATTTAACTTCACCTGATATATCTAAGAAACCTACAAGATGTTCCCGTTGTGGCTTGAGATTTGCAGACACAGTATCACAGTACTACTTGAAGTCTGGGAAGAAGGAACTAGCTTTTCATCGGAAATTAGTTAATAAACAAAAGGCTGAAAATCCTCTAACTCGTTTTCAAGCAGCAGAGCTTAGTAAATCAGGGACACGTTCATCAAACAGGCTTGTAAGTTGTTAAGTCTTTTTAGTGATTTAGAAGTACTTTATTGTTCATTAATTTTTAAACATACTTCAGTTTTATGATTATAATGGTGAATGTTTCATACTTATAATCTTAATAAATCCTGCTGTTTAAACCCCTCATTTGAGAATCCATGCCAGAGTAAACTTGTGATTGAAAACTATCAGCATTGTTGTCAAACTTGTTATATTATTTATTAAATAACTGTGACGTACTGTAAATGAGCACTTTATGGTTCAAGATTCTGTAAAACTAGATAAGACAACAGGTTGTAGTTGTTTTAATTGTCATAGAAAAATTAATGGGAACAGTGCACTTAACCGTAACTACATTAACATGATTATAATAAAATATGGCCTAAAAACAGTTGTACGTACCTTAATAAAGTAAAACAATGTGGTATATTTCGTTTTTAATAACCTTTCAATGATAAACACAATTAAAACGTTTAGATTTACAACAACACTCTTGGAATTAGATATTCAATGTGGCAACGCCGCTGAAAATTGACAGTTCGAAACTTGAAAATGGTGCATTTTTTTTAACTTCATTTCTCAATTATTCTGTTATTTATGGTTTTTCCGTAATTTTTTTTCACGATTATTAATCTACGTTACATACTCTTTCTTCTGGTTTGCTACATTACGGTTACGGTTAAGTGCACCGTCCCCAAATTAACACTTAATGTAGGTTGTATAATAACACAAGAATATGTGAGGTTATCATACATTGCATTTTTTATTTGTTTTTTTGGTTTTATTTGACTAACTACTTTCAACTACTAAGCTCATTAACTAAGACCTAGTATGGCCCACTGGCTGTACACAACAGTGGTCAGACCATCGCTAACGTAAGCGGCACTGGTTTGGCAAGATCCAAAGGATGGTCTTGCCTAGGCATCACAGGGGCCATGGAGGTGTTGCTGGATCTGCCCTCCCTACACTTAGTTATTATGGGGGAGGCCAGGCTAGGACTATACAGACTAGCCTGCAATGGTAGACTGAAGATCAACCTAGGCTTCAGGGACCACTGCAAAATTCAGGAGATCTTGAAGGAGCCCATGCTCGAAATGAGGTCAGACTTCGTGAGGCCGCGAATCTGCAGGGAAAACAACTTTACAGTGGAAATCCCCGACCGGGAGGAAACGCCGGGCATACCACGGGACGCGCTCATCTGGTTCACAGACGGATACGGCGGGGAGCGTGGGACAGGGGCAGGTGTTTATTCAGAAGGACCAAGGTTAAGTCATAGTATTTACCTCGGAGCCCTTGCAACGGTCTTTCAGACCGAAATGTACGCCATCCTGCACTGTGTGCGGGAGAACAAGAGGAGGGACTACACCAACAATGGATCCTCATAGCCACAGACAGCCACAGAGCGACCTGGCTGGGCAGAATGAGGTCACCCTCATCTGGATGCCGGGTCACTCGGGGGTCAAAGGCAATGAAGAAGCTGACAGTCTCGCGAAGAGAGGGTCAACAGAACCATTTATGGGAGCAGAACCGGCTCTGGGCTTGACAAAGAGCACTGCCAGGGGAGCCATTAAGTCCTGGGTCAGAAACCAACACAAGCTGTATGGGCAGACTGTCCTGGACTCAGACATGATAAGTCAATAATTGATGAACCCGGTTCAAAGAGAGCTGTGGAGCTGCTAAATCTTAGTAGATGACAGCTCAGAAACATAACAGGTCTCTTGACGGGACACATGGCCGTCAAGAAACACCAGCATAAAATGGGGCGTTTCGTGGGGGACCTCGCATGCAGACTCTGCAGCGAGGGGGAGGAATCAGCCCAGCACATCTTGTGCGAGTGTAAAGCTCTGGACTACTGTGAGTGCAAGATATTTGACTTTCAGGAATTGTGTGTTGAAGCCTGTCAATTTGACAGTTCGAAACTTGAAAATGTTGGGACTCATAAATATTAAATCTTGCATGCTCATGTGTAACTTTGTATTATTAAATTATTAATATGCTGTCAACCGACAATGAAATTTGTCGTTACGTTGTAAAATTTATTCTGGTGCTATTTGCGTATTATAAATATGATGGAAAGCTCAGCAAATATAGCTAGATAAATGCGTATACATTTAAATTCAGACTATATAATATATATGTATCCGTCTGATAACTCCAAAAATAATTAACCGATTTCAACGAAACTCGGCAAGTGCCTTTCTTTTATTAATGGCTTGGCTGAGTTCGTTATCCAGGAAAATCAGACGAGGTTTGCCGGGAAAATTTTGAGTTTTCTTTGAAAAAAAATCTTGAGTTTTCTTTAAAAAAAAATCTTTTTCTCCGAAAATAACAAAGCTGCTTTAATGAAGTTTACTATATATGTTGCCCTGTGAAAGACCTTACTACGTACCAAAATTCAACTTTCTAAGTTTATAGAAAATTGAGTTTATTCAAATTTTAAATTTTCTTTCGAACATTTTTTTTTCTCCGAAAATTACAAAGTTGTTTTAATGAAATTTGGTGGATATCTTGCCCTTACTACATACCAAAATAAAACTTTCTAACTTTATAGAAAATTGAGTTTGAAGCATTTAATAAAAATTCACTACCATAACGCACTTGCTGCATCCCGAGCTTTTTTTGTATGTATACCTGACACCGATTTTAATTTTTAGGAAATTACTTGCTCTTTTTGTCAACACAAAACAGTGGTTCCACTACAGTTCACTAAAAGCCTAGCAACAAAACAACCCAAGTCAAGGACAATAGACGAAACTGATGAAAACTCTAATGTTAACAGTAATACAGAAACACAAATCTCATTGAAGAAAAGGAAAAGGAAAAAGAAGAAAAATAAAGACAAATTTTGTGGTTTGGATGAGAGTGCTGTACTTACAGCAACACCAAATAAACCATTAAATATAACATTTGATTATTCATTAAAGAAGAAATTTAATAAGTCAAATAGTGAAGCGAATGAAAATAACAGTAATCATTTGTTTACAACAAAACTGAAGCTGTCATTCGAAGAAAATGATCCAGTTAAAGATAAACCTGAAGGAGACAAGAAGCAAAAAAGGAAAAAGTCTGTACAGCGACTTATGGATCATTTGGAGAATGATAACCAACCTTTAACTAAACGTCCGTTTAATAATTCGCAATGTGAAGCTAATAATGATCATCCACAGAAGAAGAAGAAATTCAATAACGATGAGAAAAAGAAGAACACAGTAACAGGAAAAAGTAATGGCAACCAGAACCAATGTAAAAATAAGGTTCAGATCAATAATAAACCGGCTAATTTCGATCCTCTGTCGTTACTGAAAAAAACAAGTAATTCCAAATCAGATAAGAAAAGTAAACACAACGCAAAAAAGAAATTACAAAATATGTTGAATAGTAATGGTGTCATCAATAATAGTTCATCAAATTTGCAAGAATTTCTGAAGAGTTTGTAGATGATTTGTCATAGAATTTTGATAGTTTTCTAGTCTTCCATCTTTAAACAATAAAAACTTTCAACTTAGATATGTCTTTTTTCTAATGCCCTACATTTTCGTTAAAAGCTGTAATTTTTTTGTTGAAAACAAAATAATATAATAATAAGAATAAAAAAGTGTTTAGAACAAACGCATTACAAATAATTGTATTTAATGAAACATATACACTTTGTATCCAGGCTAGCCTATGCACCCTCAGCAGGTGACACATACAGTAGTACCGCCCACGAAAGTGATACACTTTTGTGTGGGCATCTATATCTCTGTGCACATGCATGCGTGCACACTGCTGAGCTCACTTTCGGGTACACCAACAAACACTAACTGTAAGTTGCCCATTTAACACTAAAGTAAACTAGTCTAAATAACATGAAATAACTAACTATTACCAGTCCAAACAATACTAAATAACAATATAAAATCATAAAGTAAATTAGTCTAAATAAAGTAAAATAACTAACACTTACCAGCCTAAATAACACAAAGTAACAACACAAAAACGTCAAAAGTAATTAAAACTAGAAACCAAACAACCAACCACATACATCTGTTGCAGTATGCAGTCCTCATATATGTTTTTTATTTATTTATTTAAATTTGCACCTACAGAATTAAACAATTCCAAAAGGTACTTAAAAATAAAAAAAATAACTCAAAAGTAACAAAATCACTGTCTTAAGACAGTTTTTATCCTAGACATAGCAATATAAAAGATATCACAATTAGAAAAATTAGCATTATAATTATGCAACAATCTGTCCATGAAACTGTTATATCCATAGTTGGTCCTGTGTGTTCGCTCAAAAAAAGTTGCTGTTGGCGAGTTGAGTGAGGTGGAACATGGAAAAGGACCAACTCGAGCAGATCATTACAGTCAATATAACCATTAATTAACTTATATATAAACATCAATGAAAGATACTCATGTCACGCTTTGAGACTGACCATACCACAAAGAAGTAATCTGACATCATACCCAATATCTTGGCAAGGAAAGTGATGCTTATAAAGAAGGTACTTAACAAATTTGTTTTGTACCCTTTCAATAAGATTAATGTGGCAAGCATAGGATGGAAACCATACAACACAACAATACTCAATATTACTGCGAACCAAGGATGTATACAAACTAGTGATTGCCCTTGTGTCAGTCGTATGTTTAGTGTGTCTTTTAACAAACCCCAAAAGTGTGCAACATTTCACAACCACAGCATCAATATGCAGATTAAATGACAAATCATTTTTGAAAATTACACCAAGATCTGCAACTGAAGTGACAACGTCCAACACCATGTTATAAATGGTATAGCTATGAACAATCCGACTCTGACCCCTAAAATAGCTCAAAACCTTACATTTACCCACATTAAGCGACAACAAGTTTGAACTGCACCAGCGAGTCACATTGTCGAGATCATGTTGCAAAGTACTGACACCATGGATAACTTCCGAAAAGAACTTCAAGTCATCTGCATACAATAAACATTTCGATGACTCAAAACAACTCACAACATCATTAATAAAAAGATTGAAGGGAACGGGACCTATATGTGATCCCTGTGGTACCCCAGACAAGACAAGGACCTCATCTGATAGAGCACCACCAATGCTAACAAATTGCTTTCTGTCAGACAGGTAAGATCGAACCCACAAAAGATAACAACCACAGATGCCCATTGCAAACAATTTTTGCAGAATAAGGGTATGACACACACTGTCAAAAGCCTTTGATACATCAGTGTATACAACATCAACTTGTTTACCAGCCTCCAATGCATCCGTCACGTAAGATTGAAAAATGGCGAGATTAGTGACCGTTGACCTTCCACTACAGAAACCATGCTGTTCTCCAACAATACTGTGTTTCAAGGTCTTGGAAATCTCATCCGCAATGATAGATTCAAATAGTTTCGGTATTACAGGTTCAATTGAAACACCTCTATAATTGACAACTTGTGTCTTATCACCTGATTTGTGATTGGGGATCAGAGTAAGGGGCAAAAACCGGCATTGAAAAACCTTTGAAAGATACTACACAAAGGGCCTCTCAAAGAGTGTCGACAATTTTTCAAGAATGAAGAAGGAATACCATCCAAACCAGCTCGTTTTTTGCCATCTAGTGAGTCAATTTTATCCTCGATTTCCTCAATTGTAAAGATATGCATAGAAAGGTTATGTGCAGACCGTATATTAGATACATCACAAAAGTCAACATCAATGGAACCATGGTCAGAATAACAGGATTGAAAATGTGCAGCAAAGGCGTCTGCTATATCAGACTCATTATTAAAACTCATTCTATTCGGAATCCCAGAGTCCTTTCTCAAGGAATTAACGAAAGACCAGAACTGTCTGACATCAGACTGAATGATCTGCTCTGTGCTAGTCACAAACTGTAAATAATTGTAGTCAATGTGATACTTAGTGTCACGTCTAAGATTAGAATATTTCATATAACCAGATTCAAGACCAGTTATTTTACATATACATACCACAGAAATACTCAAAAAAAAAAACAACAAAATACAAAACAGAAAAGGATCAAATAGTCATTGACATTAAGAATCAAAAACGTTGCACATAAAAATCTCCAATACAGCTCACATACTCGGGGTCAGAAATTAGGATTAAGAGCCTTCTTCAATACCGTGTTTCATCTCAATATCCAGGGCTTTAGTTGCCTTTGAAACCTGTTGAGTGTGTATTGTTCGATCGACAGCTCCTAAATGTATGCAACCCCTGCATACACCCATTCATTTAGGCGTATGTACAATAATATACTGGCCGACTATATTTCATCGCGGTAGTGTTTAAGTTTATGCAATAGGCAATTTGCTTAACACCTTTGCTGTGTTGATATAGTATACCTATGATTAAGTTAAAAGAACCCTTGTTTTGAATTTATGACCATTTTAAAGCAAACTAAATCACCAAACTAACAGATTTTTTTTTTGATATTTGCAAAAAATAATAATAAAAGTCACCTATTAAGAGATCCATTTGCAATAACAAAAAAGTGTTGGCGCGGCAATTGCATTTTGGTTATATATATATATATATATATATATATATATATATATATATATATCTTTTGGAATGCAGCCCACATAAACCAATAAAAAATCACAAAAAGTACAGCAAATATATATATATATATATATATATATATATATATATATATATATATATATATATATATATATATATATATATATATTCTCCCTCAGGACTCGTCCGCGTCTTTGCCGCCCCGGCAGCACCGCAACCTTTGGCTTATTGTGCATGCCCTTAGTCTTTTTACTCCACCCATTCCAAAATCACTGTGCCTTGAACTAGTCTGCACAGCAATTGGTAGGGTGAAGTTTTATAATGCTGTCTCCGGTCTAGACTGACCGTATATCAGTTGTATTTTGCGGTCCAGAGCTTTACACTCGCACAAGATATGCTGGGCTAATTCCTCCACCTCGCCGCAGATTCTGCATGCAAGGTCCCCCACGAACCACCCCATTTTATGAAGGTGTTTCTTGACGGCCATGGAACCCGTCAAGAGACCTGTTATGTTTCTGAGTTGTCCTCTGCTAAGGCTTGGCAGCTCCACAGCTCTCTTTGAACTGGGTTCGTCAATTCTTGACTTCCCATGTCTGAGCCCTGGACAGTCTGCCCAGTACACCTTGTGTTGGTTTCTGACCCAGGACTTTATGGCTCCTGTGGCAGTGCTCTTTCTCACGCGCAGAGCCGGTTCTGGTCCCATAAATGGTTCTGCTGACCATCTCTTCGCGAGACTAGCAGATTCTTCATTGCCTTTGACCCCGAGATGAGGGTGACCTTATTCTGCCCAGCCAGGTCGCTCGTCTCGGCACTCACTCACCAGCCAGGAATTTACCCGTGGGCTACTTAGGGCTGTCTGTGGCTATGAGGATCCGCTTGTTGGTGTAGCCTCTCCTCTTGTTCTCCCGCACACAATGCAGGATGGCGTACATTTCGGCCTGAAAGAACGTTGCATGTGCTCCGAGGGAAATACTATGACTTACCCTCGGTCCTTCCGAATAAACACCTGCCCCCGTCCCACGCTTCCCGCCAGATC
Organism: Tillus elongatus; assembly: GCA_964006375.1. NCBI lineage: Eukaryota > Metazoa > Arthropoda > Insecta > Coleoptera > Cleridae > Tillus > Tillus elongatus. The sequence goes on along the minus strand of OZ023265.1, from coordinate 17,281,141 downwards.
CGTCCGTGAACCAGACGAGCGCGTCCTGTGGTATGCCCGGCGTCTCCTCCCGCCATGCCTCGCGGTCGGGGTTTTCCACTGTAAAATTGTTTTCCCTGCAGATTCGCGAAATCTGACCTCATTTCAAGCATGGGCTCCTTCACGATCTCCTGAATTTTGCAGTGGCTCCTGCAGCCTGATTTGGTCTTCAGTCTAATCTGTAAGTCCTAGCCTGGCGTCCCCCATGATAACTAAGTATAGGGGGGTGGGGCCAGGTCCAGCAACACATCCATGGCGGCTGAAGTCATGGCCACTGTGATGCCCAGGCAAGCCATCCTTTGGATCTTGCCTAGTTTTTGTTTGGCACTGGATTGTGTTACCTTAGGCAACCAGACCAGTGCCGTGTATGTTAACGATGGTCTGACCACCCTTGTGTACAGCCAGTGGGCCATATTACGTCTTAGTGATGGCTAGGGTCATAACTGCCTTACATAGTATTTTTTCAACGTGACCATTCCAGGTTAGCTTAGAGTCCAATACGATCCCAAGATATTTTACCTCCCTGGCCATTGGGATGTTTCTACCATATAGAGTGAGTGTTCTGTGGCTCTCCCACTTCCTCCTCCTTGCAAACAGTATGACGGTTGCTTTCTCGGGGCTCACCCTGAGCCCTTGGCCAACCGTCCACCTTTCCACCACTTTCAGTGCTGTCTGCATGCGTTCCCACACTGTGTAACCTTTCCTCGGACTATGATGACAATGTCGTTCGCACAGCCCTGTACCTCGTACCTCCCTAGCAGGCCGTCGACGACTAGGCACCAGAGCAGGAGAGACAGAACGCTCCCCAGCGGACACCTAGCAGAGTCCCTCCCGCGAGTGAGGTAAACACTCCTCCGGCCCTGAGCATGGAACCGATCCACCTGCAGCAGGTCTCCTTTATTCCGCGCTCCCTGACAGCTGCCAGTACCGATCCGAATGAGGTGTTGCTGAAGGCCCTCTCTACGTCTAGGAAGGCCCCCAGCGCCACCTCCCTGTTCTCCAGTTTCAGCACCAGTTGGTGCAGTGCTGTTTCTGTTGAGACTCCTGCTCTGTATGCATATTGTCCGCAGTGCAGGGGATATGCTTCCAGTACACCGCCCCTAATGTGCTGGTCGAGCAGTTTTTCCATTGTTTTTAGCAAGAAGGACATGAGGCTTATTGGCCTCAGGGACTTTGCCTGGTCTGCTGGACGCCCAGGTTTAGAAATGAATACAACCTTGGCCAGTCTCCATGCCCTCGGAATGTACCACAGAGCCAGACTGGCCCTCATAATAAGGGTAAGCGCCGGCGCCAGTATGTCTATACCCTTTTGGAGCATGATGGGCATTATGCCATCAAATCCCGGGGATTTGAATGGGTGCAAGCTGTTAATGGCCCATCTGATTTTGCTCCAAGTAACCACCGCTTTAGCGACTGTCCAGTCTACTCTACATGCCCGCCTGTAAGACGCCCCTATTTTGAGTGTTCCCAGTCCGGAGGTGATTGGTGTATTATTTTGCAGCCGGAGAAGTGCATCTGTAGTAAAACTTCCATAGTCTGCTCCCCCAAGCTTGTAAAGCCTCCCGTGGATGTTCTAAGGGAGCTTATGTTGGTCTGAGTGCCCTTGGACAAGATCATGTCTAGTCGAGCACTCTCAGATGTGTTCTCCACTTCCTCACAGTGCCTCCTCCGTGACTCCTTCTTGGAGTCCCTCAGTCTTTTGTTATAGCTTAAAAAGTACTTACCTCGGCATGGTGTTTTTAGGGCAACCTTTATAATTTCCGTAAGCAAGACCACTAAGTCTTAAACATTTTCTTTCCTTTTTCAATCTTCCCTTAAAAACAATATTTTTACGTTGCATCCTTATCTGTTTATCCATTTTCAATACTGACCATGTAAACAGGAAAGCACTTAAGACAGTTTTGGTCTATAATATGTTCTTGGAGTTTTATCACACCATCTACCAGCATTTTATTTAGGCATTCCATAATAGCCTACCATTTACTTATTGATTATTTGCGCTTATTTGAAAAATGTTTTTTTTAATTCCAAAGTTGGAATCACAATTATGAATTTTCTCTTCGAAAATTCCCTAAAATGTGTGATTTTTTTTGGATAATAAATATTTTTATAGAACTTTTATTGAAATTACCCACATAATTAATTGAACAATCATCTATGTATATAACGTCTATTTTCTAAAATAAAACAATATATTTCTAAATATATATTTTTTCTTCAAATATTACAAAACAACATTCAAAACAATCACACTATAATTAAACCTTGTCATTGGAAAAAACAGAATATGATGATGGCAATATATATTACTCGGATATTCAATCCAGTGGTATTTGCTCCATAACAATCTGAAAAAGTATACAGATAAAATATTAAATGCATTCATAAGTACTAAAAAAAAATAAAAAAATATAAAACGTCAGAAAATATTCACATTATACAGGTTCTCAAGAATTAAGTGGCTCAAATGTACCAGTTCATAAAGATATCACACTAAAAATTAACTGAGGGGTTTGGCATATGATCTGTTCAAATCGTACCTCTATAACAGAATGCAGATGGTCAAGTGTAAGAACCAACTGTCCAGTAGTGTGTGTTTAAAAGCTGGGGTACTGCAAGGATCTACCTTTGGTCCCATCCTCTTTATAATTTGTCAATGACTTATTTCCAAGTATTGCAACATATGGAGCCTACATGTTTGCAGATGATACAAGTTTCATCAACAGAGCTAGAAGTGACCAAAAAGTCCACGAACACTTTAATTGGCACCCTTCAAGCGAAAAATTGGTTTTCTAATAAGGCACTAGTGCTGAATGACGATAAGACTAGAATAATGAAATTTAGTATAAGAAATGAGGGTCAGCTGGAGTTTGTGAGGTTTCAGGAAGTCATTATGGCCAACTCTCTCAAGTGGCTTCAGCATGTAGAAGATTTATGTTCTAGACTGTCAAGGGTGGTGTATGCAGTTCAAAATCTTATAAGGTAACTTACCTGGCAGCTGGAGTAGCATATTTTGCAAATTTCCATATTATTACAGTCTGGGGCTCATGCAATGAGCTACACAGTTTCCTTGAGCAAAAAAAGCAATTAGAGCTTTAAGTGATTTTGGTCCATTATATAGCTGCAGAGTGCTTTTCAAAGAATATAAAATACTGACTGAAGTAAGTGAATACATGCTTACCAATATTCTACATATATGGGATACAATATAAGACAGAATGAAGATTAATGAATACCATAATTATAGCACCCATCATGGAAATTTACTTGCAATACCACTGCACCGGGTAGGAGCATCCAGGTATGGAAGTAACTACACAGGAATCAAATTATACAACAAGCTGCCACTGCATATGGAAAGGACAACAGGAAAAAAATTCAAATGAGTGTCAAAATGTATCTGAGTGGAACTTTTTATATTTTTAAAATTTTATTTCAACAACACACCACGAGGGCTTACAGCCTAAATACTATTGTACCGTGGGTGTCGACAAGGAGGAAAGAGGCAACTTGCTAATTCTGGACTTGATGTTGCTGCGTGAACCCCTGTAAAATTGGCATGCTTCAACACACAATTCCCTGAAAGTTTAAAGTCAAATATCTTGGACTCACACTAGACAGCAAACTCACATTTAGAAACAAAAACCAGAGTGGAAACAGTAAAAAATGCCTAGATCTCACTAATCCGAAGACATAGCACAATGTCGCCAGGAAACAAAATGCTAATTTACAAAATCAAACCTACACTATTCCAACATTTAAATTCTTTATTCATGCTAATATTGCATCAGCAACTCAAATACTTCCAAGTAAAAGTAGCAAAATCTACAAGTTATGCTCCAAAATACAAGTCAAAATCAAAGGACAAGTACTCAAGGCTAGATGTATTCTCACCATAATTCGAACCACAGACCAGTTTTTTTTTTTTTTTCAACAACACAGCATGAGGGCTCACAACCTAAATACTATCATACCGTGGGTGTCGACAAGGAGGAAAAAGGCAACATATTAATTCTGGACTTGAAGGTTTAGAGGTTCGGAGGAGAAGGAAAAACATGTGCCGGCAAGGCATTCCACAACTAGGAAGTCCTCGGGACAAAAGAGCGGGCATAACAAGATGTTCTATGTCTGGTGACCTGGACAGTAAAAGGGTACATTCGCTCTGTTCCCCTGGTAGATCTGTTGTGGGCAGCGGGTGGAGGAACTATGGAAGAAAGCTCCTCTGAGCAGTGCCCGTGCAGATATCTATAAAAGAGAGAGAGAGAGGTCACCAACGGCACGTCGGTGGGCAAGCGATGGCAGCCTTTGGGTGAGGGTAGGGTCACCGATGAGACGTATAGCTCTCTTCTTAGTGGAGTCCAGGATAGCGAGTGTATAAGCGGCAGCAGCACCCAGATGTGGGAGCAGTGTTCGAGGTTTGGTCTTATTTGTGAAGTATATAAGGTATAGAGATTAGCTGGTGAAAAGTATTTGCGAGCCCGGAAGAGGAAACCTAATTTCTTAGCAGCCGCTTCTGCGATTCATGTGATATGTTGGTGCCAATTGAGATTTCGATCCACAAAAATGCCAACAAGTGAAAAGGACTCATTACTTTGAATAACTTGGTTGTTTATTGTGATGGGTCTAGGGCTGGTGTATCTTTTATGAGAAAGAAAGCAAGACTGTGATTTGATGGGGTTCAATTGTTCAACATTTCTACTTCCCCAGTCTAATATTTTTTGGAGATCCACGGAGATAGAACCCTCCATGAGTCTGCGATCCTGATCTAATTGCGCTAAAGAAACAGGCTTAGAATATTGTATATTTGAGTGGAGGGTGCTGTCGTCCGCGTAACTGTGAACTGGGTTGGATGTGCTAGAGAGGAGGTCATTGATGTGGAGAAGAAACAAAGTATGGGCTAAAGCTGAACCTTGAGGAACTCCTGCATTAATTGGATACAGTTTAGAGGAATGGCCATCCACGTCAACAGAAATGCTCCGGTTGGAGAGAAAATTTGCTATCCACGTACAGAGTTTTGGTGGTAGGCCATAGGCTGGTAGTTTATTAAGCAGCGCTGCGTGCCAGACTTGGTCGAATGCTTTGGAAAAGTCTAGAGCGACAATCTGGGATTCACCGTGTAGTTCCATAGACTTGTTCCAAGAATGGGTGACAAAGGAAAGGAGGTCGGCAGTTGATCTGTGCTGACGGAATCCATACTGCCTGTCGTGGATTAGACATTTTTTCAAGAAATTTTAGTAATTCGGTGTTTATATACTTCTTCATCACTTTAGAGACGACTGAAAGGAGAGAAATAGGCCTGTAGTTGCTAGGAAGCGCTTTGGATCCTTTCTTGGGGATGGGTTGTACTCAAGCAGTTTTCCAGTTACTAGGGAATATTCCACTATTGTATGATATGGTTAAGGAATATATGACCTATTGTCAACCTCTGTGGCCATTTATTTTGTTTTCTTTGGATTGTTAAATTTACAGAAGAATGGTTTTGTACATGTGTTTTAATGTATGATGTACCATGTATCTTTTGATGGTGAAATAAAGAACTATGAGCTAATAACTTGAACAGTTACAGATGTAACATTTCTATAAGATCAAAATGCTTTGATTAACATCTTTCATATATAAGAAAACAGGAAGTTTTCGAAACAATAAAAAATAAATTTCATAAATGGTTCAACAATTTGCTAAGAAAATCAAGACATTAACGTATTGGATACGTTATGTAAAACCTTCCTGATAACTGTCCCCAAAATAAATGAAAATTTCAGCAACTTTTGCAATAGAGGCTAATAAAATTCCTAATGGGTGACAGTTTAAAAAAAAGTTAAACCTTTACTGTTAGGCATGTTTATTCTTCATTGTCCCGATTTAATGTTTACAATCATTTGGTAGCATTTATTCTATTTAAGTCCTTTACATCCTGTATAATGTGAAAATAATTTAAAAAATTAAGAAATTCCAAAACATGCAATTAGTATTTAGTATATTTAATGTTTGCATCAACTATAGACTGATTATGTGGTGACTGTAAGTTTATAGAAGTTTTAAATTGAGATAAAGCTTAAAAAAATTAAAAATATACCCAAGGCAGCCATAAAAAGTGACCATTGCTAAAAATATGTATCTGTATTTCTAATATACCAATATACAGTAGAGACCTGGTTCTCCAAGCCCCGATTATATCGAATTTTTTAAACACTTTTATGTTCATTAGTGCAACCTAACAAAAAGCATCTTAGATCCCATTTTAATGATATATAATAATATATATTTATTCGCACCATCAATACATAAACAAATGTGTAGAACACGTCAACATTTAAAAAGAACATAAAAGACACAGGATTTTTAATTCAAAAAACTATACAACCACGATATTGATTAAAAAAAGCTACAACTTATCAGCTAAAAAATCCTCAATATTATAATAGACCTTGGCCGCCAGAATATTACTCAGTGTTTTTCTCATCTTTGCAGGTGGAAGCTCCTTTATCTGCACCGTCACTTTATTGTACACCTTTAGGGACTGCACCACAGCACTATTGTGTGTGTGTGTGTGTTTTGTTTCTTTAACGTCGGCCTATTTCCGCGACTATGGCCAATCACCAACGCCAAGGAGCAGTTTCACCTCACTATCCTGGAAATTTTGCCAAACCCCTGCCTTTCTGTAAGGAGGGTAGAAATCTATAACGTGCCCAACATCGCCTGGACACGGGACCGACGGCTTTACGCCCCCTCTGAAGGGCGGAACGTGCAGACATTCAACTTGCTCAAATACAATGCCAGAACCTTGGTTGATGTTAATGTTACAGTTTGTACTGAAAAAGTGATCGAACCCAGTACCCTTTGGTTCAGAGGCACACGTTCTTACCCCTGAACCACCGAGCTTCTTGGCACTATTGTACAAAATTTAGGAGATCGTGAAGGAGCCCATGCTTGAAATGAGGTCAGACTTCACGAGCCCACGAATCTACAGGGAAAACAACTTTACAGTGCATATCCCTGACCGCGAGGCATGGCGGGAGGAGACGCCGGGCATACCACGGGACGCGCTTGTCTGGATCAAGGACAGATCCGGCGTGGAGTGTGGGACGGGAGCAGGTGTTTATTTGGAATGACTGAGGGTAAGTCATAGTATTTCCCTCGGAGCCCATGCAACGGTCTTTCAGGCCGAAATGTAGGCCATCCTGCACTGTGTGCGGGAAAACAAGAGGAGGGTCTACACCAACAAGCGGATCCTCATAGCCATAGACAGCCAGGCAGCCCTTAAGGCCCTAAGTAGCCCATAGGTAAATTCCTGGCTGGTGATTGAGTGCCGAGACGAGACGAGCGACCTGGCTGGGCAGAATGAGGTCACACTCAAAGGCAATGAAGAAGCTGACAGTCTCGCGAAGAGATGGTCAGCAGAAACATTTATGGGACCAGAACAGGTTCTGGACGTGACAAAGAGCACTGCCAGGGGAGCCATTAAGTCCTGGTCAGAAACGAACACAAGGTGTACTGGGCAGACTATCCAGGTCTCAGACATGGGAAGTCAGTAATTGACAAACCCAGTTCAAAGAGAGCTGTGGAGCTGCTAAATCTTAACAGATGACAGCTCAGAAACATAACAGGTCTGTTGATGGGACACATGGGCGTCAAGAAACACCTGCATAAAATGGGGCGGTTCGAGGGGGACCTCGCATGCAGACACTGCGACGAAGGGGAGGAATCAGCCCAGCACATATCGGGGATGGGTGGTGGTTGGCGGCAAAATACCTTAAAATTTGACAATTTTCATTTTTTAAAAATAAAATTATCAAATTTTAAGGTATTTTGCCTATATTATAAGGTTTTTCTGAAAGGGCTTGAGCTAGCCTATCTTAGTGTCACATTTGATTTACAACTTTTCATCATAATATGATCTTACGGTTTTCAAAATATTGACAATTTTATTTAAAAAAATGAAAGTTGTCAAATTTTAAGGTATTTTGCCTATATTATAGGGTTTTTTTGAAAGGGCTTGAGCTAGCCTATGTTAGGGTGACATTTGATTTACGACTTTTGGGACACCTATATATATAACCTGCACGAGTCTGATAAATTCCTCTTTTAATTCGTTTTAACAACTAAAGTGCACAATATAAGAAAATGATGGTGTAGGCGAAGTTATTTGTTCCAGTCAGGTACAGTAATCTTTTAATTTAACTTATGTAGAATCAGTTTAACCTAAAATGTATTTCATCCTAATTTTAGTTTCAATGTTCTAAATGTGACTTTGATCTCCTTTATTTGTATTTAACTGCCTTTTTTGTATTTATGTAATTGCTTTAACTTAACTGTTGGCTTGGTTCTTTTGTAACATGATACTTCATGACAGGTGTCTTAAATTTTCCGTACTAATTTTTAAATAATCATATAACTTGTGATAATTCAATTACAAATGCAAACTAAGCTCGATTTTACTGCATTTAATAAATGGACACGTTTGCCAGAAGTATCACGCTCTGATCATATAACAGCATACTTTAAAGAAAGTCTCTTGGGATTTTCAGTTACTACAGGCGGCCCTTATTACTAATGAAGAAGAACTTCCAACTAGGGGCCAGTTGTAGAAGTTCGATCAGCTGTAAGTGGTTACCTCAAGCCACAGTCTAGGCTCTGGCTGCACCACATCAACAGCAGAAAACCATGTTAAGTAAAATTTGATTAATCTGAGTGATTTTCTTCATTTTTCAATTGTTAAAGTAGTAATTTTAAAATCGTGCAACTTGCCATTAATTATCATTTTATTTCAAAAAGTAAATTTATTAACATTGTTAACTTTTGATAATTGATTATATAATAAATAACGGGACGCAGCAAGTGCGTTATGGTAGTGAATTTTCATAAAAATGTTTTTAATTGCAAATATGTGTGTTTCCTTTTTAAGACAGCAGGCATCAATTTTGGTTACCAGTATAACCTATATAGTAAAAACAATGTGCCATGTTTCATAAAAATAACTTTATTGTGTGAAAATGTACAAAAATTTCCAAAAGTAAACTTAAACTGTTCCCGGAAAAACTCGTTTCTTGGTCAACCTTATAGGTTAATAGCAAATTGAGCTATTCAAAATTGAAGCATTTAATGAAAATTCGCTACCATAACGCACTTGCTGCGTACCGAATTTCTTTTCTTACAAACATGCATCGCTGAAAAATTCAAAAATGCAATAACATAAGGCGTGTTTGATTAAAAAAAAAGAAAATTTGTATCACCAACGACTTATGGGCCATCCTGTGATTGTAGAAATATTTTTTTAAGATGTAGCTCAAGACACCCTATAATTAATATATACAAATTTTCTTCATATCTTGTATAATAACGGATATATTGAGCTTTATTGATTTTTTTAAAAAATTCGACAAAAATTCTATACCATGAAACGATAAACTCTATAGCTAAGACCACTGCCAAGCATCTGAGAAAGGGTCTATTTGAAATGAATTTTCTGGAAACATTTTAGTAAAATGAAGGACAATGACGGTTGAAACTAAGACTTCAGAGTTTGTAAAACATCCTTCTTGAGACATTTGATTTCCATATCCCGTATTAGATTCAAGTTCTTTGCCTAAATGTTGCCGATTTTGACGTTTTAAATCGCAACTTTGACGTTTTGAGGAAAACCCCAATTTATTTTTCTTTAAATGCCCATAACTTTTTTGTCTTTTGACCTACATAGCTAAATTTTGGTAGGTGGCTTACCTATAAGGATATTAACTAGCGTACCAAATTTGGTTGCCCTTACTTTGTTAATTCCGGAGATATAAATTTTTTTCAAAAGAAAACACAAAATTTTCCGGGAAAACCTGGGCAGATTTTCCTGGCTAACGAACTTATCCAAGCCATTTGCAAAATGAATTTTTCCACCAAATTTAGTCAAAATCGGCCTATTATTTTTTGAGTTATCGGTGTGATACATATATATATATATATATAAATATATATATATATATATATATAAATATATATATATATATATATATATATATATATATATATATATATATATATATATATATATATATATATATATATATATATATATATATATATAAACATATAAAAATTGAAACGGACCCCGGATATGTGTTCTAGGGGGCCTAGTTCGCGGTCATTTGAAGAAATTTTTTCAAAATTCAAAAGTCGGGATCTCCTCATTAGTGATTTTTTTTTAAGAAAATTCACTAAAAGGATAAACCGAATCTCCGTCTCTTTTCACACTGTCAATGCACATACGAATATCAACAGCGAAAACCCATGCCCTTTCTGTTTACTTATTTATTTCATATTATTTATAGATTTCTTTTTTTTTTAATAGTTATTTTAATTGGTAAAGTTTACTTTTGGGGCGCGTGTTCGATTTTTATGAAATTTTGTATATAGACGTGTTTTAGGGTGTAGATGACGAAAATCACAATAAAAATGAGGAAAGAAGTCAAGTTTTGGAGTTGTTTGGAAATTTTTGTATGAAAAACGTAAGTTATACTCACTTTTGTGACATGTTTTACGCATTTTCGGGGGTCGTTCGTTCTATATCAAGCTAAAGAAGGGTATATCCCACCATTCTAATTTATTTTCACATAGTTAGTACACCACCCCCTTAACTGTTTATGTGTCTCTGAAAATTACCCTTCTTTTCATCGTATAACCGATCCTAAGTTGAAATTGACATTTGACATATAAAGCCAACTTAATGTCAAATGTCAATTTCAACTTACATGATGAAAAGAAGGGTAATTTTCAGAGACAGATAAACAGTTAAGGGGGTGCACTAACTATGTGAAAATAAATTTGACTAGTGGAATACACCCTTTTTTAGCTTGATATAAAACGAACGACCCCCGAAAATGTATAATAAAATATGACAAAACATACCGCAAAAGTGAGTACAACTTACGTTTTTCCTACAAAAATGTCCAAATAACTCCAAAAGTTGGCTTCTGCAGTCATTTTTATTGTGATTTTCGTCGACTACACCCTAAAACAAGTCTACATACAAAATTTCATAAAAATCGAACACACACCCCGAAAGTAAACCTTTACCTTTTAATTCATGTTACAACCCCCCTTTTAATTGATAGAATTTAATTATAGTTCAAAAATTATTCTTCAAGAAGAAAATGCATTATTAGTTTATTGTTAGTTAAATTAAAAAGAAAACATCAAAATAACAAACTTGTTGGGCACATTGACAGATTGATAAGTAAGTCAACACATACCTTCGCACATATTTTACGATATTCGAACTCTGAACTAGAGGGCGGTCTCTCCGGTAACTCTTTTCCCCTCCTCCTCAGCTCCTGGCTGATTTCAAGGAAATCCAAGATACTTATAGGATCCACTTTGTATCTGCCAATGAGCCCAACTAAATATTCCACGTAGTGCACCCTACACACACAAACAAAACTCAAGTTAATTCAAATTCACTACAGGCTTCACTAAATATTTAATTATAGCTTCACAGTCCTGATACATACAGGGTGTGTCAATTAAAACTTCCCATCTGGAAAATATCAGAATTAAAAGAAAAAAGAAAAAAAAACAGACATGTATACTTTGTTTTCAAGGGGGGCACATGATGGCGTAAGTTTTGTGCCTTAGATATGGGTTGGATATGGCAACAAAATCATCAATTAAAGAATAAGAAGAAACATCAATGAATGAAAGAATGTTATTTAATTAAATGTTCAAATTGTTTTCCCTCCACTTCCATACAATTTATAAAATCTTTACTCCATTTCCTAACGACCATTTTAAAGCATTTCAGGCGTTATCTGACAACTTTTTTAAATAATTTCTAGATAAAAATATTTTCTTTTATGATTTTTTGTTTATATCTTAATAAACTTTATCAATTCATCTTTCTCGCCTGTTTTACTTTAAATGAGACAAGTAAATATTCCGTAAAATCATCACAAAGTCGATTTAATTCCAATTCGTGAAATAGTTTATACAGGGCTTTCATTAATTCCCGAACCCCACGTGACCGCTTAAGTTAGGCAACCCGGCATACACGGTTGTACAACCTGCATTAATAAAATCCCTAAGATGCCAGTGTTGTCTCATATTTCCATTGGGGTTTTATAAAAAATATAAAAATTATAATAAGGTGAAACAGTAAATGTCTTAAATGTATTTATTATTTAGTATTTTTAACAGCAAGTCTCTTCATGTATGGTTTACTGTTATTGATTGTTAAAAATAAATTAAAAACATAATAAAATATTACTTTTATTGTATAGATATCAAAATTTTGTAATGTACGTAAACAAATTGAGGTCCGAATATTTAAACTGTTAAGTCACGGTTTTAGGAATGTGTATTGTGTAACATGTAACAAATATGTACCTGTTTGGGCAGATTATCGATGAACAGATTTGGTAGGGCTTCGTTCCATGCGATGTCGAATATCGTCAACAACATAACCTTAACATACCTACACTTTTAACTTACGTAAAAACGCAATAAAAACGCTAAGTTTTGATAAAAACTGTTTATTTTTATTGTCCAACAGATAGAAAATTATTTGAAGAAGGTAAACACTGGTCGAACTTGGAAAATGCATAATATACATACAAAATAACCGTCAAAATGGAATTGAGTGCCACTGGACTGAACTGTCAATTGTCAATTGATTTAGTAACTTTAGAGTCCCTAGTCTAGTGGTTTTTTTGGTTACTTTTTGACTGCCAACTCATAAAATCATATTCCACTAAGAGAGAGACAGAATCCAGTCACATATGGGTTCGGGAATTAATGAAAGGCCTGTATAATAAACGCTGAAAAAATGGAAATAATTAGTTTGTTCTACAACTCTCATCCTGAGAAAAACACTTCGCATCAGTATGTCCTGGATTTAATGCATAAATTTTGGGAAACTTGATCGGTTGCAAGCAGAAAACTTCAACACGAGCAGGTCGTTCTTAATGAGGGTAATCGGGTAGCTGTCCTGGGTCACATCGCAATGGAACAAGAATTTGAGTCTCAGGAAACTTGCAAGTACTTCAAGAATTTCTGTAGCTAGTTGCCGCCGAAACTTAAAAAGTAATAATTATCACCTATATAAAATTAATTTGGTACAGGATAATGAAGACGATCCTGATCGCAGCGTGCAGTTCTGTGAAGAAATGAGTGATCATGCCACAAGGAATCCAACCTTTTTGTACTCATCTGTTTTTCTGATGAATGTACATTCGAACTGGATGGCCAAGTCAACCACCATAATTGCCGCTACTGGAGTGATGAAAATCGAAGAACTTTTCATGAAACTCATACGCAGCATCCAGGAAAATTGAGTGTTTGGGCGGGCATACTGGGAGACCACCTCATAGGGCCTTTCTTTCTACAGGAAAATCTGGATCGAAACATGTATCTGGATCTACTGGAAATGTATATCTACTCGACGATTGTGGAAGTATTGAAAAATGACAACGCTTTGACAGAAGAGAATGTGGGATTTCAGCAGGGTGGTTCTCCACCACATTATGCCACAGGTCTGAGATTTTCTTAATCAAAACATTCCAAATTACTGGATATGACAGAGGTTCAATTAACTGGCCTCCCAGATCGCCAGATTCAACATACTTAGACTTTTTTCTATGGGGACACTTGAAGTTGGAATTCATGCAAAACGACCAAACTCACCTGAGGAGCTTCCTCAGCGAATTCTTGAAGAATGTCGTCAGCTAAAACCCGAAATGAATCGAAAGATTCATTCGGAAGTTGAGCAAAAATTTTATTGTATGGAAGTGGAGATGATCTGAGCAAACTGATAACACAAATTTTGTAACTCAAGAGGGAAAATGGGATGACCGATCGCTATCATTTAGTGAATCAGTGGAAGCGGAGTATTGACCATAAATCAAAGAAACACGCTGTGACTGAAACTACACATTTTGATTTGACAATTTGGGAAAGAATACCCTTGTATGATTTGTCTGTCAATTTACTAAATCTCCCGAGTGACTTAGGAGATAAAAACATTATTCTATATGTTTTGGACACCTGTATATACTTTGAATTAACAAAACCTTTTAAAAATTATATTACAATAAAACTATTTTTCTTCATGTTTCAATTAGAACTACCTTTGTGTTACTGTTGTTAAGCTCATTCGGTATTCAAACCATAAAAGACACAAATACAAAGCAAACCACCTCATTCATATACCTGACTCAGTCGACGTTTATACATCTCTCTAGGTGTACCATATGCATTCGGGGGTAGTTTTTTAGCAGCCCTTCTTACAACTGTCTCTAAATCATCAGCATTTAATATTTTTATTGTATCTATTTTGTTTCGTCTTAATAACATACAAAGATATTCTATATAATGCATCCTGCAAAACCAGAAGAATGATAAAAATCATTACTTCTCTATTAGTGAATTCAACTATTAATGATATTTCACTAGAAAGGACAAAAAATACTAAGCATTGGGTTAAACAATATTAAAATAATGGAAACAATTAAGGACCAAATATCGAAGCTTGTGGCAAACCTAATTTTTACACATTTGAAAAGTTTAATTTACAGATATACATTATACATTTTTTACAATATAACAAAGCAAAATTTATATATAAAACAAAACAACAGGCCAGCATTTAAAAAAATAGAATAATTTTTTTTTGTTGCCATTTTTAACACACTTTTCTAATACCTACATTGATATTAGTACATGAAAAATATTGGAAATCATGTGAGGACCAAATATTGAGTTTTTTAGGACAACTAATTTATTATTAAAAAAATGTTCGAGACGCAGCAAGTGCGTTACGGTAGTGAATTTTCATAAGAGCAATATAATATAGTGATTTAGCCTTATTTTAAAAGTTATAAAACATTACTTAATTTGCTTAGTAACAGTAAAAAATAAGGTAAAGAAAGGCAAGCAAAAACATGAGCTCTATCATAAATATTTGGCCGGGCGGAGGGTTGTGAGTCGGGGTCGTTGTAGCGAATGTGCTATCGACTCCAGCCAAAAACAGCCCTCCGTGTTGTCGCCGCCACATTCCTGGGAAGGGGTTGTAACGGGGATATTTCTCGGCTGTAGTAGATCCGTGTTGTAGCGATTGCGTTATCCCGGATCGAAACAGCCAGGCAGCACCTGGCCTCCTGGACTATCCGTGGTCCTGTCTGAGGGGGAAGTACCGAAAAAGGGCGTGGATGTCTTCCACACCGAATAAGTTTCCCCGGGGGTATCAATGACACGTATAGATGGTGGGCCGTAGATAATTTACAGCATAATAGACTTTAGTACACAGCTAGCTTAGCTTGATGTAGTGTCCCATACACCCTATATGCTGCGTGCCCGCTATTATTCACTGCCCTTCCCGTCGCCCCGCACCGCTTAGCCAAACCCTGGCTGTTAAATGTATTGTCGCTTCAACCACGCTCTGCGTAATCCGCGAGTAGCTTTGATAATAAAGCCAAATAACCACCTCTGCTTCTGGTTCCCCATAACTGCTTTGTATATAATTTCTGGTAACAGGACCCCTTTGTGATCTTTTGTAAATAGTTTGTAAATAGATTTTCTTGTAATTTGCTCGGTATTTCATTCAATCACTCCAGAATATCCACCCAAACAAGCTTTAACAATAAATCTCTAATAAAGACCATAACCCGTGGGATTTTGTCTTAACTTAGGACGACCCTGTCTTCATTGGAGTCTACCCCGGGCTTGAGTGGTCGTCGACAGTGGCTTGGGAAGGGGGCGAGAATCCCGAGAGAGCGCGCCGACTCTCTGAAGAAAAAAACTATCGGTGCTGGCGCCCGAGCATGATCCCGCAGGAAAGCCATGTCCCAAAAGTTATCCCGGAAATTCCCCACATTAGGGAAGACTGATATTAACTCCCCAACTACCACAAGTGGCCGTTATAATACATATATATATATATATATATATATATATATATATATATATATATATATATATATATATATATATATATATATATATATATATATATATATATATATATATATATATATATATATTGTCTGTCTTAACTAATTTTCCCATCAAACCTTAAGCAAATTCGACCCCTGGAGACTAACTATCTCCACCACTATAGTCTACCTGGGCATCATGATTTCACAGGGTGGTCCGTTAACGTTCATTCCATCACCACTTTGGAGCTTCCTCTTTTCCCCAAAAATATCAGATATTTCAAGAAAGTGGTGGCGCTCGAGTTAACCCTTTTTCCAGCCGAACCACTTGAGGCTTGAGTGGTCGTCGACAGTGGCTTGGGAAGGGGGCGAGAATCTCGAGAGAGCGCGCCGACTCTCTGAAGAAAAAACTCTACCGGTGCTGGCGTCCGAGCATGATCCTGCAGGAAAGCCATGTCCCAAAAGTTATCCCGGAAATTCCCCACATTAGGGAAGACTGATATTAACTCCCCAGCTACCACAAGTGGCGGTTATAATACATACATACATACATACATACATATATATATATATATATATATATATATATATATATATATATATATATATATATATATATATATATATATATATATATATTGTCTGTCTTAACTAATTTTCCCAACAAACCTTAAGCAAATTCGACCCCTGGAGACTAACTATCTCCACCACTATAGTCTACCTGGGCATCATAATTTCACAGGGTGGTCCGTTAACGTTCATTCCATCACCACTTTGGAGCTTCCTCTTTCCCCCAAAAATATCAGATATTTCAAGAAAGTGGTGGCTCACGAGTTAACCCTTTTTCCAACCGAACCACTTCACCCTGCGGAAGTACATCGTCACAAGGGATCTTTTTTATTTTTTCCTCAGTATCGACACTAAAAGCGATTCGCTAGCTTTTAAAAATGCAACATTTTTTTACTTGAATTCAAAATGACCCCTTTTTATATCCAATTCTGTTGAGTTTACTGTCGAATAATTCTTACTTTACCTATTCCTAAGCAAGTTTTTTTGAGACATAAATAGCAAATAAATGGTTACCTGCAAAGTCCAGCCTGACCAGGCACTACTTCATTATTACATATTGTATCTGAAAGTCCATTTGGCGTCTCCCTTTGCAAAGGTATTTTACATTTCACTGCTATATTCTCTTTATCGGTTGGAGATTCTGTGTTAAATGGAACCTTATTTTCCTGGAACAAGAAAATAATACAAAAAGATATTTTTAAGTACGTTCTACGAAAAGTTTTTAATAAGAGTTATTTACAAATGTAAAAAATCAGTGTACTTTGTAGATATTTCAAATTTAATGGTGATAACAGGTTTCTTTAGGTGACTAAGAGGGGATACATACACATATATAAGCTGCCCTTAAAAAGGTGGGGACATACCAGCAAGTGGCTCATAAAATACGTGTCATGTATGACAAGACATGTCAGTGGCAATAGACGTGAATTCCTAAATTTGACCAGTTATATTCCAGATATCAGAAATACTATATTTCAACAAAAGAAGATACTAATCAAACCAAATTTACTATAGAATTACACAATTTTGCATCTCCTCTATCCACGATTCCAGTTATTTCAAATGACATTGGCACACCATTTTGTAAGCTTACGGCGTTTAACCTTAGCTTTTTTTTTAATTTCAACAACACACCACGAGGGCTTACAGCCTAAATACTATCGTACCGTGTGTGTTGACAAGGAGGAAAGAGGCAGCTTGTTAATTCTGGACTTGATGGTTTGGAGGTTCGGAGGAGAAAGAAAAACATGTGCCGGCAAGGAATTCCACAACTTGGAAGTCCTCGGAACAAAACAGCGGGCATAACAAGATGTCCTATGTCTGGTGACCTGGACAGTAAAAGGGTGCATGCGCTCTGTTCCCCTGGTAGATCTGTTGGGGGCAGCAGGTGGGGGAACTATGGAGGAAAGCTCCTCTGAGCAGTGCTCATGCAGGTATCTATAAAAGAGAGAGAGGTCACCAACGGCACGTCGGTGGGCAAGGGATGGCAGCCTTTGGGTGAGGGTAGGTTCACCGATGAGACGTATAGCTCTCTTTTGAATGGAGTCCAGGATAGCGAGTGTAGAAGTGGCAGCGGCACCCCAGATGTGGGAGCAGTATTCGAGGTTTGGCCTTATTTGTGAAGTATATAACGTATAGAGATTAGCTGGTGAAAAGTATTTGCGAGCCCGGAAGAGGAAACCTAATTTCTTAGCAGCCGCTTCTGCAATTGATGTGACATGTTGGTGCCAATTAAGATTTCGATCCACAGAAATGCCAACAAGAGAAAATGACTCATTACTTTGAATAACTTGGTTGTTCATTGTGATGGGTCTAGGGCTGGTGTATCTCTTGTGAGAAAGAAAGCAAGACTTAGTTTGGGTGGGGTTGAATTGTACAAGATTTCTACTTCCCCAGTCTAATATTTTTTGGAGATCCACGGAGACAGAACCCTCCATGAGTCTGCGATCCTCATCTAATTGTGCTAAAGAGACAGGCTTAGAATATTGTATATTTGAATGGAGGGTGCTGTCGTCCGTGTAGCTGTGAACTGGGTTGGATGTGCTCGAGAGGAGGTCATTGATGTGGAGAAGAAACAAAGTAGGGGCTAAAGTTGAACCTTGAGGAACTCCTGCATTAATTGGATACAGTTAAGAGGAATGGCCATCCACAACAACAGATATGCTCCTGTTGGAGAGGAAATTTGCTGTCCACATACAGAGTTTTGGTGGTAGGCCATAGGCCGGAAGTTTATTAAGCAGCGCTGCGTGCCAGACCTGGTCGAATGCTTTGGATAAGTCTAGAGCAACAATCTGGGATTCACCGTGTTGTTCCATAGACTTGTTCCAAGAATGGGTGACAAAGAAAAGGAGGTCGGCAGTCGATCTGCGCTGACGGAATCCATACTGCCTGTCGTGGATTAGACTGTGTTTTTCAAGAAATTTTAGTAATTCGGTGTTTATATACTTTTCCATCACTTTAGAGACGACTGAAAGGAGAGAAATAGGCCTGTAGTTGCTGGGAAGCGCTTTGGATCCTTTCTTGGGGATGGGTTGTACTGAAGCAGTTTTCCAGTTACTAGGGAATATGCCTTTATTATAAGATATCTGAAACAGACGAGTCAGGACCGGAGCAAGCTCTGGTGCGCATTTTTTGAGAACAATTGCTGGGATCTCGTCAAGGCCAGAGGCTTTCCTGGTATTAAGAGAAGAGAGCATCTTTCGTACCTTTTTACTTTTGAAAATGATATCTGTCATTTTATGCGCGACATTGGGGACCGTTGGTGGTTGAACATTTGAGGTGGGTTGAGAGTAGAATTGCCGGCGAACAACGAAGCAAAAAGTTCAGCCTTGCCCAGGGCGGTAGAAACAATTTCATCCCCTGAGACAAGAGGTGGGAACGTGCTTTTGCAGAAATTATTCCCAATAGATTTAGCAAGAGTCCAGAAGGGTTTGCCGCCGTTGGAGCTAATGAAAATTCGCAACCAAAACGCATTTACTGGGTCTAGATTTTTTTCTTACTTCGCGGAAAACCTGGTCCCATTTTCCTGGCTAAGGAACTTGTCCAAGCCACTTACAAAAGAAAGGCACCTGTCAAATTTTATCTAAATCGGCCCATTATTTTTTGAGTTATCGGTGTGATGTATGTATGTAACAGCATCCAGGCCAGCATCCTCGTCTGCAGTTCCCGGTCGTCCAGTTCGATCAACACGATCGATGTCAGGTATTCTAACAACGCTGTTATCGAAGAACCTGGTACCTCGACGCGGAAAGTACAAAGACGAACTGGTGTCTCTACGTCTACTACTGCAGTTCCCGGTCGTCCAGTTCGATCAACACGATCGATGTCAGGTATTCTAACAACGCTGTTATCGAAGAACCTGGTACCTCGACGCGGAAAGTACAAAGACGAACTGGTGTCTCTACGTCTACTACTCATAGAATTTTAAAAAGCTATAGGTACCATATTCAGACAGTCCAAATTTTGGAACTGCGTGATTACGCAAGGCGCAAGCGATTTTGCGAAATTATGTTAAAAAAATTATACAAGATCCCAATGTCTTCGATAAAGTTTTATGGAGTGGCGAGTCAGCATGTACAAATGATTTGTTACATGAACCTCCGTAACTTTCATAGTTGGAAAATTGAAGATCCACATGAGTTCAGAGAGGATCGGTCCCAGCATCAATTTAAGATAAATCTCTGGGCCGGTATTTTTAATGAAACACTTTTGGTACCAGTAGAACTGCGCCCTATGTTAAATGGCCAAAGATATTTGGCGTTTTTACAAAACAATTTGCCAGAACTGCTGGAAGACACCCCATTAGAACTTCAAACAATAACGTGGCTTCAAAATGATGGGTGCGCAGCCCACTCTGCCTTAGCAGTAAGGCAATACTTGAATCAGACATACCCGGGCAGGTGGACGTCAAAGAATCAGAACAGCAGCTCAAGAAATTTCACGAAGCAGTCTAAGAAGACTAAGAGGATCGTTCCTAAGACGATATCGTTTATGTATAAGACAGAATGGCCGTCAAATAGAGCATCTGTTATGAATATAATAATTTTTGTAAATGTCACAACCTGTTTATTTTTATTTATTAGCTACCTGATTTCACTTCCAAATTTATTTTCAATCGTCGACAGTGAATTACTTTTAAGAGATATTGATAATGTTTTATACCATTTTAGAGTCTCCATAAAACAGAGAAGTTTTTTAATTTATGAGCCAGTAAATTTTATTAACATTTTTTTTTCAGTACGGAGGTTTATTCCAAATTTAAAAAAAAATGGGGAAGAAAAGCCCGATTTTTATTTTTTTTCTTCAGATTTTCTGAATAATAACACAAAATATTTCAGATTGGTTCGATAGCACTGTTATCAGGGATTAACAGGAAGAAAAATCACATTCTGGAAAGTTTTTTTGCATGGGGGGGGGGGTTATTTAGACAATTTTCATTTTTTTCATAAAATTGTCAATACCTTGAAAACTGTAAACTTTTTGATGAGATAATATAGGGTTTCTCTGAAAGGGCTCGAGCTAGCCTATCTTCATTATATATATATATATATATATATATATATAAACATTGTAAGCGGGATGCTGGCCTGTTTAAGTATTTATTATATTGAGACAAAGTTTTCCTATGGATAAATTTTGTCTTCAAGTTGGGGTAAGATGTAAGCGGGATGCTGGCCTGTTTAAGTATTTTGATTTATGATATTTCTACATACATAAATGTTTGATTTGATTCTCGGATTTTTTTTAATGAAAAGTCGCCATAGAGCTGAATATTTTAGGTGTAAAATATATCCGGCATAATATGCATAAATAATATGTACACCGAGAGAAATGTTGAAATGGTGTGGTATTTAATTACGTGGAGTCAGAACACCTTACCAAGCGCAAAACGCGCGGTACAAGGGTCAATTGAATGCAAAAAAAATATGAAAGGAATGGAATTCTAAACGGTACCGGCAACGATATGACGGGTAAGTAACCGCTAAATAGGCCACTTGAGTTGCAATAGAAAATTTCCGCAAACTCAGTGTTTTTGGGGACTCGGCGACAGAAAAAATACGGTGGCGAGAAGGCAGTGTTCTGGCGGCCTGCGGGCTCGCAGGTTCCGCGCGATAATCGTCAAGGGTTTCTGTGGAGTAAATAAAGAAGTGAGTGAGATTTGAGGGATAGAATTAGCTTTTGTTTGAAAGGGCGATTATCGCGAAGATCGTGTTTCACATAGGGACGGGTAAGGCAGAGTACAGAGCCTAGGATTTTTCTGGGTGGGTTCATTGCTATTATTATTTGTCTTAAATATGCCATAATTTCTTACTAAGAAATGGGTCAGCTGTCTCGGGTACCGAATTAACTTTTAAACTTAAATTGTATGTATATTTTGAATTATATGGGGCATTAAGTTGGGGACAGTTACCAGAGTAGCAAGGGTCCTTTTTTCGGGTAAAATTCCGTGTTTTGTGTTGGAATAAGTGCCAAATATAGAAAAAGAGGGACTGCTGAACGATAGAAAATGTATAAGGAGACTGGGTGAGATTTAACCTTTTTATTAACATTTATTCGATTCTCTGGATGTAATAAAGAGCCCAAGGTTTTAAGTGGACGATAAGAACAACTTTTAAAAATGAAAATTCAAATAGGCACACGCCACCCTAACCAATCAAAAGAAACTAATAATAATTGTACTTTTCTGATACTTGGAAAAAACGGTAATGTAAATTATTAATGTTTACTTAGAGTAAGAAAATAGGGTAGAGGAGAAATTGTGCTCACTATTGAGATTGTTTGTAAAAGATTGATCCTGGTAGTTCTTCTTTTTTGTAAGAAATAAATTAATTATTTATTAAGGGGTTTTTCTTAATTATATTCTGACTCTAACCTTTTGTAAGTAGAGATACTAGCTATTTTGTTAAATAAAGAGTAATGAGCTGGCGACTCCATAAGGATTGACGATTACAACATATAAAAATTTTAAAGGACCTTAGTTTTGGGTTCTAGGGTCTCAAATTCGCGCTCATCTGAAGAAATTTTGCCAAAAGCTTTTCATCGTAACCTCTCTATCAGCGAAGTTTTCTTAATGAAAATTCGCTAAAAATAAAACATAAATTGGGCGCATCTAATTTTCATTGGGTATAACACTTACCTTTAACAACGTTTGCAATTCCAGTGGATCTTTGTCCCTAAGATAGAACAGACAATTTCTGGGATGATGAGCATGAAGTCCGAGCTTTGCACAGTATGCACTGATCCCA
Organism: Tillus elongatus; assembly: GCA_964006375.1. Classification (NCBI taxonomy): domain Eukaryota; kingdom Metazoa; phylum Arthropoda; class Insecta; order Coleoptera; family Cleridae; genus Tillus; species Tillus elongatus. The sequence goes on along the minus strand of OZ023265.1, from coordinate 17,258,400 downwards.
CACTTGGCCCCCATCGTGAAAGGTTTACCACAGCCATAACAGAATTCGTACTTGCACTGAGTACAAGTGAAATGCATACATCCACCTTTCGCCAATGAATACTTGAACTTACACTTGGGACAATCTATGCCATTATCTGCCAAGTGTTTGGCTACTGCAGATGCCTGGTTGTCTGGATCGTTGGCTTCTTTCCATGCGGCAAACTGGTCACAGCTAATCCCTTCATGTTGTTTCTCCCACTAAAAAGATATTCTGTTAGAGTTACAATCTTTGATTTATATGATTTTAAATGGTTTTTTTTTACATGTCAAGCAAATGGAAAATATTTTAAAATGTTTAAGTGATGTTAAGTCTACATGATTTATTTTCTCTGCTATAGAGAAAGCTTGAAGTAAATTTGCATTAACCCTTTCACAGCGCGAAGCATGCAGAGCCGCAAATGAAGTAAGTGACTCATGTGCGCGAACCTTGAATTATGCTGCTTTTCTTTGATTATAATTTTTTATTTTATTTATTTGCCTTTGTACTGAATGGCAACAATGCACGATATGTTATTTTGACTACTTTTAAAACTCTGTTTCCCAGGGTGCGGGGCTGCCCATTTATTATATGTTACATCAGAGAGAGGAGCATTCCTAGACAATTCCTGCAATATAAAGTAATGTACATACAAATATATATATTCAAATTAATAACTAAATCAGCTTCAAACAAGTGTGATATGAACGACGATATTAAACACTTTTACATCAACAATCTAAATAACGTAGCTGTTCGTAAAAATGTTATTTCAGTTCAATAGAAGGCACCGTCTTTGAACCTTTACTGCTTTTAACTCAAGGTATGGTTAAATGTAAACATGGAAAATCGATACATTCGACTGGTTCCTGGAAATAATGACGACCTTGTCTGCCACCTGCCTGTTGTAGCGTCCTCTTGAAATGCCAGATAAATAGGACGCATCAGGTCCTGGACTAGCGGCCTACCTCGTGTAAAATATAGGTTTAACTCACAGGTTTGTGCTGAGACCTAGATATCCCCGCCGTCTGCGTCTTCCTCGCCGTTATGGGTAGTGGGTACACCTGCACTCTGCTCAACCTGGTTGTCGTCACTGTCGTCGTTTTCCTGTTACTTGCTAAGGAATACCTTTTAATTCTTTTAACTTGCGTCTTCAATCGCCATAGCTACCTATTCCATATAAATTGGCTACAAAATCAGCACCGTGGACGAACCCCCATGTAGAAAGCGGTTTAGTATTGATGAAAATACAGTACCACTTCGTTTTATATTTATTGAAATTAACCAAACATGTATCACAATTATATGGACAATGCACTCAAAATAGTAACTAATATTAACAAAGGACATATAATTATTAATAGGAATCATTCAAATTACAGAACGCCTTCTCGGCTTACACGTCTTAACACCCTTCCGCCATTATCTTTCTATCTCTTCTGCCGGCCACACCTGCCACCTCTCAAACGTGTTGCAGGATTTTCCCACAACGTTGTGAGATTGGCTTTATTTCCCTAGCTTTAGTATCTGTTTCAACCCCCCAGTTCTAGGCTCAGTTCAACCTTAACCTTAAATTTGCTACCATAACGCACCTGCTGCGCCCAGACTTTTTACTAATGTGTGTACCACTTTTGTACATATTTAATGTGTTATAATGAAAACATTCGATCTTGAACATTTCTTGATTTTATTAAATTAAATTAAATGTGACTAATACTAAAATAATCTTGTTATAATACGCATAAATTTCATTGATATAGTTTCTGCATAATAATTGCAGTCTTCACGATTTAATCAATCTATCAATCTTGCTCCAACAACACGCCACTGTGCGACTTGTCTACTAGACCGTGCAAAATTACAGCCGCTAACTGCGGCAAACAGTTATATACGCAGAGCAGTGCGACAGCCGCACACAGGTATAAATCTATCTTGCGCTCGCCGCAGCGAAAAGGTTAATGCATTTAGTGTTTCAAAATATATTTTTATTATGCGAAATCACTTTTGATGAAGAACATTATATATAGCATTCGAGGAAAACCAATCTTCTGCTTTGCTTATGGTTTTAGTAGTTTTTCTATAAACTACCTCTTTTGTGTTTCCTTTGGCAATCATAGTGGTGTGAGTGGCAAACAAGCACACCCCACCTGAATTTATAGCATTTCAAAGGTCATTTACATAAATGAGGAACAACAAGGGGCCGAGACCAGACCCATGTGGAACATCACAGCTAAGTGTCTCCTGATGCGAGTAAGAATTTTTCCAACAACTTTCTGCCTCCTTTTTGATAAATAAGATTGTAGTAAATCATGGGCTACCAGGTTTTTGAGCGAATTGCAATTAAGTATTAAAATTGGGTTGGCATGATCAAGAATTCCAGACCAGGAGAATTTTTGAAAATGCAAATAATCTTCATTGTATCTTATAACAAACTTTCAAAATAACCACCATTACCTTCTAAACACTTAATTAACCATCTTTCGACACTTTGTACTGTCACTCTGGAGATCCTGCTGGCCACGATCAAGGACCTAGTCACCTAATTCATTGGTCCTGAAACATTTGGTTTTCACTTCAACAGTACAGTGGGCTTTAAAACTGATACCAGCAATTTGCCCAGTCAGCTAAAGAGATATTTTTCAGAAAATTTGGAACCTGGTTTCTTAAAATGTCAATAAACAACTGCCGACCTCCTTGCTTTTGTCCCATTCTTGGAACAAGTCTATATAACCACATGGTGAATCCCAGATTGTCGCTCTAGACATAACCAAAGCATTCGACCAGGTCTGGCACCACCAAAACTCTGTAGCTGGACAGCAAATTTCCTCTCCAACCGGAGAATTTCTGTTGTCGTAGATGGCCATTCCCCTAAACTGTATCCAATTAATGCAGGAGTCTCTCAAGGTTCAGCTTCAGCCCCTACTTTGTTTCTTCTCCACATCAATGACCTCCTCTCTAGCACATCCAACCCAGTTCACAGTTACGCGGACGACAGCACCCTCCACTCAAATATACAGTATTCTAAGTCTCTTTAGCCCAATTAGATGAGGATCGCAGACTCATGGAAGGTTCTGTCTCTGTGGATCTCCAAAAAATATTAGACTGGGGAAGTAGAAATCTTGTATAATTCAACTCCACTAAATCTCAGTCTTGCTTTCTATCTCATAAGAGATACACCAGCCCTAGACCCATCACAATGAACAACCAAGTTATGCAAAGTAATGAGTCCTTTTCACTTGTTGGCATTTCTGTGGATCGAAATCTGAATTGGCACCAACATGTCACATCAATTGCAGAAGCGGCTGCTAAGAAATTAGGTTTCCTCTTCTGGGCACACAAATACTTTTCACCAGCTAATCTCTATGCCTTATATGCTTCACAAATAAGGCCGAACCTCGAATACTGCTCCCACATCTGGGGTGCCGCTGCCGCTTCTACACTCACTATCTTGGACTCCATTCAGAAGAGAGTTATACGTCTCATCGGTAACCCTACCCTCACCCAAAGGCTACCATCCCTTACCCACCGACGTGCCGTTGGTGACTTCTCTCTCTCGTTTATAGATATCTGCACGGGCACTGCTCAGAGGAGCTTTCTTCCATAGTTCCTCCATCTGCTGCCCCCAACAGATCTACCAGGGGAACAGAGCGAATGCACCCTTTTACTGTCCAGGTCACCAGACATAGAATATCTTGTTATGCCCGCTCTTATGTCCCGAGGACTTCTAAGTTGTGGAACTCCTTGCCGGCACATGTTTTTCCCTTCTCCTCCAAACCTTCAAGTCCAGAATTAACAAGTTGCCTCTTTCCTCCTTGTTGAGACCCACGGTACGATAGTATTTAGGCTGTAAGCCCTCGTGGTGTGTTCATGCTCGTTGTTCTGTCACTTTTAAATTCAAATGTCGCGCGCTACACTGACATAGAGTAAGTGTTACTAATGGTTTCCGCCAGAAGACCAGAGAGGGGGAAGAAGAATGAGAGAAGGGAGAGAAGCTTGCATCCCTCTGCCACTTGTTTTTGAGTCCTTGAAGAGGCAAGAGGTCTCGAGAAAGCGAATTGCTTTCAACCCCTTGAAGAGACACGAGGTCTCTAAATATCCATTTTGTTTGTAAGTCCTTTGGGAGACACGAGGTCCCTAGAGGTGTTGTGTGTGAATACAGAAAAACGAAGCTTATGTTCCTGCATTATTGGAGAATAAAGGTAGGTAACTTTGCTTATTGTCAGTGCCCTATTTGTTCTGTTTTTTTTTGTTATTCATTATAAAATAAATACACGTGGTATTTACATTTGGCCCATCGACCGGATTTTTATAGTTGTTTTGTTTTGTTATTAGTTGATACAGTCCATTTTTTGAAGTAATTTTACTTGTTTCCTTTAGTCTAGTAAATTTGTAATTGTTTATTGCCGTGTTGAGTCATTTAATTTCAAGGTGACGTTATTGCTTGTATATAACTAGGTACATACTCGAATTGCATATTGTTGAAATCACGTTTGCATATTGTTTAAATCGCGTTTAGGAATTTTTTTGCGTTGAACAATGGAGTTGATTCAGCTAAAAAATAAGCGCGAAAGCGTTTATAGACGAGTAGAAGCCATATTGCACGTGGCTCAACAGGTCAAAATAGACGCAGTAGTGGATTTAGATAGGTTGAATAGATTTGAGGTTCGTTTTGAGGCGTTGAATGAGTTGGTCAATCTATTTGATTCATTGCATTTGGACATCGTGTCGGTAGTTGATCGATCAGAGTTGGAGAGCGAGCATGAAATGCAGAACAAATTCGATGAACTGCAATACTCTATAAAAACTATCTATCGAGAACTGAGAGGTTATGCAAATAAAGCCGCTGAGAATCAAGCTCGATCCGTTTTTCACGGTAGTTCGAAATCGAGTCGAGCATCGAGTAAGTCGCGGTGTTCTGTCAAATCATCGAACGCTCGATCTCTCAGTGAAAAGGAAGTAACGAACGCAAACGCGATTATGTCAACTTCAAATTTAAACAGACATTTGAGGTTACCGAAAATCGAAATGCCAAAATTCGATGGAAATTGGAAAAACTGGCCAACCTTTTATGATCTGTTTAAAACAATGATTCATGAGAACGAATCATTGTCAGATATTGAAAAGTTCCAATATTTGAGTGCTTCGTTAGTGAAGGATGCAGCTGGCCTAATCAAGAATTTACCGCTAACGGGAAGCAATTATGGGATTGCATTCAAGTCTCTGGTCTCAAGGTATCACAATACCCGGGTTTTGTTGACCAATTATTGGCAGGGTATTGTACAGGCCCCCAAAGCAAATAGTGAATCTGCTTCTTCCCTACGAACGTTGTTGTCTGTATTCAGTGAAAATTTGGAAGCGTTGAAGCAGTTTGAACATGACATGTGGGATTTCACTAAATTCAACATGTTGCTGCAAAAGGTGGATATGAGTCTTAAGCAAAAATTTGAGCTTGAGTTTTGCGAATCGGACATTCCCAGTTTTAGTAGTTTATGTAGATTCTTGGAAAAGCAGTGTAAAGCAATGGAGACAACTGCCTTAACTTCCAATTATGTGACTAATAGAAGGCAGCATGTTTCAGCAACCACTGCTAGGCCCGCTTCGTCCTTTGTTACCAGCACAAAGCTTGTATGTGCTTATTGTAAGGAGGAGCACCCCATGCTCAAGTGTGATGGATTTCTATCTTTATCCTCTCATAAACGGTATACGTTCGCAAAAAAGAATAATCTTTGTTTTAACTGTTTATCAAACTCGCATGCCAGCAGGGAGTGCAAGTCATCAAGTTGTCGTGTATGTAATAAACACCATCATACATTATTGCACTTCCCAAAAGCACCGGCATCGGGAGATGAGAGTGACTCAAACAAGCCACCTGTGGAAGAGCCACAAGGTGCAGAGCAATTGCGTGTGTTGGCAAGTGTGGTAAAAAGGGAACAGTCCGTGTTACTGGCAACTATAATGCTATTAGTACGAGATAAAAATGGAAAGGTTAGGAGATGTCGAGCTCTCCTGGATTGTGCGAGTGAGGCTAATTTCATTTCGCAGCAGTGTGTTGAAAAATTGGGGCTCAACACCTCATCTCGTTCAGTGATGGTTCAAGGCTTGAACCAAATGAGCTCGCTTGCTAGCCAAGGCACTCTCAAATGTCGAGTAGAGTCCATTTATGAGCCAACAAAGTTAGAGTTGGACATGATTGTGATTCCGAACATTTGTTCCAAGATCCCTTCTGCTAAAATTGAGCAGTGCCACTGGCAACATATTCAGAACTTAGAGTTGGCAGATTCAGAGTTTGGTATACCAGGGGACATTGAAATTTTGTTGGGTACTGACGTTTATGCTCATGTGGTTAGACCTGGAATAAAGAGAGGGCCTCGAGGTGCACCAGTGGCCATCAATACTGTTTTTGGTTGGGTGCTTATGGGCAGTGTAGAACAGTCAAAGTCTCATTCTGTTGTGAATAGTTTATGCACGTTGGTCGACTTGGATCATACCTTGAAACAGTTTTGGAGCTTGGAACAGGTACCACAAGGTTTAGTTATGTCTCCGGAAGATAAAAAATGTGAGGAAATCTTCAAGAAGACTCAGCACCGAAATAGTGCTGGGAGATATATTTTAAATATGCCCTTTCGTGAGGGTACTCCGTGTTTGGGAGAATCTTTCAGTGTTGCATTGAGGCGGTTTTACTCCCTGGAAGCACGTCTTAGTAGGGATCCAGCGTTGCACAAGTCCTATTCGGAGTTTATCAGGGATTATTATGAGTCTGGCCATATGTCTCTGGTATCAGATGTAGCTGTGGAACCATCTGATGCATACTATATTCCCCATCATTGTGTGTTGCGTCCTCACAGCCTTTCGACCAAACTGCGGGTGGTATTTGATGCTAGTTCCAAAAGTACGAATGGTGTATCTCTGAACGATACGTTGTTAGTGGGAGCGAAGTTGCAGACAGATATTGCCACTGTGTTGTTGAAATTTCGCTCAAACAAAATTGCATTTACTGCTGACATTCGGCAAATGTATCGACAAATTGTGGTTGTAGATAATCATAGGGATTATCAAAGAATTCTCTGGAGGTTCTCAAAGGGGGAACCTGTACAGAAATATCGCCTTAATACTGTCACATATGGGGTCTCCTCAAGCCCACACATGGCAATCCGAACAATGATGCAGCTTTGTGATGATGAGGAATCATCTTTTCCATTGGCAGCAAAGCTAGTTCGGTCCGATCTCTATGTGGATGATGTAGTCAGTGGAGTCGACTCATTGTCAGAGGCTTTTGAGTTGCAACGGCAATTGATTGGGTTGTTTGCTAAGGGGGGTTTTGAATTGAAGAAGTGGGCCAGCAATAATTCGAAACTGTTGTCCACAGTATCAGCTGATAGTCAGCAACCTCGATCGTTAGATTTAAATGATCCATCAGTGTTGAAAATTTTAGGATTGCAGTGGTGTCCCATAGGTGATACATTCTCTTTTAATGTTGAACCTATTGATCGTCCGTGCACAAAACGAAATCTTCTTTCGGAATTGGCAAGAATTTATGACCCCCTGGGTTTTTTGTCTCCTGTTACCCTGTTGGCAAAATATCTTATGCAGTGCTTGTGGGAGCAAAAAGTGGGATGGGATGATAAGCCCTCAAAGGATATTGTTGGTCAGTGGTCTCAGTATAAATCACAACTCAGTGCGCTAGCAGGTTTATCAATTCCCAGAGGCGTAAAACACGATAATATCATCAGTACAGAACTCCATGGGTTCTGTGATGCATCGGAGCGAGGGTATGCTGCAGTTGTTTACTTAAGACAAGTATCAGAGGAGGGTCAAGTTTGGATCAATTTTCTGTGTGCCAAGTCCAAGGTATCACCTTTAAAAAGAATATCGATTCCACGTCTCGAATTGTGTGGGTGTTTATTGTTGGCAAAGCTTCTGGAATTTGTGTGTCGGGTGTATGAAGGTCGTTTTGAGTTTAACTCTATGTATGCTTGGTCAGACTCTATGGTGGCACTTGCCTGGATAAAATCATCTTCCAATAGGTGGAAGACCTTTATCGGGAATCGAGTAGCAAGCATACAAGAGAAGATTCCGCCAGAGTCATGGCATCACGTAAGTGGACAAGAAAACCCAGCTGATTGTGCATCGAGAGGCATGTTACCTTCTGGGTTTTGTGAGCATCCACTATGGTGGGCGGGACCCGCCTGGCTAAAATTGGCAAGAGAAAATTGGCCCAAGTCGTTGCGTTTTGAGCCGCCAGAAGAGTGCCTGGCGGAGCAACGAACTCTCCCCGTACTAGTTACTTTGGCAAATGAGGAGTGGCTCAGTAAACTTTTGAATCGCTTTTCGCATCTACGGAAAATTCAGGGTGTTGTTGTATATTGTCAGCGGTTTGTGCGAAATTGTAGGGTGTCTCCATCTGACCGAACTACTGCATCTCTGACAGCCACCGAATTACAGGAGGCGCTTCATATGCTTATCAAATGTGCTCAAGGTGAAGTATTTCAAAGGGAAATAGCATCCTTGGTTAAAGGTGAGAGGTGTGCGAGGGCAATAAATAAGTTAGCCCCCTTTCTGGATACAGAGGGTATCCTCAGGGTGGGCGGTCGCCTTCGTCAAGCTGATGTTCCAGTTGAAGTGAAACACCCTATATTGTTGCCCCGCTCACATCGTCTCACCGAGTTAATCATTGCACACACACACCATGTCAATTTTCATCCTGGTCCTCGCACATTGCTTCATTTGCTTTCGCAACAGTTTTGGATTTTGTCCCCTCGGAGAGCTATTCATCATGTTTTGTCAAGGTGCTATCGTTGCTTTCGAGTGAATCCTACTCCCATGGCACCGATGATGTCTGATTTGCCAGTTGCCAGGGTTTCTCAGTTGAAGCCGTTTTCACACAGCGGAGTTGATTTTGCAGGTCCAGTTTTTGTGACACAGGGCAGATATCGAGGTGTCCGAAAGGTGAAAGCATATATTTGTTTGTTTGTGTTCATGGCAACGAAGGCCCTCCATTTGGAAGTAGTGTCTGATCTTTCAGCTGAAGCCTTCTTGACAGCTCTTCGGAGGTTTGTGGCTCGCAGAGGAAGATGTGACAATTTGTATAGCGATAGAGGTACCAACTTCGTCGGCTCAAATAAGCAGCTCTTAAACTATGCAAAGGGGGCAGCAGATGCTTGTACCATTAAGTGGCATTTCAACCCCCCATCAGCTCCGCATTTTGGAGGTCTGTGGGAGGCAGGAGTGCGCTCAGTCAAGACTCATTTGCGAAGGGTGATCGGTTTGCAGATTCTGACCTTTGAGGAAATGTCCACGTTGCTTGCTCAAGTGGAATCAGTTTTGAATTCTCGACCATTGTGTAGTGCGAGTACTGATCCAAATGATCTGTTAGCCCTATCCCCAGGACATTTTCTTACAATGGAACCGTTAGGTGCTCCTCCTGATGCTGATTTGACTTTGTTAAGTATGAATCGCTTGTCACGCTGGCAGCTGGTGCAAAGGATCCACCAGGACTTTTGGCGCCGCTGGAAGAACGAATACCTGCATACACTGCAGCAGCGTGGTAAGTGGGATACTGTGCAAACGTCCCCCCCGATCGGAGCTTTAGTTGTGATTAAAGATGAGACTTCGTCACCTCTTGTTTGGAAGCTCGGACGCATTATGCAACTATACCCAGGCCGTGATGGTATAGCTCGGGTAGCTCAAGTTCGCACTAGTAGTGGCACTTTTGATAGGCCTCTGACGAAGTTATGTCTGTTGCCATCGCAGTAATACGTCTGCCTTGAAATTTTTTGTACAGTTAATTATAAATCCAATAGCTTCAGTTTTTTGTTTTTTGTGCTTATTGTAAATTTTTGTTTTGTTTGTTTATTTGAGAAACAATATAATTGTGAAAATAAATCCTTATTTTGGTGGGCGGAATGTTCATGCTCGTTGTTCTGTCACTTTTAAATTCAAATGTCGCGCGCTACACTGACATAGAGTAAGTGTTACTAATGGTTTCCGCCAGAAGACCAGAGAGGGGGAAGAAGAATGAGAGAAGGGAGAGAAGCTTGCATCCCTCTGCCACTTGTTTTTGAGTCCTTGAAGAGGCAAGAGGTCTCGAGAAAGCGAATTGCTTTCAACCCCTTGAAGAGACACGAGGTCTCTAAATATCCATTTTGTTTGTAAGTCCTTTGGGAGACACGAGGTCCCTAGAGGTGTTGTGTGTGAATACAGAAAAACGAAGCTTATGTTCCTGCATTATTGGAGAATAAAGGTAGGTAACTTTGCTTATTGTCAGTGCCCTATTTGTTCTGTTTTTTTTTGTTATTCATTATAAAATAAATACACGTGGTATTTACATGGTGTGTTGTTGAAATAAAATAAAAAACTTAATTGAAGCTGCTATATTTTTAAACATCTTTGGTTACTTTAATTTGGATAATTTTTTAATTACTTTATTAACCAGTTACAAGGATTTTATGCATCAAAAAAGCCATAGGGTATTCAAAATCAGTTTACATATATAAAATTATACGTACATAGTAAGAAAACCTTTTGTTTATCAGGCATACTTTTGAAAAAAAGCATTCAACACATAATATTCAGTTAGTTAAAGCAAAACAGCACAAAGATGTACTTATATTTAGTCTTGAGTAAAATCACTACAGGTAATGCAAGTACTAAAATATAAAATACACAGACATGAGTTTTTGATTTTTTAAAACATTATGAACAACACTGCATTGCTCTATTACTTGTTTTTAGTTATAAATAACATAAATCTTAAGTTACCGGACTTCTGCAGTTGGCACATGTTACGGATTTACAGTCAGGACAGATCAGTCGTTTTTGTCGTGGGTTTGCAATAAAGCCCGAGGAACACTGAAATAAAAAATACCGTCTATAAGGTAATTTTATTAAAAAATAAAGGTTTATTTTAATGTTATCATAAAAAGTCAGAGATCTGAACACCTCAGGTTCCAATATTAACTTAATTGCTAAAACTAGAAGCAATGATTCATAAAAACATTAAACTAAAAGAAAGGTGAATAACTTTTCTTTAATACCTGAACACACCACTTGAAATTAGGATCTTGCATCAAAGTCCTGTCTCTCAGCTTTCTTTGAAACAGTTCATGGATTGGGGTCTCCAAAATTCCTTTAAGCAATATATCCAAATTTGCGAAGTAATCCGAGATTTCATCTTCAGATATTTCGTTATTATTTAACTCAGGCTGCTTGCAGAATGGGCAAGTACAGTCCATGATGCTTCTGTCGGTCACTTGGACCGTAAAATAGTTTTGGGCGCACTCTTGGCAACAACGATGGGTACATTTCAGCATTGATACAATCTGTAGAACAATATTTTTAATTAATTAGAATTAAAATCTCTCTCTCTCTCTCTCTCTCTCTCTCTCTATATATAATTTTTCTGTATTTTAGACAATAAAAAACATTTATTTTGGTAAATTTAAATTGCAAATTGGTTCCGTTATAGGCATACCACTTAATAATAATAATGTAATAATAAGAACTGGGCTAGTTTAGAGGTTATATTGAATGAGAGCTCAAAGAGAGACCACTTCTCTTTGAGTTTGCCTGGACTCAACATCAGTCAGTGTTTGACTCGTAGATATCATACAGTTCCGCACCTAAATGAGGTCGTTTGGTTTCTGTTAATTTAAACAGTCAGGATTTTTTAAAGAAAGATGATGGTCTTCGACTTCCAATTACTTGGAAACCTATGACAATTTGCTACCATAACGCATTTGCTATATCCAGACTTTTTGTTATCAAGGAATTGCTTACCATTATGGCCATTACCGGGATGAATGATTAAACAGTATGGGATGGAATGATAATATTTAAACTAGTTTTCAATCAAAACAATATAAACTCCTGGACAAAATTAAGACACCACTTTGTTAAACTTGAATAATTACATTAGTGAAAACACAAGTAAACAATTTGAATGAAAACTTACAAATTGAGTTTATACAATCATTTGAAGAGCCTCGGTGGTTCAGTAGTAAGAACGTGTGCCTCTGAATCAAAGGGTACTGGGTTCGATCCCAGGATTCTCCTTTCACTTTTTCAATACAAACTGTAACATTAACATCAACCAAGGTTGTTGCATTGTATTTGAGCAAATTGAATGTCTGCACGTTATGCTCTTCGGAGGGGGCGTAAAGCCGTCGTTCCTGTGCCCATGCGATGTTGGGCACGTAAAAGATCGTCACCCTCCTTACAGAAAGGCAGGGGTTCGGCAAAATTTACAGGATAGTGAGGTGAAACTGCTCCCATAGTGAAAATAGGCAGACGATAAAAAAACAACAACAATCATTTGAGAAGAAAAATAACAAAACATGACCTTATATGAAACCATTACACTTCTTTTATTGAAAATGAGCGAGCAAAACAAAAATCAAAATGAAAGACATTTAAAAAATCAAAAGCAATAGAATTAATGGATCCAATGTGAAGTTAGTACCTTGTAGGTCTTCCTCTATTCCTAAATACCACATTCACATGCCCCGTTATCGAGGGAGTGTGTGATCTTCTCGACGAGGTTATTGAGTGCTAACTCAATAGATTTGCCAGTTTGGTAGGTATACTGGTGGGTATTAAGGGGATTGTTGACTAAGATGCTCCCCCTAATGTGTCCGTCCAGTATTTTTTCCAATTCCTTCAAGAGGAATGATGTAATACTGAGAGGTCTCAGTGATGTGGGTAGGAGGTCATTACGTCCCAATTTGGGAATGTAAACCCCCCTAATCACTGTCCAGCTGGATGGAATATAGTTTCAAGCCAGACTGGCTCTATACAGCCTGATTAGGAAAGGTAGGAGAATCTCCAGTCCATATTGTAGTAGGACCGGTACCACCCCATCCTCCCCTGGCGCCTTGAATGGCTTGAAATGTTTCACAGCACACTCCACCGCCGAGGCTGTAATTATTCTCCGAACAACGCGCCAGTCCCCCCTTTGAGGGCGTTTAAATCGACCTTCAGCTGGCAGGACATCTTCGTTGCTAAGGATCAGACAATCTGGGAAGTGTGTGTGTGCTAAGAGCTCTAACTTTTCTTTCCGTGATTCAGTAACGGAGCCATCTGGTCGTTTTATCGATCACAGTTCCTGGACACGGTCGCATGAGAGAATTCTGTGGATTCTGGCGCTGCTGGGCAAATTAGAGATGTCCCCGCAGAACCTCCTCCAGGATTCCCTCTTAGCTTTTCTTATTTCTTTGTTGTACTGTGTTAGAGCGGTTCTATATTGTTCCCAGTTGCCTGTTGTCTCAGCCAGATTGAAGAGACGTCTCACTTCTCTTCGTAATTTTTCGAGGTTATTGTTCCACCAAGTAGACCCTCAACTATCTTTTTTTGACTTTAGTGGACAGTTTTCGTGATGTGCTGAGACAACAGCACCCCTTACCTGTTCAGCCGCAATCTCAATCTCTTCACGATCCCTCACTGTGAGGATAGCGGAACCAAGTCGGGCGGCGAGGGATTGCTTGTGCCCCTCCCAATCCGTTCTCCTCGGGTCGCGATACTCCACCACAGGTCTAGGGCCTGTTTCAATCTCAAATAGGATGTGGGCATGGTCCGAATACGAGGGTTCAGACGACACCCTCCATTTGAGGATTTTTGAGCTCAACACCCTTGAGCTGATCGTGAGATCTAAAACCTCTCTTCGATTGACTGTTAGAAAGGTGGGTTCCGAGCGTATTTGTTGACAACCAGCTCCTCCCCTAATATGTATCCAAATAGTGACTCACCTCGTCTGTTGGTGGTTGTGCTCCCCAAACCAGATTATGGGAGTTCGACCCCATTACGAGGTGATAATTGTTCCTCTTGCAGTAGGTGATCAATTTCCGCACCTCTGCTGGAGGTGGTTGTTCTGCATCTCTGTCTCCGGGAAAATAGGCCGAACAGGATGGCTGCCATGTCCTTGGTGCAGTATTCTGATAGTGTAAAATACTGCAAGTTGTTTCTGATCCAGATACAGGCTCTGGGGTTGGTACCAGAGCCCACCTCTACTATCTTACGAGAAGTGTTACCCAGCCCTTTAGTTCAGTCCGAACTGGCGGTCCAGGGCTCTTGGAGAAGAGCAATGTCTATCTGCTCCTCCTTTAATTTCATACTAAGGAGGTATGTCGCTGCCTTAGCATGATGCAAATTTGCCTGTATGCACCTAATAGGTCTGGTGGAAGGATGTATCCTGCCACCTCCTCTATTAGGGCCCATTTTATTGGTGGATTAAATTCCCCCTGCGGTGCCACTTCCCGAGGGTATAGCCGGGGGGATTGATCCCCCACTCTCGGAAGGGCCCGCTTCATTATACAGTGAGGAGGAGGGATATTCAGACTGGATAGTGCCCACTTCCACCCCTCCAGTCACCTCACTGAACGTTTTACTGACAGCACCTTCTCGGGGCTTTTTTGCCCTCTGTTGTGGTGTGCTGCCGTCTGACCGGAGTCGTTTTCCGCTGACGGCACCCTCAGACTCCTCGGGTCGTTTAATCGTACCCTCAGAGCCCTCTACCCCCACCAGAGCCCGTCGGGACCCGACTTCCGTTAGTACCTGACTCAAGGCGGTTGAATATGGCACCCTTGCCTTAAGCGGACGACTAAGCTGTCTCCTTGCAGATCCAGGCACTCCTCCGTGTGGCGCAGATTTTAGGAGCTCCTGCTCCTCATCAGAGGACAGAGATTTGGAGGATAGGGAGAAGATGGCCCTGGACCCCCCTCCATCGGTTTGGCGGTAAGAGAGGGGACAACCCCCATTTCTACCTCTATGTGTTCTCCAGTTGCCTGGAGATCGAGAGTATTATTACCCATCTCGTTTGGGTCTGTGTCTGTCGTGTTCATATTCTGATCCCACGAGCTGCTGGGGAAAATTGTGGTTAACCTCCATGGAAGAGCCCCGCATCCCATGGAGAGGCATTTATACACAGGGAGGTCGCCCTGTTTCCCTGGGGAGGATTACGTTAGGGGCAAAATTGCCAACCTGTCAATGCCCGGCCATATCGGCCAAAAGCATAATCGCTTTGGCACCAACCCTCCAACGACCTTGCGATGTGGGTTTTTTATAGAGGTCTCTCCTCGCAAATCCGGCCAGTTAAGGCAAGCATTCCCGGCCCACCTTGCAAGAAAATCTGTGGATTAAACGTCATCATTATCTCTGATTTTCTTTTTAATGTGCTTGGGTCACAAACCTACATTTAAACAAACATGTCAAAGTTAACCAACCCATTGGAGTATTAAATTTAATATTTATGCACATTCATTGTCGTTATGTATTCCACGTCTTCTAAAACTATATCATTACCTTATTCATTGGGTATTTTCCAGCGCAGAGTTCACATTCTTGTTGTAGATAAGAAAGGGCAGCATCTAAAGAACCACAATCTCTAACTGCATTTAGACATTCTTCAGGGGAAAATTTGAGTGAGATCAATCTTACTGCCATTTCAGCTTGCTGATAATTTTCAACTTGACCTTCTGCCAAAAATCTTCTTGCCTGTCTCTATAGAACACAAAATAAGTAGGTATATTAAGTTCCTAACAAAAAAATTAACTTTACTGAGCTTAAGGCTTAAAATGAAAAAAAAAACCATAATTTAACTAGTTGTGAATTCTTCATTGGTTCTAAAAAAGTATAAAAAGTAGATGTAACAAAAACCATGTTGAGACTAACACTTTTTGGTTAGTGGTAATATAAGGGTAAGTAACCCTTTCTTGTGTAATCTTACCTCAAATTCTGTGAGTTGGACAGATTCACTTCTAATATTATTGCTTAAAAGTCCAATATCATCAGAAGTTTCAGCACTTTCTTCTTCAATAAAATCCTCTGAAGTATATTCATCAGAAATCCCATAGAATTCAACAGAATTTCCTTGCCCATACCTAGCTTGATTATTCATACTATCGTTTATCAGGTTTGAAGTCAATTCGTTTACTTTAGAATTGATTTCCGATAAATCAATATTTAGTCTGTCAGCGAGTTCTGAATTTTTTGTATCGAATTCATTATAATCGTCTGTGTTTGACTCTTCGGCTGGTTCGAATTCTTCAACAAAATCCTCATAATCTTCAAAATCATCATCGGTACTAACATCCAGTAGATCTTCAACGTTACTATCTGACACTGAAGAGTCACTATCATTGTCTAAAGATTTTGTGTAAGAGAGTTGTTTAGAACTTGTGGTCGATTCAAAAGAAGCCTTTTTAGTTGACGCAAAATTTTTTGGTCGAGTAGATAAATGTTTATTCATTTCCTTTAACGCCAGAACATTGTTTTTCATTTCGTCACCGATTTCGTCGGATTTTCTTTTCTCTAAGGTAGGTTTTAAATTATTTTCCTGTTCAGATTTGGGATCTCTCAACATATCTTCATCAGAAGTTATGTCAGTGCTTTCATTTCTTGATGATAATTTTGACGGGCCAGGTTTTGAAGCTGTTTTGACTGGTTCAGAAACTGACGCACTTTCTGGACTGATAAAATTACCTCCAACATCATTAGTATTATTTTCTTTCTCAGATTCAACAGTACTGGTTACAATTTGGTCATCTTCTTTAGGTTTTGTGTCAGCTGGGGAAACTTTTACAGGTATTTTGCTTGTCGTGGGACTTGTAGGGCTTGGAAGATTGTTACTTTTTTGTTCTGGTTTTGTAATAGACCTTTGTCTGGATATTGGTATTTTTGAAGGTCTCTTTTTACGTTTAACTGGAATGGGAATTGTCGTAACTTTACTTTGTGCTATTTGAATTGTAGTAGATGTTTTTGGTTGAGCAAGATCAGTTGGTTGACCTATTTCAGCATCATTTACTTCAGTAGGTTTTTTAACTTCACTGTTTGTAACATTTTCTTCATTATCGGGTTTAGTTGCATCTTCATTTTTGATATTATTCTTATCTAACTTGGTTTCTGTTTCAGTTTCAGGTTTGCTTTCTGCCGCAACCTCTTGACTAACATTTGCAATATTTCTTTCATTTTCTATGTTACTATTTATATTATTTACATCAGATAACTCATCTTGGGTTGGTACACCTTTATCTGAGTTATCAAAACTGCTCGTTGTGCTAGTACTTGAGCCCTTTCTCATAGCTTTTCTCTGTGCTCTTCTTCTTGCTTTCTTACTGGATTTACGCTGTTTTGGCACATCAGTCTTTACTTCTTTGTTTTCAGTCTCCTTTGAAACTTTCATTATATCATCATTTTTGCTATTATCAGCTACTTCTTTGGTTTGCATAGGGGGTAGTTTATTTTTATCAGATAATTCTTTCTTCTGTTTTGCTTGATTCTTTTTATTTGACTTTTTTGGCTTATCTTCAGTTGATTTTTTATCTTTAGCACTTTTTGCTTCACTGCCTTCATCAGTTAGTTTTGCTGGACTTTTTGTTTGTGCAGTGTTATCTTTTGAAATGTCATTCTCATCTTTTGGAGAAATAATTTTGGTACCTTCATTTGCATGATTTTGGTCAACTTTTCCAGTAGCACTTATTTGTGTTGCCAATGTATGGGCTGTAGTTTTATCTTGTTGGATATTTTCGTTTCCATCGAACTTTTCACTTTCTTCTGGATTTACATTCTCTGTTTTGCTATTTTGAATAACTGTATCAACATTTTGGTGTCCAAGCTGAGGAATGTCTTTTTCTGTTAACACTTGAGCTTCTGCATTTATATTTGGTTGTGTCTGCTTTTTACTATTTTTTGCTTTTTGCTTATCTGTTTCTTTAGATTTGGTATTGGTTTCTTCTGATTTTGGTGCAGTAGCTAACTGACTTTCATTTAAACTGGTCTGATTTTTTGTCAATTCTGAATTATTTTCAACATTTTCCAGCTTATTTTCAGATAAAATATTTGTCTGACTGCCACTTTTATTGTTTTTGTCACTAGGTTTTAAAACTATTAAAGCTGTACTTTCTACTGTAATATTTTTCTCTTCAGTTTCATTTTCTTCATGTTGCACCATCTTCGGAGAAGATTGAGATCTATTAATTATGACGGGATGATCATTAGTTTCTTGTAGATTTTGCTCGTTATTGACATTTAAGATTATGTTAAGTGTACTTATGCTTTTTCGTGGTTTTACGGAATGGTTTTTTCTCTTATTTGCTTCATTATTTTTTGGTGATATGTTAATCTGGGTTTGGCTATGTTGCAGCTGGTCTTCGGTTAAATCGTCACTTATTGCATCCAAGAACTCTTCATTGGCTTTCCCTCCATCACTGCTCTCTGTTTCAGAGTCAGATTGAGATCGTTTATCTTCACTGAATTCATCTGCCGATAGCTGGCTATTACTATCTAATACTTGTATAACTGTACTGCTTTTTTCAACATAAACTTTATTTTTATCTCTTTTCACTCCGGTATCTGCTTTTAACATTGCAGAAGATGCATTGTTATCATCTATTTGGTTAGTATTATTATTCTTATCTAAGTTATTTGTAATACTTTCAAGTTCTTGTAAGTTTCTTAACACCTCGTTTTCTATATTGCTAATATCAATTAAATTACTGTTTTCTGTTGTAAGTGAAGATTTTTCTATGCCTTCTGAAGAAAAATTAATGTCTGTATTCTGATTTTGCTCTACAGGGTCATTCGTACTTACATTAGATGAGGAATTTTGGCTTACGGTTTTTTGTTGGGGGGCATTTTCTATATTATGTTGATTAATATTAGATACTGAACTCACCGCTTTCTCTGTCGGCTTTTTTTCTGTTTCATTACTTATTTCATCTGGAAAAAAAAGATTAATAAGAAACAGGCTTTACAATACAATTTAAATTTGTCTTACCTTCACCCCCGATATTATTTAGATGTGCCCCCACATTACCTGCCTCGTTTTCCGTACCTACTGGTGGACCCCATATCCTCATTAAAAAAGGCTTCAACTGTGTTTTACTTAGTTCATTATAAGCAGTTTCCAAGTCACCGTGATTCGCAGTCAAAACTGTCACAATATCTTCCCTGTTAAAATCACCTCTGGATGCCAATTCAGCATACTGAAACGAAATTTCAATTATTAGGTACTATTACTAACCAAAAATAATGATAATCAAATGAACTACCATTACCACAATCTTTAAAATCAAATTAGGAATAAATAAAATAAAATCATCATAAAATTATCACTACCAAAAGAGTTTTATCTCTGTCGTTGGAGAGATCTAGTCTAAAGCCAGTCACATATACATACACACTAACTGGTCTAGAGATGAGACGACTGAAAAATATTATTATTTAGATTAACCAGCTTTTTAGTGAACCGCAGAAGAGTTTGTAAATAAGCTTTAACGGACATTAACCACCACCCCCCACCCCCCTGATTACAAAAATATGTTCGAATACACTACATTTTCGTAGGTATGAGAGTGACTGGAATGAAACTTTACATGTAGCTAGAAACGGTGTAAATAAACCTCTGCTGTGAATTTTTAGTAATTTGGTTCACAAAATTTGGAGTTTTTTCCAAATTAACAATAAAATCTGAAAGACATGAATTAAAACATGGTTAAGTCCTATGCCTGGCAAAGACAGAGTAGTTAGCTGCCATGTTACCAACCAATACAAATAACACGGGTAAAACCTACTACCCGAACTAGCGGTCGAGAAATCTCGGCCACTAAAATCACAAAACAACCACTCCATTACGCAAAAGTGCATCCAGCCCACTCTCGCACGTCATCAGAATGACAGATGAGACAAAATTAAAAATGATGTGATTGTAAAAGTTATTTTTTTTAGTGAATTCTCTTTAAAATTTTTTATTCAAATGAGCGCTAATTAGGCCCCCTAGAACACAAATCCGGGGTCAGTTTCAATATATATATATATATATATATATATATATATATATATATATATATATATATATATATATATATATATATATATATATATATATATATATATATAGCCAGGAAAATCGGCCCAAGTTTTCCCGCAAAATTTGTGTTTTCTTTCGGAAAAAATTTATATCTCCGGAAATAACAACATAAGGGCGACCAAATTTGGTGTGCGTGTTTGAATTATAAAGAGTTAACTATGTACCAAAATTTAGGTCTCTCTTCTCTGATGCTTTGGCTGTACGTTTAGTTAAGTTTATGGTTTAACGATGTATAATTTTTAGCTAATTTTTGTAGAACAAATTCGTTTATGAGGAGATGGTGACTTAAATTTTAAAAAGATTTCTTCAAATGAGCGCAAACTAGGCCCCCTAGAATCCATATCCGGGTTTACTTTCAATTTTTATCTGTTTGTATATAGACCAGGTAACGCATTTCTAAGGTAAAGCTCAATATAATTGTTATTATACAAGATACGAGGAAAAATTTTATACGTTAATTATAGGGTGTCTTAAGCTGCACCTTATAAAAATATTTTGACAATTACAGGCTGGTCCATAAGTGATCACAACAATTTTTTTTTTTCAAACACTCTTATATTATTGCATTTTTGCATTTTTTTTAAATTGAAGTATAATGCATGTTTGTAAGAAAAAAGTCGATACGCAGTAAGTGCGTTTTGGTAGAGAATTTTCATTAAATCCTTCAAATCTCAATAACTCAATTTGCTATTAACCTAAGGTTTGTTGGCTAGGAAACCAGTTTTCTCGGAAACATTTAAAGTTTATTTTCGGAACACTTTTGTGCATTGGCAACCAGTAAGTATTCTTGATAAAATATGGTACATTGTTTCTACTATATAGGTTATACCGGTAACCAGATTGATGCCTGCTTCCATTAGAGAGACATATTTGCTATTAAAAACATTTTAATGAAAACTCACTTCCATAACGCACTGGCTGCGTCCACACTTTTTTTCTGAGTGGGAGATTCAATACATTTTTAAAATAGCTTGATGAACGGCCCCAATTAAAGTTTCAGCCTGAAAATGTAGCATATAGTGGAAAGATCAAGGTTTAAGGAAGGCAATAAAGAAATATGTACGGAACCATCTTTTTAAAAAGACTTTTAAATTTAAAAAATAGTTCGTCAAACGAGCGCAAACTAGGCCCCCTAGAATCCATATCCGGTTTACTTTCAATTTTTAGTGAATTTTTTAAAGAAAATTGGCGCAGTTTTTCCGGAATATTTTACATTTCCGGAAATAACAAAGTTAGGGCAATCAAATTTGGTAAGCGGGTTTATGTCATAAAAATTAAACTATGTACCAAAATATCGATCTATAGATTAAAAGACAAAAAAGTCATATGCATTTAAAGTTAAAAAAATTTGGGTGCCACTGATTACCAGATAAACACACAAAAGGAAAATATTTTGTGTGGGTAACAAAATGTATTGCAAGTTACAAACAAAGACTAAGTTTTTTTGACGCAAAAAGGTCAAGAAATGCCAGAAAAATTACTTATTTATTATTTGATAACCTTTCCTCTTAAAACGTCAAAGTCGCGATTTGAAACGTCACAATTGGCAACTTTTAGGCCAAGAACCTAAAGCTAATACGAGCTATGTAGAGAAAATGTTGCAAGAAATGTGTTTTACAAGTTCTTAAGTTTCAGCTTTAACCGTTATTGTCCTTCATTTTACTAAAATGTTTCCAGAAAATTCATTTCAGACAGACCATTTCTCTGATGCTTTAGCAGTAGTTTTAGTTATAGAGTTTGTGGTTTAGTTGTTTACAATTTTTAGCAAATATTCGTAGAAGAAATTCTCTAATGAGACAGCGACTTTTGAATTCTAAAAAGATTTTTTCAAATAAGGACGAACTAGGTCCTCTAGTGATCCACATGCCCGGGGATAGTTTTAGTTTTTATCTGTTTACATATATACAGAGTGACGCATTTCTACGGTGAAGCTTAATATTACTGTTATTATACAAGATACGGAAAACAATTGTATATGTTAATTATAGGGTATCTTGAGCTGTATCTTATAAAAATGATTTCAACAATCACAGGTGGCCCATAAGTCGTTGGCGATACAAATTTTCTTTTTTTTTAAATCGAACACCCTTATATTATTGCATTTTCCATCGAATTATAATGCGATCTTGTTTGAGTTATTTCAATCGTTTTGCAACTTTTCACATTTTTGGTATATACATCAAAAACTGCAATACGGCGTTTTTACCAATAGAAATCAGAGTTCCATGCCACTGACGCATTCACAGAGGTTTTTGTTTATATTATTTCATGAAAAAATCGAGATGCCGTATACAGGTCGTTCTTAAATGGTGACTGAATTTTAAAAAAATCAAATTGTCTTAATTCAATTGTTTCCAATCTTTTGTGTTTTAGAAGCGAAGGGCATAATAATAAAGGTTTAATAAGTTATTAAAAAAAATGTTTTCGGATTTTCATGAAAAAATTGTAAATTTTCATGCAAAAAACTTTTTTGGAGTTTTGTCGAAAAGCTTATTTGAACAAAAATGGTACATTGTTTCTATTATATAGGTTGTAACATGTCACACGTATTTAACATGTGTGTAACATGTCCCAGGTGTCACCACCTTTCTCCGAACTATAAAGCTACTGAATCAGTCCCACTAGTGACGTCAGAATCCTTGGCGTGGCATACACAGTTCACAGTCAGTTGCTCTACTGCATTATAACTCAATAAGAATGCGCCTGCAAAAGTGACAACTCGACGATATGTCAAGATAAGAACTCTCTTTATAAGACGATCTGAATACGCGACACGTCCTCTTCTCTGTTATTAAGTCAACATATTATCGCATAGTTAATTTAATTAGGGGAGGCAACATGCCTAATTGGGTAAGTTATACTTATAATACCCGCTTATTTTCTAATTGCTTGTGAACTTCATTGTGATTGATATGTGATTGCTTACTAGCATGTACTGCACTGAATTTACTTTCAATAATTGTTCTCTTCATTATAAATTATATACTGTTTAATAGTGGCTTGTGGTAGCGTTCAAAAATTAAATGATTGCTTGCTATTATGCAGTATCAACTGTACTTTCAAAATGGTCGACTAAAATTCTATTTCATTTATTTTACTCTATTTTGGTTATTAGACTTGAATCGACACTAATCCAACCGAAATTTTATGGCCACCCCGCTGGTCAGGGACCCGTTAGTCTGCACCCGCTATTCAGGAACCCGCTATTCTGGGACCCGTTCTTCGGGCACCGATCATTATGGGATCCACTACTCACAGCTCAGCATTCTGAGACCTATCGTCCTGGAGGAGCTTCAATATTAACGAAGATGTACATACACAGTGAGGCCCCCCAACATCCTGGCCCAGACGGATCTAGTCGTCACTTTAAGGGCAGCAGTCTGAATCACGTCGACCGAACTGACAAGCTAAGAACATCATTTATCCGTAAAATATTTTCTTTGAAATGTAATATTATGCTCCACAATTCATTTCAGCAGTTTTATATGTCAATTTAAAGTAATTAATCATTTTGTATTTTGTATTTAGATCTGAATGATTTCAAGTAGTCATTTTTTATATTGTTTTTACTTAAGTTTTGCTCAATTTAAAACAATCAGCATTATGTAGCTTCAACAATTTTTAAAAAACCGATTTTTTTATTTTACTCCTGATTTTTATTTGTGCATTTTAAAACCCACCAAGTACAAGTGCTAAAGCCCACACCTTGCGTTTAATTTATATTACAATTTGTGCCTCGACTGAGTAGCCAAGTTAAATGTTATTCATTAATTCTTTAATTAATACACAGGGTATTAATTTAAGTTATAAGGTTATACAGGTAACCAAATTTTATGGCTGTTTTCATTTAAAAAAAGACATATTTATTGTTGAAAACATATTTTTTTAAATTCACTACCATAACGCACTTGCTGCGTCCAGACTTTTTTTTCGCTTACCTTTCTCTGTCTTTGTTCCACACATTCTGTAACAGCAGGCCAGAGATTGCCCTTATGCAATCTAAGTGCTTCTCTAGCCTCTTGCTCCGACACTGTGCCCACGATATTGATGGGGCCTTCTCTGCCCATCTGAGTAGCCAATGTCTGTACACTAGCTACAAGTGCATCCCAATTCTGACGCAACCATTCTATAGGGCTCATGTCTTTACAGTGGAGCAAGGCAGCTTGCAGTTCATCAGCTGTGTATTTAAACTGCTCTGCTTCCTAAAAACAAGTGTATAATCATAAAAAATATACTAAACAAATAAATAATCAATTATGACAAAAATAAAAGAGAATAAACTGGGCCCAAACATTATACTTAATAATTTTGTAGTCGATACACTGAATGTATTTAAAGACAACCTTCTTTTAGGAATAGAATTGCTTAAACTTTGTTACTTTTTAAACTTCTTTAAAATATGTTGAAAAGGCTATAAAAGAATAATGAAAAAACATGCCTTTTTCTAAGAGAAAAATCCTGAGACATTTTGGAAAATGATCAACCAAAACTTAAATTGCCATTCATACAGAGGTGGTAGTGGACTTTTCCTTAACGTGATAGTAAAGGATTTTCTCATGCCCGAGGAGGTACCACCCCTTACATCAAGTGACAACGGACGTTTCCGGTTCCGGTGTATGAGTCGGTTTCCGTTATAAACAAAAAAGATGATGGCTCCTCCATGTACAAAAGATTCCGGAGATAAAATACCCCTCCATTCGGATCTCCGGGAGAGGGGTGTGCGGGGGGCGCCGGCATCAAGATTTAATATATCCTTCTCGAATATATGTGGCCTAAATTCTAACCTGAACTCCGTCCACCATTTCCTCCAGGCTAATAGGCCCCAACTCCTCTTCCTCACCGAAACCCAAATCAGTGCCAAAACAGTCACTAATCACCTTAATTTCCCGGGGTATGAGCTTCTTACTTCCTTTAGATTGCATGGAGGTGTGTGCACATACGTCCGTCGCAATCTACCCTGCACCAGACTCCCCTATTTAAAAGCTGGAAGAAAAGACATACTTTGGATAAAACTCTCTCTCAGGGCAGCAACTAAATTCATCTGTTGCATTTACCAGTCACCTTCAGACAACTTTGTCCAGCTCTTTGACTACCTTTCTGAAAAAACCGACTATCTGATTTCTGAATATCCTTCCTCCGAGGTCACTATTCTTGGTGACTTCAATGTCCACAATAAGGAATGGCTAGGATCATTAAAACCGATCCAAAAGGGAAAGCAGTCACTCAGACCACGGCATGGTCACTGCTTCCTGTGCAATGCAACCCGAGGTCACACAGTCTCACGCCCGCGTACCATTTGGCACTCTAACTCCGCGAACTGGGACGAAATGCGGGATTATTTTTCCTCATTTCCATGGGCGTCTGTCTGCTTCTCTCATCCTGACCCCTTTGATATCAAAACACCACCGAAATTATTCAAGCTGGCATGGAATTATTTATATTACACACAGAAAACCTCTTCAGCCACTCAAAAGCCCTGGTTCTCTAAATCTTGTGACAAGACCAGACTTGAAAAGGTCAAAGCTCACAAAATGCTTCTACACAATCCCAGTCAAGAAAACTGTCAAGCATTTAACGACGCAAGAAACTGCTATGTCCGCATTCTTTCTGAGGCAAAAAACTCGTTCAATAACCACATCAAAAACAAAGTCCTCTCAAGCTCCAACGGCAGCAAACCCTTCTGGACTCTTGCTAAATCTATTGGAAACAATTTCTGCAAGAGCACTTCCCACCTCTTGTTTCAGGGGATGAAATTGTTTTTACCGCCCTGGGCAAGGCTGAACTTTTGGCCTCGTTGTTCGCCGGCAATTCTACTTTCAACCCACCTCCAAATATTCAACCACCAACAGTCCCCAATGTCGCGCATAAAATGACGGATATTATTTTCAAAACTAAAAAGGTACGAAAGATGCTCTCTTCTCTTGATACCCGGAAAGCCTCTGGCCTTGACGAGATCCCAGCAATTGTTTTCAAAAAATGCGTACCAGAACTTGCTCCTGTCCTGACTCGTCTGTTTCAGACATCTTACAATAGAGGCATATTCCCTAGTAACTGGAAAACTGCTCGAGTATAACCCGTCCCCAAGAAGGGATCCAAAGCGATTCCTAGCAATTACAGACCTATTTCTCTCCTTTCAGTCGTCTCTAAAGTGATGGAAAAGTATATAAACACCGAACTACTAAAATTTCTTGAAAAACACAGTCTAATCCACGACAGGCAGTATGGATTCCGTCAGCGCAGATCAACTGCCAACCTCCTTTCCTTTGTCACCCATTCTTGAAACAAGTCTATGGAACTACACTGTGAATCCCAGATTGTCGCTCTAGACATATCCAAAGCATTCGACCAGGTCTGGCACGCAGCGCTGCTTAATAAACTTCCGGCCTATGGCCTACCACCAAAACTCTGCACCTGGACAGCAAATTTCCTCTCCAACCAGAGCATTTATGTCGTCGTGGATGGCCACTCCTCCAAACGATATCCAATTAATGCAGGAGTCCCTCAAGGTTCAGCTTTACCCCTACTTTGTTTCTTCTCCACATCAATGACCTCTCTAGCACATCCAACCCAGTTCACAGTTACACGGATGACAGCACCCTCCACTCAAATATACAATATTCTAAGTCTGTCTCTTTAGACCAATTAGATGATGATCGCAGACTCATGAAGAATTCTGTCTCAGTGGATCTCCAAAAAATATTAGACTGGGGAAGTAGAAATCTTGTACAATTCAACTCCACCAAATCTCAGTCTTGCTTTCTATCTCATAAGAGATACACCAGCCCTAGACCATCACAATGAACAACCAAGTTATTCAAAGTAATGAGTCCTTTTCACTTGTTGCCATTTCTGTGGTTCGAAATTTCAATTGGCACCAACATGTCACATCAATTGCAGAAGCGGCTGCTAAGAAATTAGGTTTCCTCTTCCGGGCCCGCAAATACTTTTCAGCAGCCAATCTCTATATCTTATATACTTGGTTGGTTGGTGACCTCTCTCTTTTATAGATATATGCACGGGCAATGCTCAGAGGAGCTTTCTTCCATACTTCCTCCACCTGCTACCCCCAACAGATCTACGGGGGGGGGGGGACAGAGCGAATGCACCCTTTTATTGTCCAGGTCACCAGACATAGAACAGCTTGTTATGCCCACTCTTTTGTCCCGAGGACTTCCAAGTTGTGGAATTCCTTGCCGGCACATGTTTTTCCTTCTCCTCCGAACCTCCAAACCTTCAAGTCCAGAATTAACAAGTTGCCTCTTTCCTCCTTGTCGACACCCACGGTACGATAGTATTTAGGCTGCGGGCCATCGTGAAATTACAAAAAAAAAACGCAGTGGCCCAGGTATCGACTCTTGAGTAATTCCTAAAAATATGTTTACAACTTTGGTGTAAAGTGTAGATATTTACACATAAGTCTGCTTCATTCACTGAACACTATCCGAGTATGAAATCAGCTTTCCCACCAAGGTTCCTTTATTCTTTGTCTTGTCTTGCTTACATAATGTTTTTACTTACCCTTAGCAATTTAACGAGCTCCATCCCTTGAGATTTCATGGAATCATGTCTATAGAGACCATTTTCTGGAGGGTAGTCCAGCTGGTCTAAATTAAAAGAATCTGCTCTTGTACGGTGACTTGGAAGATCATTCTGAAAGTATAATAAATCTGATTTAACATTAGGATTTCACGATGCGACTAAAATTCACAGGAAAAACTTTTTTAAGACACCACAAACATTTTTTATTCTAGCTCAAAAATGACACGTCAAAAATTAGTGCCTGTTAAAAAGACAATAAAAGTTTTGTTCCGATGTATTATTAGGGTAAGTAAGATGCTTTAAACAAGTTTCCTTACAAATCGTACCAAAATTTATTAATTTTAATAGAGCTACATATGAATTTCCTGTGAATTTGTAAATAAAATTACATGTAGACATGCTGTTAGTGCGCTAAATATGTCATAAAATAATGGAAAATAAGAAGATTTAGGAAATGTCTCAAAAATCAAAGCCATTCTTATGAAAAAAATAAAATAAAGCATAATTAAACGACATGAAACGAGAGAGAAAACCCAAATAAAATTATAACTGCACCCTGTAACGAAATATATCACTGTGGGATGGTCGTCTATACAAATCCGGTCTTCTTAAATCCATTATACTGTAAGACGAATGACTGTTCATGATTGGCACTTTTCTGGGTGACCTTTCGAAGTAAGGGTCATCACTATAATCATATCTTGAAGGACTTTGGTCTCTACTACCAGGCAGGCTCTGAGAAAGATAAGAAATTAATAAATTCCTTTATTTCAGGTGGTAATTTTGATATTTTACCTGCGAATCTGTTGTAAACGAATGTCTGCTAGATGAACGCTGGAGCGACCATTCGGAACTTCTTCTTTGCGAACCCATATGAAGAGAATGTGACCTTTGAAGTCTCCTTCTGTTGCTGCTTCTACTTACGGATCTTCCTCTGCTTTTCTTATGTAAGTCAGGTGAAGGAGGTACATCTTCATATGTCTAAAAAACCAGAACATATAACTAGGTTAAGTAATATTAATGAATATTAAATATTTTTTTATTTACTTTCTTCAGATGTTACCTAGAGCAGCTTAATTTATGGCACTATATTTGAGGGGAACATGTTAAGTGCAGCGAGCAAATTAGAAGGCCTAAACTACATCCTTGTGGGGACTTTATTGGACCTGAATTGCATCTCAAGTGATATTTAGGCTTTTTATGATGAATACAAGGCAGAGACTTTTTCTCTGGCATCATAACTGCAATTTCAAAAGTCTCTTTAGTCTGGAACGGTTTCGTCAAGTAAGAGAAACAAGCATGAATGAAGTGATATATTGAGTTATGTTACAAGGACAATTTTAGAAATATTTCAACAAAAAATCACCCCAAGGTCTTTCACCTAACTCAGGTAACAGATATCCTGATTATCCATTTAGCAATTTGACTCAATATATATTTTTTCAAATGTTGATTTGGTGAGAGAACTTTTTGAGCATGCATTCTGCTTTCGTGATTTTCTATAACTCCCTGAATTCAGACACAAATTGTTTATATACTCTTATCCCCACCTTTTTTCTTGGTGCGTTTTAGAAACCTCTCCTGACCTCCCCAATTTTTACGTACCTGCCAGATTTCAAGTAATTTTCTGATATTTTGGGTTTTTGATTAAAAAAAATTCCGTGCTTAATTAAAACTTATATCTACTGTTACAAATTTGTTCTTCTCTTAATTAAGAACATTTTGATATGCAACATAGCTAGTTTCTATGACTTTAAATAATTTAAATTTACATTTGAAAATGGCCTTCCCCTAATTTTTTTCAGTTTTAGTACTTTATTTTACATATATCTTTTGGAATTATTTATTAACACTTTAACTGTTTATTTGTACTTTTTCTAGTCCGTCTTAGCTTCGTATTGATACCAAAAAGTCTTCACATAACTTAAATATAGATACTAATTTTTACATTTCAATCTAAAATTTCCACCTGAGTTGTCTAACTTATGAACTTATTTTTTTATTATAATTTTTTTTTCAAATACACTGTATACACATTTAAAATAATAGCTACTTGATCTATTTTAGTTAAGTCTTGATACTTTGATGCATGAATTTGTCTGTAATTAATGTATGAATAACTTTTTAAGAAATTTTGACATTCTAGCATTTTTATTTAATTTATTTATTTATTGACTAACTTATACGCCAATCGGCTTTATACATAAAGAAGAAGAAGACAAGCAACAAGGGTGGTGAGTAACAAGACTATATAATGAAACAATAATCAGTTCTGCAATACCTCACTCTTGACGCCTGACGTGAACGAGGCCAGATTATTTCCAAACAAATCAATGCTCCCACAGTATTCATTGAGAGCACCAGCTATTCTGTTATGTGGTCCGTTATGCACGTAGCCTTTGGATGTTTTGGTAGTTTCAGTCAGTTCAGATGTTCTCAGCCCAGGTCTAGGGCAGATGAGTCCAAATAGCCTCAGACTCTCAGGCGAGTCAATAAGTTCATTGATAACCTTGTAGAAGTATGTTAGGTCTGTGACTATTCTGCGATTTGGCTATACTTTATATACTTCACAAATAAGACCAAACCTCGAATACTGCTCCCACATCTGGGGTGCTGCTGCCGCTTCTACACTCGCTATCCTGGACTCCATTCAGAAGAGAGCTATACATCTCATACCTGGACAGATAGAAGGACAATTCAATATTGGCAAAATCTTCCAGGATTAGCTCACTCTAAGGCCTTCATAAATGGCCTGTCTGAGTCAAGGGCTAAGAAACTTCTAGAGTTGAACAGACAACAACTGAGTACTCTAGTCGGCCTGTATACAGGACACTGTCGCTTGCGGCATCACATGCACCGTATTGGGATCGGTCAGGAGACCGAGTGCCGGCTGTGTATGGAGAATGACGAAACAGCAGAGCACGTGCTGTGTTCCTGTCCGGCAGCGGATAGGACTAGACACCTGCTCTTTGGCAAGGTAAAGCTTGCTCCAGAGGATCTGGATCAACTTTCGCCCGCAAAGGTTATCGACCTCTGTAGGAGGCTGGATTTGTTGGGCGAAATATAGACATTAGGCGTGAGCCACAATAGACCTTATGGTCGCGGTGGAGGGACCGATATGGACCACTCACAATCTAACCTAACCTAACCTAACCTATACGTCTCATCGGTGACCCTACCCTCACCCAAAGGCTGCCATCCCTTGCCCACTGACGTGCCGTTGGTGACCTCTCTCTCTTTTATAGATATCTGCACGGGCACTGCTCAGAGGAGCTTTCTTCCATAGTTCCTCCACCTGCTGCCCCCAACAGATCTACCAGGGGAACAGAGCGAATGCACCCTTTTACTGTCCAGGTCACCAGACCCAGAACATCTTGTTATGCCCGCGCTTTTGTCCCGAGGACTTCCAAGTTGTGGAACTCCTTGCCGGCACATGAACATAAAGAAGAAGAAGACAAGCAACAAGGGTGGTGAGTAACAAGACTAGATAATGAAACAATAATCAGTTCTGCAATACCTCACTCTTGACGCCTGACGTGAACGAGGCCAGATTATTTCCAAACAAATCAATGCTCCCACAGTATTCATTGAGAGCACCAGCTATTCTGTTATGTGGTCCGTTATGCACGTAGCCTTTGGATGTTTTGGTAGTTTCAGTCAGTTCAGATGTTCTCAGCCCAGGTCTAGGGCAGATGAGTCCAAATAGCCTCAGACTCTCAGGCGAGTCAATAAGTTCATTGATAACCTTGTAGAAGTATGTTAGGTCTGTGACTATTCTGCGATTTGGCTATACTTTATATACTTCACAAATAAGACCAAACCTCGAATACTGCTCCCACATCTGGGGTGCTGCTGCCGCTTCTACACTCGCTATCCTGGACTCCATTCAGAAGAGAGCTATACATCTCATACCTGGACAGATAGAAGGACAATTCAATATTGGCAAAATCTTCCAGGATTAGCTCACTCTAAGGCCTTCATAAATGGCCTGTCTGAGTCAAGGGCTAAGAAACTTCTAGAGTTGAACAGACAACAACTGAGTACTCTAGTCGGCCTGTATACAGGACACTGTCGCTTGCGGCATCACATGCACCGTATTGGGATCGGTCAGGAGACCGAGTGCCGGCTGTGTATGGAGAATGACGAAACAGCAGAGCACGTGCTGTGTTCCTGTCCGGCAGCGGATAGGACTAGACACCTGCTCTTTGGCAAGGTAAAGCTTGCTCCAGAGGATCTGGATCAACTTTCGCCCGCAAAGGTTATCGACCTCTGTAGGAGGCTGGATTTGTTGGGCGAAATATAGACATTAGGCGTGAGCCACAATAGACCTTATGGTCGCGGTGGAGGGACCGATATGGACCACTCACAATCTAACCTAACCTAACCTAACCTATACGTCTCATCGGTGACCCTACCCTCACCCAAAGGCTGCCATCCCTTGCCCACTGACGTGCCGTTGGTGACCTCTCTCTCTTTTATAGATATCTGCACGGGCACTGCTCAGAGGAGCTTTCTTCCATAGTTCCTCCACCTGCTGCCCCCAACAGATCTACCAGGGGAACAGAGCGAATGCACCCTTTTACTGTCCAGGTCACCAGACCCAGAACATCTTGTTATGCCCGCGCTTTTGTCCCGAGGACTTCCAAGTTGTGGAACTCCTTGCCGGCACATGTTTTTCCTTCTCTCCCGAACCTCCAAACCTTCAAGTCCAGAATTAACAAGTTGCCTCTTTTCTCCTTGTCGACACCCACCGTATGATAGTATTTAGGCTGTAAGCCCTCGTGGTGTGTTGTTGAAAAAAAAAAAAAAAAAGGCTGTTGATCTTAAGTTGGGCGCAGATTTCGTCATGGCTGAGTTTATTACCATTGTGCATACGATATGATATATATTTGATGAATCTCGACTGTACTCGCTCGATTTGGTTGATCTGTATATTGGTATAAGGAGACCATACTAGCGAACAGTAATCCAGGATGGGTATTACCAGTGATGAGTAGAGTCGGATTAAAGTGTGAATGTTCTTGAAATCCCCGCCAGATCTAGTAATGAACCCCATGGTACGGTACGCCTGAAGGGTAATCTTGTCTAGGTGCTGATGGAATGTAAGATTGTTGTCGATAATGACACCCAGGTCTTTGGTGGACATGGTTGCCCGGAGAAGTTGGCGATTCAGGAAATAAGTAACAGGATTTCGGTCACATGAACGTGAAAAGGACATACATGTACACTTCTCTATGTTGAGGCTGAGCTTATTTTTGATACACCAGCTGCTCAACCTGTCGATATCCCGCTGGACTAAATCGGCATCACTTGGGTTTCCAATGCATCTGTAGACTTTTAGGCCATCAGCATAGAGAAGAAGTTCTGACTCAACGTTATCACCAATGTCGTTGATGAAGATTTTGAAAAGTATGGGACCCAAGTGAGAACCCTGCGGGACTCCCGAGGAAACATCGTATCCCCTGGAAACATGGCCATCCACCTGCAGCCATCTACCCGCCAGATACGATTCCAACCAACCTGAGTGCCATCCACTAACTCCATATTTTTGCAATTTGTTGACTAGAATCTCGTGGTCAACCGTATCAAATGCTTTGCTAAAGTCCGTATAAATAGCATGGACACTGTCACCTTTGTTTAGAGATTTGAGTATATAGTCTGTGTATAGGAAAAGGTTCGTGGACCTGCCACCGAAGAAACCATGCTGTCTGGTAGTTATCACATTCTTGGAGACAAATGCAAGCTGCGGCAACACGATCTTCTCGAAAAGCTTAGATGCTGCAGACTGAATACATATTGGACAATAGTTAAGTTGCATTGGTTCTACTTCCAGACTTGTGAATTGAGCTTACGTAAGAGAGTTTCCATGCTGAGGGAAAGCAGCCAGTTTGTAGAGACACACTTAATATGTGAGTGATAGGATCGTACAGACCCAAGGCATAGTTTTTAAGAAATTGATTGGGCATGCCATCTGGGCCATTAATTTAAATAATTTTTATATTTATTTAGAACAAATCGTTATCAAAGCTTTGTTAGTTGATCTTTATTACATTCTTGAGAAACTACTATATTTTGTATTTCCTTATATCTATTTTTCAAACCATTATATTGACTTGAATGTGGACATATGACTTTAATGTATTCTTCAGGTATAGGGACATTAAAATGATGATGATACGTCCTAATAGTTAAATGCCCTGTATAATTGAGAGTGTAGAATATTTAGGGTTAAATAAGGAATAGCATAAGAGTTAAAAGAATACAGAACAATGCTTTTTTACATGTAGTACGTATTAAGTTCACTAAGCAAAAGTCGTTGGAATACAATAGAACACAGACAATATCCTTGTTTTTATTTATAGACTTTTAATAGAAGATAATGATATTTTTATTTTATTCTTAGACATTAAATGAATATGTAGTAGTTCAGTTAAAAATATTTTTTTTGTCAGTTACCAATTATAAGAAAGACACACACAGTGTTCGTTAATAGTGAAATGCAGGGATGGTTTTTTTGTTGTTGTTGTTTCCAATAAGTGCAACGAACAAGAAGTTGGACAATGGAAAAACGCAGGGCCTATGAACTTTGTTTTACCCAGGTACAGCGAGAAGAGATTTTTTTGTAACACAGGTGTAGATATTTAAGAAAACGGCGGCAGTACACCAGGACGATTTGTAAATGAACTGCGGCAAGAGAATATTCACTCGATGACATACAGCGACAGTGTAAATATGGGAAGTGAGAATTGACCGTTACGGCAGTCAAGGCTCGGTATAATCTGTAAACAAGTGCATCATAATAAAATAATATTCAGTGTTGAAATGGGAAAAATCTATATGAGCAACTGGCACACGGTTTGTTAAGACCGTTTCAATATAAAATGGAAAATAATTAGCAATTGCAGGCAAGCTTTAAAAACCAAACAGTAGATCCAATGGAAAACAATTAGTACACATCCAATAGGAAGGCCAATTAGACATCAATCAGTAAATCGTTTTGGGAACTTTATCGTTATGAATGTGCAGACTTTTTTCTATCTTGTGTTTAGTTTTTAGGAATTTTCAGTCCCATTGATGATTTTTATGTATCTTTAGCTCACTAAGGGGGATATTAGACAAAGGCCGAATCACTAGATCATAGTTTTTTTTTTGTTCCCTCAGGGCTCGTCCGCGGCCTTGCCGCCCCGATAGCACCGCAACCCTTGGTTGATTGTGCATATAGATCATAGTTAGTTAATTCATTGTTTCAAATAAGTTTGATTTGTATGATTTAGCGACAATCAGTGATGATAATTTTGATATAACTATGTTTTAATGGACATTTTTGAACTTAATCAACCAGGAATAAAACGTACTAGATTGTACTTACATAATCTGTTTAATTTTGACCCAAATCAAACAAGTACTAGTAATATGCTAAAGTAAGGCTATTTTTCACTGTCAATTAAAAGTAAAATCAAAAGAACCCAATTAAATAATTATTTTTTTGAAATTTCCAAACACTCTGGAGTAATAAAATTTTTAACCAAGATATATAAAAAAAAAAATGCTAGCCCAATCACAGAACCATACCGATGAGATGAGAGATAAATTTTAAAATACAGCGGTAAGTAAACAATCTTTGGCATAATTTCAGGTTCATCAATGTTAGCAATTTTAAATAAAGACGCAAATTGAATTCTCATGCTCCACAATTAAAATTGCTAAATAAAAATACCATAGCAATATATATATATATATATATATATATATATATATATATATATATATATATATATATATATATATATATATATATATATATATATATATATATATTCAAGAGGTGTGCGAAACTTCGAACTGAACCTTTGGTTCGAAAATATTTCGCACAAGCGATGATGTTGAAGTTGTTCGAAGTTCAAAATATATAATTCTTCAAAATAGTTGGAACTTCGTTGCTCAAAAATACTTTGAAATTTAACTTTACAGGCATTGAATGCTGTCAAAGGTAGCGAAGTTGCGGCCCCGTTAACTCGGTAGCGGTGCTTTAAACTCGTTATCGGTCTCATTGAGTCGATAGTGTAATTTCAGGAGATTTCACTCATGCATATTTTTGACAGTTTGTTCGACACATTGGGACATGACGTAGCCATTTAGCAATTAGAGAATTATTTTTTATATATCCTAGCCTCCCAACACTTTTTTCAGTAACAACATTATGATGGCGGTATTCGAAGGCGATCGGTAACGAAAATTTTCAGAATTTATGAGGATAATTGAAGATTGCCTTTGGAAAACACTGGTTTCAACATGCTTTATTTCACAATGAGCCCAAACAGTTAAATATTCACAATAAGGAGACAGGTATAAAATAACCAGTTAAAATTTGAACTATCATGTCCACTGAACCCCCTCAATCTGTTTGCTAAAACTGCCCGCCAATGCCAAACAACAACAACATATTTATAATTGAGCTCATCTATAGATCTAGAAACCTAAAAAGTTTAAAACAATTTTGGTTTTTTATATTTAACGTTGACTCATCTCCACAACTATCAGCACTGGAAGGCTTTTTCATCTAATCAACCTGCAAATTTTGACGAACCCTTCCTTTTAGTAAAAAGAATGGGAATCTTTTACATATCAAATATTGTATGTTACAAAATTCCTAAATTTTGTATTTAAGTAAATGATATATGAACACTGAAGAATTTTGGGTAGTTTGATGTTCGATTTTGAATTTCTAAGAAGTTCGACGTTCGACTGTGAACCTTAGACATACTATTTCTGAGATTCGAAGTTCGAGGCAACATATTTGCTTGGGTTCGTTCATAGTTTGGTTCGAACATAACATGGGCTCGCACACCTCTAGTATATTCATATTAAGTCTGAAACGGACCCCGGATATGGTTTCTTAAGGCTCTAATTCGGGCTCATCGAAAAAAAAAAAGCGAAAATTCGAAAGTTCTTACCCAACAGTGAAAATTTCTTTATGAAAATTTGCTAAAAATGCACAAATAAAATAATTTTTTTTTTTACCTGTGTGGACATATTCTGGGGCGGAGGTGATGTTCCTTTTGTAGATATGTCCATTTTCTTATTAGCTCTTTCATCATCTATCATGTTATTCTCAACTACTATTTCAATTTCGTTGGGAGGAGATGGCCCACAGCCTGTCGACACTTTTTCCATTTTCACATCACGCCTTTTAGTGTCTTCATTAATGTTTTTAGCACTAGACACATTTTCCAATGACACATTATTCCTACGAATATTTTCATTTTCACTAACACTGGGACTAGAGGCATTTTCTTTTCCTGTAACAACAGGAAAAGAGTTACACAAACATTCACTTAAGCACATAAACATTTTAGTAAGAATTATTAACACTAAAAATTAGACAACACAGAAAGTTATAGCAGGAGCAGAGTCTTAGTTTTAGGTTTTGCTTTGAAGGGAGGAAAATTTCGTTCCAGGCCAAAAAGATATTTTTCTACTTCCCCTACCTTTCTTTGAATCTGTTGTCTTCAAAGCGGCTGCGGTTTTCTTTGGTTCCTCCTTTTTATCATCAGAGATTTTCAATTTCCCCATCTCCTTGAGGAGCGACTCCGTCTCACTGTAATCCTTGCTATAATCATCACTTGACCTGCTTTTCTGTAGCTGTGCCGATTCTTTCTGTTTACTTTTGGCAAGTGGAAGATTCTTCGGTGCCAAAGCTTCTTTGTTTTTCAAGTTTTTCTTTTTCTGAATAACGGGATTCGGGACCAATTTAACATCAGATGTTGGAGTTTTACAACATATCAGACAAACATTTGTACCAGCTTCGTTCACAAAAGTACAATGCTCACACTCCCAGTTTAAGGTCGGTGCATTCGTAGAACTCTCCGTCTCTTGTTTATTGTCGTATGAAGAAATCTCACCTTCTTCATCATCTATTTGTTCGCTTTCTTTTTGGCTGTCAGATAACAACAGATCATCACTATCGACTGACGAAGCTCTGTTACTCAGCCTACTTCTTGCTGCCGAAAGTCGTTCAATTCGATCGATATTGTTACGTCTTGTAGATAACTCTCTTGGCATTGATACTGCATCTCTTGGTATTCTGGGTCTTTCATTGTATCTGTTTCCAAGTGACTTACGTTCACTTCTGACTGATCTTCTGTCATCAATGTCATCTTCATCATCCGAGTCATCTGAATCTCTGTACTTTCTTCGACTTTTCTTGCTGAGAGTTGATTTTCTCGACTTGACGCTGTGTGTGGGTGAGACAGCTCTTGAACGGCTACATGAACGGTCATGGTGCATGTGTCCCATGTGAGGAGGGTATGGGTACATTGCAGATGGTGGCGGACCATGCCATGTACCCATCCACATAGGGTTAGGTGGAGGATAAGCCCCTGGGGTGATATTCAGACTGAGGTTACTGCCAGTTCGTTGGTTTTCCATCATTGCCCATTGATCCATCCAGGCATTTTGACAACAGGGTGGTGGGTAGTTCAATTGAGCCATTGATTGGGCCTGCAAAAAAGATGCCAGGTTAGTGATTGTCATTCAAATTGTTAGTGATCTGTATTTTTCTAAAGAATGATTTGTTTGGAATTTAAACTAAGTGGAATAATACAATATTGTGCGAATTAACTTGAATTCAGGCAGATTTACGTTAAATATCGTTTATTGAAAGAAAAAAAAGTACAAACAGTACAGTTTATAAACTAGTGCCGCAAATTGAATCATAACTGCCACATAGCTCTGATAATTTACTCTCTTCAGAAAGACATTCTCATGAAATTAATTTAGACGGTCACTGCCCCTGAAACTCACCCAAACACAATTCGAAGAATTAGGTTTTCTATAGGTTTTGAGACTTTTTACGCCGTTTAGAAAAAAATCGAAATTTCTGTCACTGATATTCCACCACCACACATTCAACCCTTAATTTAGTTTGAGCACAGAATACTAGATGTTTAATGAAATTGAAAGCTGTCTAATAAACAAACCCTAAGACGTTATGTTACTAGAGTTTTAACAAAAAAGTCTGGAAGCAGCAAGTGCGTTATGAAAGTAAATTAAAATATTTTAATAGCAAATATGACTCTCTAATGCAAGCAGATTTATGAAAACTCGACGTTTCGGCTCCTGTTTTGGAGCCATTTTCAAGAGGTAAAGGAAGAAAGAGGTAAAGGAAATATGTAGGAACACTCTAAGGCCTCAATCTGCCTACTCCTTAGAGAGGTGGACAAAGGTGGGTTGTGTTGTTGTAGCTCGATTACGGGGCCTCAATCTGGCTACTCCCCAAATCTCGCCGGAGATCGTCTGTGAGGTCTCAGTGTGTTCAACCCTAGGCCTCAGAGAGATCTTCGGCGAGATTTGGGGAGTAGGCAGATTGAGGCCCCGTAATCGAGCCACAACAACCCAACCCACCTTTGTCCACCGCTCTGATGAGTAGGCAGACTGAAGCCTTAGAGTGTTCTTACATATTTCCTTTAGCTCTTTCTTCCTTTACCTCTTGAAAATGGCTCCAAAACAGGAGCCGAAACGTCTAGTTTTCATAAATTCTGGACGTGGTTGAACCTGAGAACCAAGTATGTCTCATATATATATATATATATATATATATATATATATATATATATATATATATATATATATATATATATATATATATATATATATATATATATATATATATATATATATACAATCGATAACTCAAAAAACACTTCACTGATTTGGACCCAATTTTTTTACTAATTTTTGTGTGCATACAGTTAGAAGTGATTTTTTAATAAAACTTATGGCTGAATGTCTTCACTACTTTAAAGTTTGTGTAGCCTCGATGTTAATTAAGCCCCCCCCTCCCTATTATACTTACTTATCTTGTGTTCATATATGTAATATAAAAATAAAAAAGAAGTGAAATAGCAAGTGAATTTATTTACTTTAGCGCTGTATTCGATATTATCCTAAAAGGGCATTATAGGCGATATTGTGGAATGTAATGTCTGTAAATTTACAGTTTACGGCACGGAGGGGTTTTAGAAAAAAAATTCATAATCATGGTTAGACCCTCCTTGGATGCACAAGCCACAAGGCAAATTTGTTGCAAACAACCACCAAGAAAGTTAAGGGACCAAGAATGAATAGGGTTGCTGGGCGGGGAGGAAATATGAGCGGAAAATGCTAAAAAAAATAATTTAGTCGGACTTTGAAAAGATGCGTTTTTCACATTTTGCAGTAATACTTCCTTTAAATCCTGCCTACCCCGCACAACTTGGGGTTGCTCCCAAGAAATTTTTCTTGTGCTTTATGCTTTGCAGGTAGTTTTATGCATGCACAAGGGGGAGGAGAACCCCCCATGTTTTTGGGTGAGGAGGCCAAAACCCTCTTTGACCTGGTGGTTCTTCTTCCCCTTCTGCATGCATACAATCAGCCTCAATGCATGAACCATAGGATTTTTTTTTATGTTCAGCTTTCTAGTGTATTTTTTTGAGTATATTTCCAGTTTATCAATTTCTTTGTTTGAGTTTTGTATCCAAATTACTGTATAAATATTTATGTTTTTGCTTGCCTTTCTTTGCCTTATTTTTTTTACTGTTCCTAAGGAAATAAAGTAATGTTTTATAACTTTTAATATAAGGCTAAATCACTATAATATATTATTCTTATGAAAATTTACTACCATAATGCACTTGCTGCGTCCCGCACATTTTTTGTTTAATTAGTTGATTTACAGCTCCCAAGCTCACAGAACATTCACTAGCAAATTCTTTTTGTGTCACGGATGTAGGCTCACTAAGTGTAATTATCCTTTCTCTTTTCCTTGGAGTAATGTCCATGGTGCCCTGTGATACCCAAGATTACCAGCCTTTGGAGTTTGGCCAGCTTCTTGGTAGTAGTTTGGTTCACACCACACCACCAGACCAGAGGATTCTCGGCCTGACGATCCAGTGTAAATCCAATGAACGATCTGTGGATTAAGTCCCCAGGTCCTCCTTATCACTCGACGCAAACGGGATCCTCAGACCTTCTGGTCATATATATATATATATATATATATATATATATATATATATATATATATATATATATATATATATATATATATATATTCTAAGCAGGGAAATACAACGTTGTTTCACCCCCTATGCATCTTGATTCAATCCAAGTGGCGATCCCCAGCATATCGTTGATAGTTTTGCCGATTACTTTGGTACGACTCATCAATCAAATGTTTCTTCTTATTTAGCCGAACCGTCTAGAATGCGGGGTCACTGTCTAATTCTGTTCTAGACATGCCTGAAATTTCTGCTGATGAAGTTTCACTAGCCATTCGACAGGTCAAGGCAAATTACATTCTGTATCTCTGTTCAAGGATGGGGACCGAGCTAATATAGAAAGCTACAGGCAAATCATGATCGGGTCAAATTTTTCAAAAGTGTTTGAACTAGTCTTACTCGCTCATATTCAGTCTCACATTAAACACCTCATCTCTGGTAATCAACAAGGGTCTATGGATGGTAGGTCAACAGTCACCAATCTACTTTGTATTAGTCAACACTTATCCGGTGGTTTGGATGCGGCTAACAGGCTGATGTAATAAATCTTGATTTTAGCAAGAACTTTGACAGTATACCTCATGACATTCTTCTGCATAAGCTTTTATGCTATAGATTTTCTGACCATCTTATTGAGCTGTTTGCTTCTTATTTTTCTCATAGGGCGGCTTTTGTAGAGTGCTGCGGTTTTAAGTCAGATAACTTTTTCATCAGTTCTGGTGTGCCGCAGGGTTGGATTCTTGGACCCGTCTTTTTCAACATTTTTATTAATGATATTGTGCAGTAGCTTGGTGTCCCATGCTATGCTGATGACTTGAAGATTTACTCATCCATTGATTCTATAGACGACTGTATTTGTTTGCAAAGGAATCTGGGTTGTATCCTTAATTGGTGTTCTTATAATTGTTTAAACCTCAACGCAGATAAGCGCTGTGTTGTTTCTTCCCCGTCGGTATTATATTGTTGAGTTTGATGATTCTCTATAAATACTCTTTTGACAAGGAAACCTGGCTTCAGAGACCTCAGCGTTCTATTCGATAGCAAACTTAGTTTTAACTTGCATATTGAGAGTACAGTAGCAGCATCACACCGAATTTTAGGATTTGTGCTAACATCTACCAGATTTTGTTGACACACAAGCGCTACAGGTACTTTTTGATTTTCTGGGCAGAAGTAGACTTTTTTTCCGTCAGGGCTCGTCCGCGACTTTGCCGCCCCAATACGACTGCAGCCTTTGGCTTATTGTGCATTGATGAGAAGTAGACTTGGGTATGCATCAGTTGTGTGGTCGCCTACTACACGCATGTCTTGAGACTTGAGAAGGTGCCATCCCCACGACGTATGGGTCCGCGACAGGTTATTGCTTGCTCACTGAGAGACACAACCAGTAGATAATAATAATAATAATTTATTGTGTCCAACAGACCAAGTACAGGACCAATTACAGGACACTTACAAACTAATTAGCGAGTGATATTACTATAAATTAACAGTAACAAAATATTAATCCAAAAACAAACCTAAAACTACAACATTTCAATAGCTCTATGCAACAATGTACACAAACTGTCTCTAAATATATCACTACGTGAACAAATGATATTAAAAGTTTCACACATTACATATATTGGAGATCTGAACATAACAACAGTCCTAGCCTGATTATTATAAAATAACATATTGCGCCGTTCACTCATCCTGGGAACATAGAAATTTATCTGCGCCAATAATTCCGGACAATCAATGACATTGTGTATCAGTTTATATAAAAACTTGATTGAGTCAACTCTTCTTAGCTTACACAAACTGACGAATTCAAAATGCCTAAGCAAAACAGAATGATCGAACCCCCTCTCCGAATAACGCCCAGTTTCCTTAAACCACATATATTTTAGAAACCTTCTCTGGACAGATTCGAGTGAGCTTATATGCACACTATAATATGGGCCCCGAACAAGAGATGCATATTGTAACTTGGAAAGAACAAAGGCACAATACAAAGCTTTGAGAGCACCAAAACATGTAAACGACCCACAGTTCCACACTATAAATCCCAAAAACATGTTACACTCGTTTACTATGGTATTGATGTGAATGTCAAACGACAGTTTCT
Source organism: Tillus elongatus (assembly GCA_964006375.1). Classification (NCBI taxonomy): domain Eukaryota; kingdom Metazoa; phylum Arthropoda; class Insecta; order Coleoptera; family Cleridae; genus Tillus; species Tillus elongatus. The sequence goes on along the minus strand of OZ023265.1, from coordinate 17,215,838 downwards.
TATCAAAGTGGACCTCCAAGTCTTTCACAGTCTCCACACGATCGACCAGCAACCGACCCACAGTGTACTCAAACTGAACAGGGAAAGCTTTACGTGTGAAAGTCATGACCTTACATTTACTCACATTTAGTTCCAATCCATTCTGTAAGCACCACTCATAGAGCAAGTCTAGACCCTCCTGCAGTCTAACGCAATCATCCAGCGATGTCACTCTCATAAGCAGCTTCAAGTCATCTGCATAGAAAAGTCTCAGCACACTTAAACTACTGTCCAAATCATTGATAAATAATAGGAACAATAGCGGACCCAGATTAGAGCCCTGAGAACGCCCGAAGTAGCAATGAGCTCAGAGGACCTGAACCCACCATAGCTAACAACACGATCACTAAAATAATCCCCAAAAAGACGTAACATGCCATCGCTGAATCCATACGATGCAAGCCTCCTCAAAAGGACAGAGTGATTGACACTGTCAAAAGCCTTTACAAAATCTGTGTAGACAACATCAATCTGACCACCAGCATCAATGCTGTTCGAGACCCACTGAGTGAAAACGGCCAAGTTTGTGACAGTTGACCTACCCCTCACAAATCCACGTTGACAGGGTGATATCAGTGTTTTCACAGAGTTGTAGATACCCTCGTATAAGACCATCTCGAAGATCTTAGCAAAAATGCAGAGTAGAGCTATCGGACGATAGTTGATGACCAAAGATACATCACCAGTCTTAAATAGGGGGCATATACGTGCTAACTTCCAGATCGCAGGAAACCGACCAGTGTTCAAACATAAATTAAATATGTAGCAAAGTGGAACAACTAAAACACCAGTGCAGTCTTTTACAAGGAAAGACGGAATCTGATGCTGCTCTTCCTCTATAAGCTGCTAAATAATGTTGTCGACTCTCCTGCGCTTCTCTCAGCTTTGTCACTGTATGGTCATATGTTGAGTAGCCGCGGGGTTGGCTTGTTTTGGATGGCTCGACCACACACTAATTTGCTGCAGTTTTCTCCTACATATAATATGTGTAAGCTATGTAATATATTGAATATTCATGTGGACATATGTTCTGGTACCTTTGAGGACTTTAAAACAGTGTGTTACAGGCAAAACCATCATTGTTCCATTTACCAGAAGAAGAAGTTTGGACAAATTAAAACCACATATTCTTATGGGGGGAAACAATTCCATTTATGGAACAGACGAAGTATCTGAGGGTTACCCTAGATAAGAAGCTCAACTGGAACATACAGTTAGAGAATGTAATCTGCAGGGCCAAACTGTCCCTGTGGACATGCCAGAGAATCTGTGGAAATAACTGGGGAACAAACCCACGACAGATGTACTGGCTCTATGGAGTGGTTATCAGACTGATTATAACCTATGAAGCTATAGTTTGGTGGCCTAAGGCGCTTCATGGTAGCGCGAGGGCCAAATTGGCTCAGCTACAGAGGCAAGCTTGTCTGATAATAACGGGCGCGATAAGCACCGCTCCATCAGTCGTTCTGGGAGTCCTATCAGTTTGGGAGGGTCCGGACTCCTCAATGACATTGAGACTCATGAGGTTCTGGGAATCATTTCCGACCTGATGCCTACAAAGATCAGTAGAGATTTGTCTTTCAAGACCGTGCTTCCGGAAAGGGGACTGGGAACGAAACCAAACTACCCTATTGAGGGCCGATCTCTGTTGGTATTCTGACGGCTTCAAAACCAATAGGGGAGTAGGAGCCGGCGCATATGGGGGCAACACAAACGCTAGCCTATCAACTAGCCTTGGCAAGTAAGCAACCATACACCAGGCAGAAGTGTATGCCATCGAGATGTGTGCAAGGGAAAGTATAGAAAACCAGTGCACACACAAATCGATAAAAATATATTTAGATAGCCAAGCTGCAATAAAGGCTCTTGCTTCCTACCATTGCAATTCAAAAACGGTATGGAGTTGTAAATCTGCCCTCAACGAACTGGGCAGTTGTAATAAGGTGTCGCTGGTCTGGATACCGGGTCACTCGGACCATGATGGCAATGTTGCTGCCGACGCGCTTGCTAGGAGTGGGACCCAGAGGGAGTGCATCGGACCAGAACGGGTGCTGGGTATAACATCATGCACAGCAAAACATACCTTAAAGACCTGGGCAGATAGAATGACAATCCAGCAATGGCAAAATCTGCCAGGATTAGCACTCTCTAAGGCCTTTATAAATGGCCTTTCAGAGTCAAGGGCTAAAAAACTTCTAGAGCTAAACAGACAACAACTGAGAACACTAGTCAGCCTATATACAGGATACTGCCGCTTGCATCACCACATGCACCGAATTGGTTTCGGTCAAGAGACCGGGTGCCGGCTGTGTATGGAGAGTGACGAAACAGCAAAGCATGTGCTATCTTCCTGTTTGGCTGCGGACATGACAAGACACCTGCTCTGTGTCAAGACAAAGCTTGCACCAGAAGATCTGGATCAACTTTCGCCCACAAAAATTGTCGACCTCTGTCGGAGGCTGGATTTGTTGGGCGAAATATAAGAATTAGGCGTGAGCCACAAAAGACCTTAGGTCGCAGGGGAGGGACCGTTATGACCCACTCACAATTCAACCCAAACCTAACCTACCAGCAGTTGATGTCTGCCTAGCAAGTTTATTGTTTTTTTTTAATGTTATATATTGTAATTTTTGTTTTGTTTTTTATCCCACCTATAACGGGATCTTTTGTAAGATGGTTGTCAATAAATAAATAAATAAATAAATAAATAAATAAATAAATAAATAAATAGATAGATAAGTAAATAAATGTCGAGAAACACCTTTTAGATTTGATACTGTAATGTTGCCATGCTGAGATGATACAAAAATTCCCAATGTTCACATTAATTCACATAATATTGTATATTTACCTGTTGCATCGGCATAAATCCATGTTGGTGAGGATGATTATGGTTGTGCATCATGCCGTTGTTCAAATCGAAAACAGACGCACTTGTGGCTAGATTACGACTGGGCGGTGGACAAGACTGGTTACTCAACCTCCGTTGAATATGTGGAGGGGCTGTGTCTGTACTTGATATGCTAGCAGATCGTACTGGTCTGTTCCACTGTTCGAATTCCCAGTCCTGACTGTGATTGCTGCGAGAACCCTGAAAGCAGATTAAAGTAATAATAATAATATTATATAACCACATAACTTGACAGTTTCTAAGCAACAATTAAGATCGGTATATATATATCTCTTACGCTCTACAATGATTTATCTGCTAGTAACCCACAAGATATAGCAAACCTTGTTGCTTCTTACATAAAGACGTTTTATTAAGATCTTACAATTCTGACATTATCTTTGGAACGTAATCTACAGTTGACCCTTAACCATATCATTCTTATCGAGGAGAAAATTCTGGCTGCACTAGTAAACTTAAATGTTAATAAAGGTGCTGGTCCAGATCAGCAGTTCGTATTTCTTATGCTCTTGCAAGACCTCTCAGTATCATCTTCAATATTTCACTGTATTCAGGCATTTTTCCAGAGGCTTTTAAAGTTTGATCCTATTCCTGTCGTTAAGTCAGGAAGTCGATCACATGTCATAAATTATAGGCATGTTTGTGTCAGTTCTGTCTTACCAAAAGTATTTGAGATGGCTGTGATGCTGATTCTTAACTGTTCCTTCAAACATGTCATTGTTGAACAATAGGATGGTTTCTCTATGGGTAGATCAGCTGCAACAAACTTGTTTTGTTTTACTAATTATATAATTTCATCATTACAAAGTGGTGGTGAAGTTCACTCTGCTTATAATGATTTTAACACAGGTTTTGATTCTGTAAACCATTAACTGTTATTTCATAAATTATATACATATGACATTAGAGATCCGCTGCTGGCATGGCCCCACTCGTATCTTGAAGGCAGAACCATCAAAGTTAAAGTTGGTGGGCGTTACTCTGGTCTTGGGTTTCACAAGGTTCACACCTGGGGCTACTTTTATTCAACATAATATTGCAGTGTCCTTCAGGTTACCTTATTTAATGTTTAAAATGATTTTAAAATTTCCACTTTTGTCCATACAGCTGCTGAAATGTCGGCCTTTGCCCATGATTTGGAGTGCTTGTCGTCATAGTGCCATGCAAATTATTTCTATTTGAATATAGATAAGTGTTTTATGATGACGTTTTCTCGTAAAACTATCTCTCAGTTAAGCGCTGCAGATTTTGATTATCTGTTTATGCTGTTCGTGATCTGGGTGTCACGTTGGATTCAAAGCTTAGGATCACTTCACAATGATGCCATTACTTCAAGCGCTGCAAGAATGTTGGGTTTCATAGCTTCCCTGTGGGTCCGGGGACTAACTAAAAGAATAAGCCCAGGGTAACTCCTGCCTGTCGTAAAAGGCGACTAATTGGAAACACTGGCGGGGGTCTGGTCCAGGTGAGCCTGGAGGGAGGCGGATATCTCTGGGGAGTGATGTACACCCGGATTTTGAGGTCTCCACTCTGGGCTTAGAAATGGACAATTGACCTCGCATGGTGGTTACTCGGGAGCGGGGTTCCGGATGGGTGCCGCCTTGGGTTGAGTGCTGGCGGGTATCGTGTGTCTAGACGACCCGAAGGGGGTTGACAACTCGGATGAGTGGTAAACACCCGGAGTTTAAGGCCCCCACTGTATGCTTCATAACGAACGGACGGCCTCACTTGTGTGATGCTCGGGAGCGGGGTTTGATGAGATGTCACCTTGAGTCTAGCACTGGTGGGTGTTGGGTCTAGACGAACCCGGAGGAGAGCTGAGATCTTTAGGGGTGGAATACAACTAAGGGTTGAGGCCTCTTCTGTGAACTTTGAAACGGACAAATGACCTCACTTGGATGCTGCTCGGATGCAGGACTTCATGATACTGCCCCGAGTCAAACACTGGCGGATGTCTGGTCCAGACGAACTCTGAGAGATGTTATCTCTCTTTGAGCTTTGAGTCGGGCCAGCGACTTCGCGCAGATGGCAGTACATCTGTCAAACAAAGTTTTACCTCGCAGGTGAAATTTAAGCTAACGCTGGCAGGTGTTGGGCCTGGACGAACCCGGAGGTGGCTGGGGTCTCTAGGGGTGGATTACACCTGGAGACTTGGGCCTACTCTGTGAGCATCGATACAGGCTAACGACCCCGCCTGGATGCTGCTCGAGGGCGGGACTTCATGATACCGCCTCGAGTCAATGAAACACTGGCGGGGGTCTGGTGCAGGTGAGGCTGGGGGGAGGCGATATCTCTGGGGAGAGATATGCACCCGGAGTTTGACGCCTCCACTGTGGCTTCAGAGATTGACAGTTGGCCTCGCTGGGTTGTTAGTCGGGAGCTGGGTTCCAGATGATGCCGCCCTGATGTGTGTCGTCTGTCCAGACGTCCCGGAGGGCTATGATCTCTGATGAGTGGTAGACATCCAGAGTTTGGAGCCCATACTGTGTGCTACGAAACAGACGGACGGCCTCGCTGGGGTGATGCTCGGGAGCGGGACTCAATGAGATGTTGCCTTGAGTCTAACACTGTTATGTCAGGTTTAGACGAGCCTGAGGGGAGCTGAGATCTCTAGGGGTGGATTACAACTGGAGATTGGATGCTGCTCGAGAGCAGGACTTCATGATACCGCCTCGAGGCAAACACTGACAGATGTCGGGTCCAGACGAACTCGGTGAGAGGTTATCTCTCTTTGAGCTTCGAACTGGGCAAGCTACTTCACTCAGATGGCAGTACACCTGCCAAACAAACTTTCACCCTCAAGAAAAGATCGACTCCCTCAGGGAGCTGGAATTGATGGGTGAAATCTAAATAATTAGACTTGCGCCACAATAGACCTAAGGTCGCGGTGGAGGGACTAGAATAGCCCACTCACAATAAAATCTAATCTAATCTAATCTTGATTGCTTTTTTTTATTGTGGGGTGTAGTCGGCGCATCTGTCGATCACTTTTTCCCTACTTTCCCCATCCGCTTTAAGCGATTAGGGGTTAGGACAATCTAGTTGGTTGTTTTCTTCGCTTCGCCAATTCTGGTGTCTCTCTTTTATGGTCATGGCTTGTAGGGCGAATTCCATGACTTTTTCCTTGAGCTCTTGTCTTTTAAAATGTGTGGTACCAGGTCGTCGATATTATGTATCCCTACAGAGGTGAGGGTGGTACTTCTCATCTCGTCGAACTTTGGGCAAACAAAAATGCAGTGTTCAACCATGTCCTCTTCCCTACAGTAGATACATCTGCTCTAATTCTCGTCTAACTTTCCCATGCGTTTGGCGTAGGATCTGAAGTATCTGTGGCCTGTATTTGTGCGAGCCAGAAATTTATTTCTTTGTGGTCGCATTTCATCCAGTCTGTCAGATTTGTATTCAATCTTTTTGTCCATTGTCCGTTCATGGTCTCTTGGGACCATGGGTCACAACACAGTGTGAGGAAGTTTTAGATCTAACAGTTTCCACCCAGTTTCTGGGTGACTTTGTTAAGAACTGGGCTGTACCTGGAGAAGTGAGTAGCTCAGACCATAGATACATCCGGTTTGAAATCGCCAAAGTCGAAAGACAAACGGTATGGTACCGGGACCCCCGCAAGGCGGACTGGGAAGCCAGACCTAGCAGTGGAACTGCGGGGGGGGGGGGGGGGTTAAGAGTCCGATAGACAATTCGATAGACCTCGAGATTGAGGCAGCCCAATTGCGAGACGCAATCACCTCGGCCTATAACGCCAACTGCCCCCTGAAAATGAGGACGTCCACCAGAAACGTCCCGTGGTGGAACGAGGATCTCAGGCAAAGGAGGACGCAGGTTCGTAAGCTGTTTAACGCGGCCAAAAGGACGGGAGCATGTTATGAATATAGACAGACCCTAAGGACCTATAACAAAAGACTGAGGGACGCCACGAAGGAGTCGTGGAGGAGGCACTGCGAGGAAGTGGAGCACATGTCCGAGAGTGCTCAACTACACAAGATCCTGTCCAAGGGCACTCACACCAACATAGGCTCCCTTAGAACATCCACGAGAGGCTTTACAAGCTCGGGGGAGGAAACTATGGGAATTTTACTACAGACGCACTACCCGGCTGTAACATAATAAACGAATCACCTCCGGACTGGGAACACTCAGAAATAGAGGCGTCGTATAGGCGGGCATCTAGAGTAGACTGGACAGTCGCTAAAGAGGTGGTTACTTGGAGCAACCTCAGATGGGCCATTAACTGCTTTAAGCCATACAAATCCCCTGGATTTGATGGAATAATGCCCATCATGGGCATATCCCAATGCCACTATCTATCCCAACAGGGGATAGATATAGAGCGCCGGCACTTACCTTCATTATGAGGGCCAGCTTGGCTCTGGGGTACATTCCGAGGGCATGGAGACTGGCCAGGGTTGTATTTATTCCTAAACCTGGGCGTCCAACAGACCAGGCAAAGTCCCTGAGGCCAATAAGTCTCATGTCCTTCTTGCTAAAAACAGTGAAAAAACTGCTCGACCGGCACATTAGGGGCGGTGTACTGGCAGCATATTCCCCACACGGCGGACAATATGCATACAGAGCAGGATTCTCAACAGAAACAGCACTGCACCAACTAGTGCTGAAACTGGCGAATACCCTGGTGGCGCTGGGGGCCTAGACATAGAGGGGGCCTTCAGCAACACCGCATTCGGATCGGTTCTGGCAGCCGTCAGGGAGCGTGGAATAGAAGAGACCTGCTGCAGGTGAATCGGTTCCATGTTCAGGGACAGGGCGGTGTTCACCTCACTCGCGGGAGGGACTCTGCTGGCGGGGGTCGCGGCGGGATGTCCGCAGGGGAGCGTTCTATCTCCCTTGCTCTGGTGGCTAGTCGTGGACAGCCTGCTGGGGAAGCTCTCGGGAGGGGGTATGAGGTACAGGGCTATGCGGACGACATTATCATCATAGTCCGAGGAAAGGTTACACAGTCAGTGTGGGAGCGCATGCAGACAGCACTGAAAGTGGTGGAAGGGTGGACGGTTGGTCAAGTGCCCGGGGTGAGCCCCGAGAAAACAACTGTCATACCGTTTACGAGGAGGAGGAAGTGTGATAGCCACAGAACTCTCAATCTATACAGACTAGCCTGCAATGGTAGACTGAAGATCAACCCAGGCTTCAGGGGCCACTGCAAAATTCAGAAGATCGTGAAGGAGCCCATGCTTGAAATGAGGTCAAACATCGCGAGCCCACGAATCTGCAGGGAAAACAACTTTACAGTGGAGATCCCCGACCGTGAGGCATGGCGGGAAGAGACGCTGGGCATACCACGGGGCGCGCTCACAATGTATCGCAGGGCAACCTTTTTTTCGTCAAGCTTCCCCGGCTTATAAATAATATTTTCATGCCCCACTTTATTTCTTCATTACAAAAAAGAAACGCACATTATTTTAGCTAAATTAACTTATACTAATTCTAAGGTATACAAAATAAACTTTAACCATATTTAAAACGTATTTTATTGAAATAATTTATTTTATTATAATTAGAGTACTAATGAGATACTTGAGCTTGCATGCTCTGTAACAGTTGGTTGATTCTAGGCTCGCTATCGACGGCAAGACGATTTCACTGCTTAGTTTTAATTAAAACCATAGCTGAAAAACCTGTTGCATTTTGAAACAGCCACCGACTGAATTAATCAATGTTGGGATATTATGTTTAATTTACACGTTAAATTAATTTTTCTTTTGAAAATTCAAACGTATTCCGCCCCCCTTGACATCTTTCTACGCCCCCTGGTTGGGAACTCCTGGTCTATCGTTTCAAATGCTCTTCTGAAATCTAAAAATACCATCTCTACCACTTGTTTTCAATTTACTGCAGATTTCCAGTTCACCATCACCGACTGAATAGCGTTCTCACAAGAGTTGCCCTTTTGTAATCCCAACTGGAAGACCGTTAACACTATTGATTTTAGCTAATGAGGAGATCTGTGTTTATATATATATATATATATATATATATATATATATATATATATATATATATATATATATATATATATATATATACTTTCTAAAGCGTTTAGCTGTCCTGGTTGTCTAACATTTTGGATTAATTATATATATATATATATATATATATATATATATATATATATATATATATATATATATATATATATATATATATATATATATATATATATATATATATATATATATATCCGACCGATAACTCAAAAAAGAATGGACCAATCTTGATCAAATTTGATGAGTACCTTCCTTTTGCAAGTGGCTTGGATAAGTTCGTTTCCCGGAAAATTTTGTGTTTTCTTTCTAAAAGAATTCATATCTCCAGGAATAACAAAGTAAGGACAACCAAATTTGGCAGGCGTGTTTGTATTATAAAGAGCGAACTTTGTACCAAAATTTAGGTCTCTAGCTTTAAAGACACAAATTATGGACAGTTAAAGAAACAAATTTTGGAGTTTTCCTCAAAACGTCAAACTCGCAATTTTTAACGTCAAAATTGGCAATGTTTAGGCAAAGAACGTGAAACAAATACGGATTTTGAAAAGAAAATGTTGCAAGAAGAGTGTTCTGCAAAACCTTAAGTTTCAGATTCAACCGTCATTGCCCTTCATTTTACTAAAATATTTACAGAAAATTCATTTCAAATAGACCCTTTCTCTGATGCTTTGGCTGTCGGTTTAGTTAAGTTTATGCTTTCGCTGTAGGTTTAGTGAAGTTTATGGTTTAACAGTCTATAACTTTATTTTAGCTAATTTTTATAGAATTCGTTAATGCATTTTTCGTTAAATTTGCAGTTTAGCTCCCGAACGCTTTTCAAAAAACTGTTTTCAGTAATCTGCCTAGGATCCCCCCCCCTGGGTCCACAAACCCCAAGAAAAATTTATTGTTCACACCCCCCAAGGAAGTTACGGGACCAGGAGTGAGTAGGGGTGTATAATTTTTTATTAGCTAATTTTCGTAAAACAAATTCGTTAATGCATTTTGCATTTTTTATCGAAATATGATGCGTTTGTAAGAAATAAATCTGGAGGCAGTAAGTGCGTTTTGGTAGCGAATTTTCGGTAAATTTGCAGTTTAGTTCCCGAAAGCTTTTCAAAAAACTGTTTTCAGAAACCTGCCTAGGGCCCCCCTGGATCTACAAACCCCAAAAAAAATTTCTTGTTCACACCCCCCAAGGAAGTTACGGTACCAGGAGTGAGTAGGGGTGTATAATTTTTTTTTTAGCTAATTTTCATATAACAAATTCGTTAATGCATTTTTGCATTTTTTATCGAAATATGATGCGTTTGTAAGAAAAAAAATCTGGACGCAGTAAGTGCGTTTTGGTAGCGAATTTTCGGTAAATTTGCAGTTTAGTTCCCGAACGCTTTTCAAAAAACTGTTTTCAGAAACCTGTCTAGTGCCCCTCCTGGATCTACAAACCCCAAGAAAAATTTCTTGTTCACACTCCCCAAGGAAATTATTGGACCAGGAGTGAGTAGGGGTGTATATATATTTTTTTTTAGCTAATTTTCGTATAACAAATTCGTTAATGCAATTTTGCATTTTTTATCCAAATATGATGCGTTTGTAAGAAAAAAATCTGGACGCAGTAAGTGCGTTTTGGTAGCGAATTTTCGGTAAATTTGCAGTTTAGCTCCCGAATGCTTTCCAAAAAACTGTTTTCAGAAACCTGCCTAGTGCCCCTCCTGGATCTACAAACCCCAAGAAAAATTTCTTGTTCACACTCCCCAAGGAAATTATTAGACCAGGAGTGAGTAGGGGTGTATAATTTTTTTAGCTAATTTTCGTATAACAAATTCGTTAATGCATTTTTGCATTTTTTATCCAAATATGATGCGTTTGTAAGAAAAAAATCTGGACGCAGTAAGTGCGTTTTGGTAGCGAATTTTCGGTAAATTTGCAGTTTAGCTCCCGAACGCTTTTCAAAAAACTGTTTTCAGAAACTTGCCTTAAAATAGACAGCTTTCAAGCAGTTTTCTTCGCATTTTCTGCTCATATTTACTTTTTACTACCTACCCCGCCCAGCACCCCTATTCACTCCCAGTCCCGTAACTTCCTTGGGGGGTGTAAACAAGAAAATTTTCTTGTGGATTGTGCATCCAGGTGGGGTCCTAGTAATGTTTCTGAAAATAATTTTTTGAAAAGCGTTCGGGAGATAATCTGCAAATTTACCAAACTTTCATTAAATCCTTCAAATTTCAATAACTCAATTTGCTATTAAGGTAAGCTTTGTTGGTTAGAAAATCAATATTTAAGTTTATTTTTGGAATTTTTTTGTATATTTTCAAACCATAAGTAATTTTGATAAAATATAGTACATTTGTTTCTACTACATAGGCTATACCGGTAATCAGATTGATGCCTGCTCGCATTTGCTATTAAAAACATTTTTATGGAAATTCCATAACACGCTTGCTGCCTCCAGACTTTTGAAAAATGTTTATATATTTTCAAACAATAAAGTTATTTCAATGAAATACGGTACATTGTTGCTACTATATAGGCAACCAAGTTTGATGCCTGCTTTCATCAAAGAAAGACATTTGCTATTAAAAATATTTTTTAAAAAATTCGCTACCATAACGCACTTACTGCGTCCAGACTTTTTTTCTACATGGCTGATCACCTGTTGAATCAGGTTTTACTTTAAAAGACAGCACACAAGTTTTTCTTCTCGTATATTTCACTATTTCAAACTTAACTAAAGTAAGCACCTTACAGGAATAATTTTATAGGAAGTATTATTATTGATAACTTAACTATCTATAATGTAAAATTAAAGTCAAAACAGAAATATTAGGCGCAATAAATAACTCATAAGATAATTATGAATTACCTGATCGAAACTGTTGACAGTTGATGGTAAATTTGGTGTAGTCCCTCTCATCGCCAATTGATGTTGTCTGTACCTTTCCTGAAGTGATGGACTTGGGCTATGTATATCGAAAGCTTTATTATTGTTGAGCCTGCCTGGACTCGACGGGATACCAGAGAAATCTGAATTTGAGGCTAAAAACACAAGGAAATTTTTACTTTTTGTTAAAAATTAAACAGCTTGTTCTTACATGAACGGCTTGGAGTAGGTGGCAAAGGTCTATTCCCTATCATTCTTTTTAAACTGTTCATCTTATCTTTGAGAGATGATATACTATCTCTTCTTTGTGGCACCTAGAAAATTATCTATATTATCGCTTCAGGCTTCGTAGAGTCAACAAAACTGAATATCAGCAGCCACTGAATGTGTGTACAAATGGGATAAAAAATAAGCTGGATATAGAGGAAAATAAGCTGATTTTTTTAATTTTATTATCACTGTTAGTTAATTTGCCTTATTTTGAAAGATGTATATAATATTCAGATAATAAGAAAATGTTATTTTGGCTTTGATTCCGAGACATAGTTATTTTAATTGCTAAGGGAATATAATAGGAGTTCCTACAAAAATATCACCCGTTTTAACTTTTAATTGCATTATGTACCTCAAAACTTAAAACAACTTAATATTTATAGAAATATAAACAAATAGAATTTTAATCTATGAGCCTGAAATTCAATTTTTTTATATTAGCAAACCATTTTGACAAGTAGAGAAACAACTAATCAAGAAAAATTATTAATAAGAAGACTGACTTCCGTAGAATCTCCCATTACATAAGCATAAAACATTGCTAAAAACAACACATATATTTAATCACAAATTAACACGCTACTAACAGGAAGGAGTGTATTTTTCACCTGATTGTGTTTACTTGGAATCGGACTAGGACATGGGGAGGGTCCAATAGATCCAGCACGACGGTGACGGCGTGGGGGTGGAACAGGGGCATGGAGAGGCTCGCCCTTTGGTGGCAGTGGTGGTCGAATGGGCTGGAAACTGCTTCCTATCATCTAGGTAAGATCAAAAGGGTAACAATATTAATGCTAAATTATTCACAAGAAATGGTGGAGCAAAATACAGTGCATTCTGGTTAAATTGTATGCCCTAGAGGCCGCCCATTCTGCACGTTATAATCAGTTATACGTTAAAAACCAGAGTTATGTTACCACAAATTACATACCTATCATATGAGTAAAAATTTCAACAAATTTCGGGACGCAACAAGTGCGTTATAGTAGTAATTAGAAAAATATTTTATAAAAACTAATTCTTTAAACTTAAGTGGACCTTGGAGATCGGTTTTAGAGTCCCAGTTACCGATTATTTGAAAAAATTTATATTTTATATGGAGCTAAAAAATTAAAATCTGGTCTTAGATATAATATGTAAGTACTGCAAGTGTCTTTAAAAACATTGTGTTACAAATTTCATTAAGGCTACAAAAGTTTTTCAGAAAAAAAAACATTATTTTCAAAGGGAATGTACCTGTCAAATTATAAATATGGGAGGTATTTTTCCTTATTAATTGCTTGGATGATTTTGTTTTAGTCAACCCATCCACTTTTTGCATACAATAAACAACAAAAAAGGTTTTTTTAAACCAATTTGTAGTTATCCGCGGAGGTCATTATGTTCTCTTCCCTTAATACCAGGAAAGCCTCTGGCCTTGACGAGATCCCAGCAATTGTTCTCAAAAAATGTGCACCCGACCTTGCATTTCTATTGTCGTGGATGTCTAAACTGTATCCAATTAATGCAGGAGTCCCTCAAGATTCAGCTTTAGCGCCTACTTTGTTTCTTCTCCACATCAATGACCTCCTCTCTAGCACATCCAACCCAGTTCACAGTTACGTGGACGACAGCACCCTCCACTTAAATATACAATATTCTAAGCCTGTCTGTTAAGCCCAATTAGATGAGGATCGCAGATTCATGGAGGGTTTTGTCTCTGTGGATCTCCAAAAAATATTAGACTGGGGAAGTAGAAATCTTGTACAATTCAACTCCACCAAATCTCAGTCTTGCTTTCCATCTCATAAGAGATACACCAGCCCTAGACCCATCACAATGAACAACCGAGTTATTCAAAGTAATCAGTCCTTTTCACTTGTTGGCATTTCTGTGGATCGAAATCTCAATTGGCACCAACATGTCACATCAATTACAGAAGCGGCTGCTAAGAAATTAGGTTTCCTCTTCTGGGCTCGCAAATACTTTTCACCAGTTAATCTCTATACCTTATATACTTCACAAATAAGGCCAAACCTTGAATACTGCTCCCACATCTGGGGTGCCGCTGCCGCTTCTACACTCGCTATCCTGAACTCAATTCAGAAGAGAGCTATATGTCTCATCGGGTGACCCTACCCTCACCCAAAGGCTGCCATCCCTTGCCCACCGATGTGCCGTTGGTGACCTCTCTCTCTTTTATAGATATCTGCACGGGCACTGCTCAGAGGAGCTTTCTTACATAGTTGCTCCACCTGCTGCCCCCAACAGATCTTCCAGGGAAACAGAGCGAATGCATCCTTTTACTGTCCAGGTCACCAGACATAAAACATCTTGTTATGCCCGCTCTTTTGTCTCGAGGACTTCCAAGTTGTAGAATTCCTTGCCGGCACATGTTTTTCCTTCTCCTCCGAACCTTCAAGTCCGGAATTAACAAGTTGCCTCTTTCCTCCTTTCCACGGTACGATAGTATTTAGGCTGTAAGCCCTCGTGGTGTGTTGTTGAAATATTATATATATATATATATATATATATATATATATATATATATATATATATATATATATAGCTTATTACATAAATGGAAGTACTTTACATTTCAGGTTCATTTAAACCAGAGCACACTGTATATGTAAAACTGTACCACAATTGTTTCTTTATAATTGAGTTGTCATATTATACAGAAAAAATTCTTTTTTGTTCATAATTTGCAGCGTATATTTAGGATAAATTCAAAAGCAAAGAGGGTTACATATAAGTATAAACTTACCCTTCTGATATGGTTCTGCCTCTTGGGGTGTCGATGATACATGTCGTCACAAGATGGACAGAATATCTGGCAACACTGTTCACATTGCACCGAAGGAGTTGATGATCCACACAACTGGCAATGGAGTCTGTTGCTATGTTCTAAATATATAAGCAAAAAAAAAGTTTTTCATTATTATAACACACATATACCTTCTCAAACAAATAAATCAATTGCATTTAATGGTAGGTACACTTGGAGAACCCAAATCAGAACAAATATTTTTTAAAGACCTTACGATCGTTTCACTAACCACGTTAGCATCATCAGAGGATGAAAAATTCTAAACTAAATTAACAGCTACAAATATATTTATATGATAGCTAGATAGATGAACTAAACCGAAGGTAAAATTGTAGTCGGAGACATCGTTTGTCTACTGTGTCTATATTGAACGGACGAGGTCGACGAACTACTTTAATCTTCTAGTTGACAAATTTATGAGCTTTTATCTAATTAAAATGATAATGGGCGTAAAATTAAAGCTGTCGCTTAATGGGCTTAAAAATTTAAGCCCATTATCCTTTAAGTTAGAGAAAAGCTTATAAATTTGTCAACTAGAAGATTAAAGTAGTTCGTCGACCTCGTCCATCCAATATAGACACAATAAACAAACGATGGCTCTCCGATTACAATTTTTACCTTCGGCTTAGTTCGTCTTCCTAGGTATGATATAAATACATCTGTAGCTGTTAATTTAGTTTAGAATTTTTCATCCTCTGATGATTTTTTTCTCCCCCAGGACTCGTCCGCGGCTTTGCCGCCCCGATATCAGGATAATAACGTGGTTAGTGGAACGATCGTACAGTCTTTAAAAAATGTGTTGTGGTGATTTGGGTTCTCCAAGTGTACTTATCAGTGCTCGTAACAGGTTCCAGTTTTCACATAGTGCATTTAATTAATGCCCTACTTCTTTTTTGAGTAAAGTCAAAATTGTTCTAAACATCTTTTCTCAGTAATTTTAAGTAACTTGATATCATATCATATCATATTTATTCACCATCAAAATTACATGGTCAGTCAATCAAATTAAAATCAATATTATGAACAAAACAAACATATACAACCACAACAATAAAATCCAATGTATACAAACTAACACACCTTAAATAGAGCAAAATGATTTAAGTCTTCCTGTAAAAGTAAAGCGTCCTGTCTGGAACGAACAATCTTGAAAATTTTGATCATCAGCAAACATCAAAATCTGACTATGCCTAAGTGAATGTATGACATCATTGATAAAAAGCAATTAACTCTGATTGTCTTTAAACAAGGAGGCAGTGCATTAAAAGGTTTCACTCCCAGATGAATCGTTCCATGCTGCGAGGCTCCTATTCGGAGCAGTGGAATGGACAATTTGTTACCAGAACGTGTATCATGATCTTGGTTATTTCTTTCTATTGTGATTTTATTGTCCCATATATACAAAATGCGGGTAAGTAAATAAACACTTACTATCATCAAGATCCCTGCAACTCTCCAGTGGTCCCACATTACTCAGCGCTCACATAGTTTTTTTTTCCCGCAGGGGCTTCGCTAACTGAGGTAAAGAGCCACATATCAGTATTCCATAAGTTGCTAGGGAGTGAAAGTTCATTAGTCACTTCACAACATACACCAGATTCGACAGCCATCCACACAAACAGTCGATGTGCACATACCATTTAAGAGAAGTATCCAGAACAATACCAAGAAACTTTGGGGTTTCAAGATTACCATTGGATTGAGTTTTATTTTCATTTAACTTGAGTGAATTAGCCTCAAACCAGCTCCTAGCGTGGAAAATGTAATTTTGCATCACAAACCCTGCTTCCTGAGTGCTGCTCTCCCTGGTCATAAAGCTAGTATCATCTGCATATAAATATAAACAACACTATGTGGTAGGTCATTTAAATATAATAGTATTGGACCAAGTACTGAACCCTGTGGTACTCCGATTTTTAGTTGAACACTGCTAGATGTTTTGTTGTTCCAATCTAATATTTGTCTCCTGTTTATCAGATATGATTTCAAGATATCCAATGCAACACCTTCTCCACCATAATAGTGGAGTTTACCAAGCAATAACTGGTGATTGACGGTATCAAATGCTCTGGTAAAGTCCAAGAAAGTCATTTGTATTTTATTTTTGGTTTCAAAACCTTCCAGTATGCCTTCCACTACACTAACTAAAGCAGATACTGTGGACCTAGACTTTCTATATGCATACTGCTTTTGATTAAACAACTCATTTTTTTTCAAAGAAATCCACAATTCTGTTTTTAGTAGTCTTTCAAAAATCTTTGATATTGCAGGCAGAACACAAATTGGTCTATTATTGCTACATAAATCTGGATTACCTTTTTTTAAAAGTGGAAGTGCCCTGGCCAATTTCAAAAGGTCTGGGAACACACCTTCACTAAAACATTTATTTATGACTTCCTTTAACAGCTTTACAATTACTTCTATAACAATCTTTAGCAGTTTACTTGAAAGACCATATGTGTCTTAGGAATCTTTACTTTTAATGTCTCTGACTATTTGCATCACCTCTTCTTCAGTTACTGGGCCTAGGAATAGTGAACTTCCACAGGATCTGGCTTTCCTAATTAACACTGCGGATTCAGTGTGTAAGTAACAGTCAAAAACTTTAAAAATAAACAACTATTCAACAGTTGTTAGTGTATCAGTTTTTGGATAAAAGTCAGTTTTACTTAGATATAATAAGACTTCAATGAGTGAAAATTGCAACCTGTGATGAGCACTGATATGCAAAATTTAGAGAACCCAGCTCATCACAATACAGTTTTTAGACCTGAAGATAGTTTCGCTAACAAAGTTAGCGTCATCACTGGTTTATTCATCCCCTTATTGATGACGCCAACTTTGTTATCGAAATGATCGTCGGTTCTAAAAACTGTATTGTGATGAATTGGGTTCTCCAAATTGTACTTATAAGACTTCAATGTCTAAAATCTAATGTGGTAAAGGTTTACTTTCGGGGCGCGTGTTCGATTTTTATAAAATTTTGTATATAGACGTGTTTTAGGGTGTAGATGACGAAAATCACAATAAAAATGAGGGCAGAAGCCAACTTTTGGATTATTTGGACATTTTCTTAGGAAAAACGTAAGTTGTACTCACTTTTGCGGCATGTTTTTGTCATATTTTACACATTTTCGGGGGTCGTTCGTTTTATATCAAGCTAAAGAAGGGTGTATTTCACTATTCTAATTCATCTTCACATAGTTATTGCACCCCCTTAACTGTTCATGTCTCTCTGAAAATTACCCTTCTTTTTATCATATAACCGATCCTAAATTGAAATTGACATATAAAGCCAACTTAATGTCAAATGTCAATTTCAACTTATAGGATGAAAAGAAGGGTAATTTTCAGACACATAAACAGTTAAGGGGGTGCACTAACTATGTGAAAATGAATTAGAATAGTGGAATATATACCCTTCTTTAGCTTGATGTAAAACGAATGACCACCGAAAATGTGTAAAAACATGTCGCAAAAGTGAGTACAACTTACGTTTTTCCTACAAAAGTGTCCAAATAATTCCAACAGTTGGCTTCTGCCCTCATTTGTATTGTGATTTTCGTCATCTACACCCTAAAACACGTCTATATACAAAATTTCATAAAAATCAAACATGCACCCCGAAAGTAAACTTTTACCTCTAATACTATCGTATTTCATATTTAAACATCACCCTGTATAGTCTATAAAAAATACGATCCTTTATTCACATTTTTAAACGTGTACAATGTGAAGAAACTTATTTTTACTATACTTTACTTTTATTTGATGTTTTTTGTCTAATAACCAAACATTATTTTAAAAATATTTCGTATATACTTACGGCTGCCATTTTTACTGGGCAAAGTTGGTGGAGCATTGGAATACTGGCCAAATTCGATAACTTCATAGTCAGGTTCAGGAAGCGAGTGAGATTTTATTAATTGTGGTCTAACAGAATCTGATTCTTTAGGAACTGGCGGAGGTGGTATGCCACTAGAACCTGATGTTTTGTTCTGAAAAAATTATATGTATGTTTTAATTTTAAATGAAGGCATATATTATAGAGAAAACACTGTGGCTATTAAGTTTTCTTATATTTTTCAATTTTTTCTCCTTCAGTCTATAATTGTACAACAGGTTAACACTGCATTTTCGATATAGTTATATGACTTGCTAAATGTTAGCATTAATGCACAATAACAAACTAGTTTTCTACTTTAAAAACAAGAAAGTGGTGAAAATAAAGCAGTGTTGAAACAATTTTAAACATATCTTGAAATACGTATTTACTTTCTTAGGATCAATATTTATTAAATTATTAATATGGGAAGTGGAAAATTAAATAAAAGAATCCTATTTAAACAACTGTGTAGGTACTCAACTATATAATTGGCAAAACTCGGGACTACAACAGAGGTCCCTATTTCTTAATAAAGCTACATGTTTTTATTTTTTAAATACTTGTGTAAATCTCAAGAATAACGAAAAAAATACTCACGCCTTTTGTGGTCCTCCAAAATTAAACAGAAATCATTTTACTAATATTTTTTTAAGTTATTCAAAGCCTAATGGAATTTGAAAACACCAAAATATATAGTAATTATACAATTCGCACGTAATTCTGAGGTTTTTTTACTTTAATTGTATGTAAACGTTCACTTTGAGAACTGCTCATTAATTTATAGCAATTTTTTAAATATTTAAAGTTTGAAAGGGAAAAATACAAAATGAAAGTTTGAATTTTGCCTCATTAAAAAACTAACGTAACCACAAATAATTCTGTTTTGTGTTGCCAACTTAAATAAAGGCATTTGAGGTTGATAACCTTCAACTCTGTGGCGGTTATTTCGAAACTGATAACATGTATTATCAGATTCATTGACCTGATAAACTTTGTTATTAAACAATGATAAATAAACGCTAGGAAGTTAAATTATCACAAACGTTTAATACCTATAACCTGAAAGCTAAATTTAAGAAGTTTAAAAATTTGTTGCATAAATACCCAAGTGAATTTTAGGAATTAATTTCCTGCTACTATAGAAATTTAGTTTATAGATAATTCGCAGTGAGTCTGAGTTTTCATGACTAATAACAAGCAGGAAATAATCGTTGTCCTTGGCTAAGGATATATGGCGTACATATAAATGTCAATGGAAAATAAATTTATAAAATTGAAGTATTTTTAGTTACAAGTTTAGCATCTCTATGTATACTATCCATTTCGTATCAGATGAGTAAAACTCTTCCAAAAAGTAATTTAAAAGATAAATAATCGTTAAATTGCATCACTTCTATTTTTCTGTAAATTGGCGGTTTAAATTTAAACCGTACAGAAATAACTCACGTTTTTAGTGACTTTATTTTCCGGCAGGAGTGTTGGCTACGCTGCCATAGTGATTTTTTTATTTGATTTCATGTGAAATGCATAATATGGCGCACAGGTTGACAAAGCTTTGACAGTTTGAAAACGTTTTATCAGAAATTAATAAATTGATGGTTTGTTTTACGTGACGATGTTTACTTTACCGCATTTTTGTAGAATTTGCCTGAAATATGACAAAAATCTGATTGATTTAGCGCATATTGAGAATGAACCTAACGAAACTTTGATGAGTAAACTTCAGTTTTGTGCATCGGAAGTGGTATGTTCTAGTTTGTTTCACGTTATTAATAATGTAAACATTGTTTTTTATTTTCAGGAATGGAGCACATACAAGCCTTTGTTGTGCCATCCGTGCATAAAACGCCTAAATATAGCTTACAGTTTCAAAAAGGAATGCATCCAATCTGCCAACGTATTGAAAAGCTATTTGGAATTGCTGAAAGAATCGCAGGCAAAAGCTCAGGCCCAGCAGGCAAACAGTGGTGAATCAGTGCCACAAAGCAGCGCCTATATGGTGCTGCCCAATCAGAAATACCTTAAAATATTAGTGGGGACCCAGAATAACCAGAGTAGTTTCCAAAATGTGTTTCTTAATGTGATACCAACCCCTACGAATCCCCCTGTTTTAGTGCCCACAGATAGCCCAAAGAACAAAGATACAAACCAAAATATTTTCCTGAACATCAACAATGTATTCAAGAAATATGTTCCAATAGCTCCAAACGAAAACAAGCAAAGCGCTGACAAGAACAACGTAAACGTTAACCAGCTCCTTACCGAAACTAAAACAGAAGAACTAAGTGTCGAAATAGATCCTACAGATTTTGGTATGGTTGATGATGGTGACAGTTCAGCAGAAGAAGCTGAACATGACTGGGACGAAGTTATCACTAAAACAAAGATCAATTCTGATGTGACCATTTCCAAAGTTAACGGAAACAAGAGGAAAAGTACGCAGAAAGTAAAAGATGACAAAAGTTATGTTCCTATACTTCCGAAACATGGTGCTAGTGAAAACATAAGTGATGAATTCTTTACTGGACATCATTTTTTAACCACTACTTTGGAAAAAGACAGTCGTGATTTTGTTTGTGAAAAATGTCAAAGATTGTTTCCAAGTCTTGTTGAATTAAAGTCCCACTTTAAGCAGTTTCATATGGGTAAGTTGCCTTATAAATGTGAATATTGCTATGTTGAGTTCGCTGTCAAATCAGATTATGAACTGTGTATGAAATTCCATAAAGAACAAGAACCGCAGAATTCTTCTCTAACATTAAAAGATTTCGCCAATGGGGCCAATGTGAATATACCTGAAAATTTGCAGTCGCCCTTGCAAGGTCCCTTACCACAGAGCGATGAAAATGGTGAATATAATTGTGACGTCTGTCACAGAGTGTTCACAAGTTCAACAGGACTACTCAGGCATAAAGTTAGAAAACATAATCAGAAGAATAAGAAAAAGTATTTCATCAAAGGAATGAAGAACGCTCAATGTGATATCTGTATGAGGGAGTTTTCTACGCAATCTTACATGCAACTTCATAGAAAGCTACACATGAGAGACGTTGCCGGATATAAATATAAAGTATTTAGTAAAAATAAATATGTGGGTGATAATCCGAACAAAAAATCAAGGCCAGTTAAAGTAAAACAAATAAACAACGCCGAGGTAGATATTTCGAAAGTTGAAAGTGTTGACTGCACCCCTGATATCGTCCTTGATAAAATAGGTTATGAGAGTGATGAAGATGATGAAAAAGAACATTCCGAAATGAAGATGGAAGCATATGATGATGATCAAGAATATAATGATTTGATTTCTAATGTCGAATGTAATATTGAAGAAGAGGAGGTAGATACGATGGAAGTAAAAATCAAACCAAGTCAGAATTCAAAAGATGACGAAAAAATGGAGGAAGAGAATGACAACATTGAGGAAATGGTAGAAGAAGAAGAATACATTGAAGATGAGGGTGATGTAAAAGGTAAAGAGTGTGAGGAGAGCAGTGAAGAAGCAGTCAAGGTAACAACTATAGAAATATGATAGGAATACTTCATGACAGGACATATATGTGAAATCTACTAGCAAATTATATAAATTTACTAAGTCAGTAATAGAAATAACTGATATTCGAATTACGAGCAAAAAATTTTACATTTACGTGCCCATCTAACAAATAAATTTTACAGCTTAGCAATAGACTAACATTAAGTTGAACAAAACTCATCTTTGCAAAGACTGATTTTTAAAAAGTCGATCCGTATTGTATGATACTACAGTTTAACAAGTATCTAGGTTATATATATATATATATATATATATATATATATATATATATATATATATATATATATATATATATATATATATATATATATATATATATATATATATATATATATATATATATATATATATATATATATATATATATATATATATATATATATATATATATATATATATATATATATATATATATATATATATATATATATATATATATATATATATATATATATATATATATATATATATATATATATATATATACGGGGGCGTGTAAGGGTCACAAGGTAAAAATGTTTATAATTGCTACTTTCAAGGTGAAACTTATTTATTATTTACATAGACTATGTGAAAACTGGAACCTGTGATGAGCACTAATAAGTACACTTAGATAACCCAAATCACCGCAACACATTTTTAAAAGACCTTATGATCGTTTCACTGATCACGTCAGCATCAGGATGAAAGATTCTATGTTCTAACAGAATATTTCATCGTCTGATGATGCTGACGTGGTCAGTGAAACAATCGTAAGGTCTTTAAAAAATATTTATTGTGGTGATTTGGGTTCTCCAAATGTACTTATTATATTTGCATAAAAAGTTTTGATAAAAAAAAAGCATATTAGCCAGTAATAAGGGGGTGACTTTTGGGCCATAAGTAGACCATACTGTATTGTATAATTTATGATGAATTTAGTTTAAATTTGAAAACTAAAGAAAACATTTGGGTATTGCACTCTTAAGTGTGACTAGGGTGTCCTATACCGGACAAAATTTTCAATCTTGGGAATTCGGTATTCAAATAAAAGATTTCGGTATCATGGTATTCAATACTAATAATATTGGGATTCTCGAAATTTTAGATTCATTCTCTATTAAGAATATCTAGTGATAGGTAGATGGAATAATTTTGCTTGCATGCCCATGAGCACAGCTTTCAGAGATTTACCTTCCTTCGAAAAAAAATCTGCCAGTTCTTGGTTTTTGTTAGGGATTAATTCGTCAATTTTTTCTAAATTTTGTTGTTTAGTTTTTAAAGTTGTCCCGAAGGTTAATCTGATGTTTACTAGCCAAGTGAATTGTTTGTTTGCATTGGGCCGCTTTTGGTTTGTTTTAAAAAATAATTCCACACTGATGATTTTAAACAGTGGACCCTTTTTTCGTTTACACGAAATGCACATTTGTCTGCGCCTTTTTCCATTTTATGTTTTACCTACCAACACTAAGAATACATCACGAAACTAACTTTTAGATTGCGTAATACAAAAAGCTGATGCTTGTGTTCGTATTAAAATACAATTTTGATCGTTTTTCCAAACACCCAACTGCCAAATTATTGTTGATACTGCCAGTTAAATTTCCTTCAACCAAATTGTAGATTATTGGTATTTCCATTTGACACCAATACTTCAACAAGAAGATTGAGTAATAAATAGAAAAATATATACCTTAGATTGGAGACTCCTGACTTTCAAATGACACAAAAACACAAGAGAGATAACTGGGCACAGCTCACTGTTACAGGTTAACTTCTAAACTATCAAGCACACACCGCTCCCAAATTTTTTTTCTCCCTCAGGGCTCGTCTGCGGCTTTGCTGACCCGATAGCACTGCAACCTTTGGTTTAGTATGCATGCGCTTAGTCTTTTTACTCCACTAATTCCAAAATCACTGTGCCTTGAACTAGTCTGCACAGTGATTGGTAAGGTGAAGTTTTATAATGCTCTGTCTTCGGTCTAGACTGACCTTGGATCGGTTGTCTTTTGCGGTCCAGAGCTTCATACTCGCACAAGTTGTGCTGGGCTGATTCCTCCCCCTTGCCACAGAATCTGCATGCGAGGTCCTCCTCGAACCGCCCCATTTTATGCAGGTGTTTCTTGACGACTATGTGTCCCGTCAAGAGACCTGTTATGTTTCTGAGCTGTCCTTTGCTAAGATTTAGCAGCTCCACAGCTCTCTTTGAACTGGGTTGGTCAATTATTAACTTCCCATGTCTGAGCCCTGGACAGTCTGCCCAGTACACCTTGTGTTGGTTTCTGACCCAGGACTTAATGGCTCTCCTGGCAGTGTTCTTTGTCACGCCCAGAGCCAGTTCTGGTTCCATAAATGGTTCTGCTGACCCTCTCTTTGCGAGAGTGTCAGCTTCTTCATTGCCTTTGACCCCTGAGTGACCCGGCACCCAGATGCAGGTGACCTCATTATGCCCAGCCAGGTCGCTCGTCTCGTCTCGGCACTCACTCACCAGCCAGGAATTTACCCGTGGGCTACTTAGGGCCTTAAGAGCTGCCTGGCTGTCTGTGGCTATGAGGATCCGCTTGTTGCTGTAGCCCCTCCTCGTTCCCATATACAACATGCTGTAACTCGTGCGTCGTACCACCACATCCCACAATGTGGATGCATCATTGCTCACCGATGCGCCATGACCTGACCTGACCTAATTCTGCCCAGCCAGGTCGCTCATCTCGTCTTGGCACTCACTCACCAGCCAGGAATTTACCTGTGGGCTACTTAGGGCTTTAAGGGCTGTCTGTGGCTATGAGGATCCGCTTGTTGGTGTAGCCCCTCCTTGCTCCCATATACAACATGCTGTAACTCGTACGTCGTACCACCACATCCCACAATGTGGATGCATCATTGGTCACCGATGCGGCATGACCTGACCTGACCTGACCTCATTCTGCCCAGCCAGGTCGCTCATCTCGTTTCAGCACTCACTCACCAGCCAGGAATTTACCTGTGGGCTACTTAGGGCTTTAAGGGCTGTCTGTGGCTATGAGGATCCGCTTGTTGGTGTAGCCTCACCTCGCTCCCATATACAACATGCTGTAACTCGTACGTCGTACCACCACATCCCACAATGTGGATGCATCATTGGTCACCGATGCGGTATAGATAAAATAAATCTCGAAAATATCAAAAATATCCAATATGCTGAATTTTTCCATCTTACAAGTAAGTCTCAAAAATACTGAAAATCTTCAGTATTGGACAATAAATACTGGTCCTCAAAAAGTCCGGGATCCTGGGATCTCGACATTTTTGGGTTCCAGATATCGGATACCCTGAGAGTAACACAGCCTGTATGTGTAATATCAAGTTCAAAGAGAAAATGTTATACTAATTTTGACTTTAAACTCTAGATTATACATAATTTTGAGTTTAAAGTCAAAATTTCTAGTTTAACTTCAAAATTATCAATATTTTCACCTTGTGGTTGTTTTACATATTTGTAGTTTTAAATTTATATACTTAGGTTTTAAAGTTATTATTGCCTAAAAAGATTAAATATATTTCTTTTCTATTTATAATGGTATGTGCATGTTTTTTTTTATTGTGAAAGCTTCCACCATTTTTTATCTTAGATTTTTTAAAGTAGACACAAAAACATCTTTCAGAGCGTGTTATAAGAAGTTCATCATAACTAGACATTTGGAACCTGTGTTGTGAGCACTAATTGGGGCGATCCTTCGGGTCCCGTCCATGCATCGAGAGAGTGGCATTGCCAGACGGTGCTTATGGCTCTAGGGTCCTGCCTGACCTGACCTTCCTGACTTACAGGGCTGCCTGACCTGACCTTCCTGACTTGTCCTGTAGGTCAGGAAGGTCAGTTCAGGCAGGCCCCTAGAGCAATAAGCACCGTCCGGCAATGCTGCTCTTGCAATGCATGAAATGACGGGACCCGTATACTTAAGGATCGCCACTAATAGGTACGCTTTGACAAAAATCAATTCACTACAGCACTCTTTCACCTAACGATTATTTTGAGAAGATTTAGTGCTATTAGAGTTTGAATTAAATTAAAATAGAGTGTAATTGGCCTTCCGATGAACTTAGCTTTGTTGATGTAACAATCTCTAAATCGTTTGTTAGGTTTAAAATTCTGTTGTGGCAAATAACATCTTTTAAAAATGTCTTAAATACACATAAATCAGTAAACAAGCTTTTAACTGGACTCTATGCTTAAAATTGATGTCTTTTAAACAATGCTGGGCATTGTTTTTTGTGTTGCATTTTTTAATTTTTTTTACTGAAAGCTTAATGTTAATCTATTGCAAAAAAAATCAGTATACAATATGCTGCATAATATCATTGGTATTAGAAATTGTGTGCGGATATTGAGTGGTTAATCTAGCACTCTTGTTAGTGTTTTGTTTTTCAACTCATCATAACCAGAGTGCCTCTTTTTGTTTTATTCATATGTTTATGTAACTCAAAGCTTATGTTTGATGGATTCTTTACCCTCCTAAAAGGAGATTGTTTATGTTTTTATGTTGTTCTGTGGTTAGTGTGATACAGGAGCAGTAAATTTCCAACACCATAATATTACAATTTAACCAAATTCACCATTGCTGATAATAAAAAACTCGGAGGTTGTGAAAGTTAAAATTTATAATTAATTTTACTCTGTGGTTTAAACTAGTGCTGGGAATATATCCGTTTGTGTATTCGAATATTCTTTCCGAAAGCTTCACGACTATTCCAATTATTCGAGTATTCAAATATTCGTGGAGTATTCGAATATTCGTGGCGTATTCGAATATTCGTCGAGTATTCGAATCTTCGCAGAGTATTCGAATATTCGCACAGTAATACACTCCCCTAAGCCCATGAGTGTGTCACGTTATAATTTTTTGAATCTGCCTCTGTTTCCTAGAAAATTATCTATTTAATTCTTACCTTTCAAATAATTCCGGAAATGTTTCATTGTTTATTTTAGAAAAATTAATGACGATTATAATGTCTGTTTCATTTTGCTTATCACAACAGCAGTTAGGTTTTTAGTCATATTTACGTTATTTGCAAGTACATATATAAATAAATAAATAAATCTGCATCCCGTGTATTTGCGTTTTAAGCTGATAATGTGCTTAGTTAGAAAAAAAAGGCTACATTATAATTTATAGTAAATGGTGTACATATTACATATTAGTAATTTATGATGCCAATAACGGCATTCCATTCGCCGCAGTTATCGATATAAATTTTATATTTTTTAACAGAACATTCTGTATATATTGTTACCTATTTGAATGCAACATTTCCTTCCGAGTTCAACGGTATAGCACAATTGATACTTAAAAATCATGTGTTGCTGAGTTATTAACCATTTTATCCAAGACTCAAAAGCATTCGCACGATTACACATAGACAGGACAGAACTGCCAATATTGGTGCCGGTGCTTTTGAGTAGTGCTGGGAATTTATCCGTTTGTGTATTCGAATATTCGTTCCGAAAACTTCACGACTATTCGAATTATTCGAGTATTCGAATATATTCGAGTATTCGAATATTCAAATACACACTCGTTGAAATAATTCGTATTCGAATATTCGAACTATCCGTATTCGATTCCCAGCCCTAGTTTAAACATTTTTTCCAGAAAAACAAATATTTACAATAAAATTTATTGTTCCATTTTTAACAAGAAGTTATTGGACCCGTCAGTACATATAATAATAATACATACTTTATTTCTTAAAAATGTACGATGGCCGAGTTCACCAGGCACCAACAGTTGAATAGTTTTGTCAATGTATGCGTTCACCAGTCCCACTAAGTTTCTGCTCGAACTCACCCGGTGCCGCTTTGTCAAAGCGAAATGACAGACAAACGTCATAAAATAGTGCTTAAAGTCAACAGTGCGTCCATTAGTCTCCAACCGCTCATGTGTATCAGGAGTTAGCAGATGAGCCTTTAAATTCACCTGTTGGGGGTCTCGTGAACCTGGCTATTGTCATATAAAGAAGCAAATACTTGTAAAAAAACACACGTTTATAATTTTCTCGCCCAACTGCCAAATTATTGAGTGTAATGCCACTTGAAATTTATATAAATAAATATAGTAAATCGATAATAATAAATTTAGTCCACAAAAAACATAAAACGGACAATTAAATTGGAACATTAAAATACAAAATATGATACTAATAAATTCTTTTTTCATATATTAGTCGACCAATAAACAAATGTCAAATTGTTGAAAAGTGATTTTGGTGATTTTTTGGTTTTTCCCTAGCTCCCGGAAGGTTTTGTGATGATTACATCTGTTCCTTTTGAAATGATTGAAATTTAAAATTTTCTTTTTGGAAAAAACTTCTAGTCTTCTCATTTTTTAGATAAAAAATATTATACTGAAAGTAGACTTCTCAGATATTCTCTAATTAATAATATTATTAGGGGATCTTTGATTTCACCTAAGAATTTGTAAAGAAAGTTTTGTCATATATGAAAGGAAATTTAAATATAAGTAGAAATATAATTTTCGTCACTTAAGGTCTGTTAGAGTTATATATTAATTCAAGAGCCTCAACGGTTCAGTGGTAAGAACGTGTGCCTCTGAACCGAAGGGTTATAGGTTCGATCCCAGGGTTCTCCTTTCACTTTTTCAGTACAAACTGTAACATTAACATCAACCGAGGTTGTGACATTGTATTTGAGCAAGTTAAACGTCTGTATGTTCCGCTCTTCGGAGTGGGCGTGAAGCCGTCGTTCCCGTGTCCATGCGATGTTGGGCACGTTAAAGATCCCTACCTTCCTTACAGAAAGGCAGGGGTTCAGGCAAAATTTCCAGGATAGTGAGGTGAAACTGCTCCCTGGCGTCGGTGATTGGCCATAGTTGCAGAATTAGGCTGACATTAAAGAAACAAAACACACACATACATTAATCCTTTATTTAGTCAGCGACCAATATACAGGTGTACATAAAAGTAAAATTATAACATGTCAACCTATGACAGAATAAACAACAGCAGTCAAGTAAGACAAAACTACAAAAGCAAACGCACAACTGCATTTCTAAGACACTAAATTACAAATAAGTATCACCTGTACGATATATGATCAGTCATTCATTAAAAGTAAATGCTGCTCGTCCCTATATTTAAAAACTTCAAGTGATGAACTCTCCTTGATACCATCTGGGAGTCTGTTAAATTCCGAAACCCCTCTAAAAAAGACTGAGTTTTGTAAATGAGACCTGTGGCACACGAATATTGTGTCTAAACCTAGCATTATGGTAATCAATATCTACACAAAATTTTATTTGGTTTTGTAAGTAGAGGGATGAAATACCTCTTACAATTTTGAAAATAAAAACCAGTGTTTGGTACAGGAAATACCTTCGAGAAACCGAGGGTATCAAGCCTAGCTCTAACCGATGTCATTCGGAAAAAGATAGTATAGTCCTCATGGTACGATTCCGCTGTCTGACCATTACATGCTGTTTGAATGAAAACAGTATTATTGCGCAGTATGTGAAATGTGTCAATATTAAAGCATTATAACCCAGTAGCTTACCCCACTGAGTCAGGAGAGCATCCATGTACTCTAAATTATATTTTTAATGATATGCTTTGCATGATCCTTGGATGTTAGATCCTTATCAATTATTACCCCTAAATATTGAAATTTTTCCGCCATCTGAACAGCATATCGTAGACTTGATTATGATCCACAATTGAATGGCAGATCACTCGTCATATATTTAGTTTTTGTAGTATTTACTTTTAGTGAACTGGCACAGCATTACCTATAGATATTATGTATTGAACAATTCAAAATACCTACCACGTTTTCAATTTCCCTACCAAGCCAGTACAAAACAATGTCATCAGCAAAAATATGTATTTATATCCCCCAGCCCACAATAACATCAATGAAAAGAAGGATAAGTAGTGGGCCAAGTACACTCCTCTGGGGTACCCCCTAATCATACCTTATCAACTTTGAGGATTTTTCTCCCGCTTTTACCCTCTGCTGTCTAGTAGTTAAGTATTTTGTCAACCATTTTAACGCATTATCTGCAATCCTGTTAACATACAATTTTGCCATTAGTCTTCAGTCCACTGCTTCAAGCACTTTTTCAAGATCCAGAAATACCACACATGTAATCAATCCAGCTCCCATATTAGTCTTCCAATAATTCAAGACACACTGAACAACCGTTTCACCACTGGAACCACCTCTAAAACCCGACTAGAAAACAATATTTGAGCCACTCCTACAATATCATTAATGATTATTTTTTTAATTGGTCCACAATTAACAAAAATATGGGTGAACATACATAAAAAAGTACATACATGCGAAGATAGAACCTCCCCCTTTTTTGAAGTCAGTTAAAAACTAGGAAAAGTATTGGGCCATGTACACTCCCTTGGGGTACTACCTAATCTTGCCTTATGAATTTTGAAGATTTTTCTACCACTTTCACCCACTGCTGTCTGTTAGTTAAGTAGTATGTCAACCATTTTAACACATTGTCTACAATCCTTTTTACATCCAATTTGGCTATTAGTTTTCTCCACTGTTTTAAGCGCTTTTTGGAGGTCCAGAAATACCAAACATATGATCAATCCAGCTCTCATACTTATTAGTCTTCAAATCATCCATGACACACTGAACAGCTGTTACACAACTTGAACCACCTCTAACACCAGACTGGAAAACAATGTCATCAGCAGAAATATTAATTTTACATCCTCAAGCCATTCCATCAATATCATTAATGAAAAGGGGGAAGAGTAGTGTGCCAAGTACACTCCCCTGAGGTACTTCCTGATGAAACCTTATCAACTTCGAAGATTTTTCTATCACTATTACCCTCGGATGTCTAGTCCGTCAGCCATTTTAACGCATTATGTACAATCCTGTTAACATCAAATGTTGCTATTAGTTTTCTTCAGTTCTCTGATTCAGAGCCTGTTTAAACCAATTTAAGCTCTAAGTCGCTGAATGTAAATGTCAATAAACGCAGTTTAAAAAACGTACCAAATAAAAAGCGTATATAATTTATAAAAATTTCTTACTCTAACAATAATTAGTTATACATTTATTAACTAACATTTGATCGTCAATGCTTTTTTTTAAATTAATTTGGTTACCATTGGTGAACTGCTTGGGATTTTTAAAGAAGACACTTGAATGTTGTTAGATATAATAATATAAGTTATTTTTTCCATTATCGCTGGTCTATATTTCCGCATCTACGGCCAATCACCAACGCAAGGGAGTAGTTTCACCTCACTATCCTGGAAATTTGGCCGAATCCATTCCTGTAAGGAGGATAGGGAAGTCTGTTAAATTCCAGTGCCGCTATAACAAAGACTAGGTTTTGCAAAATAAGACCGTCACTTGTGGCACACGAATATTGTCTCTAAACCTCGACTGACGAATATCTACAGAATATTATATTGTTTTGTAAGTAAATAGGTGAAATACCTCTTACAATTTGAAAATAAAAACCAGTGTTTGCTACAGGAAATACCTATGAACAAACAACCCACTAAGGGTATCGAACATAACTCCATTTGGTGTTATTCGGAAACAGGTCAGTATGATTCTGCAGTCTGGCCATTTAATTTGGGCTTTTTGAAGAAGACACTTGGATTTTGTTAGATATAATAATAGGAGTTCTCTTTTTTTCCTTTATATATATATATATATATATATATACATATATATATATATATATATATATATATATATATATATATATATATATATATATATATATATATATATATATATATATATATATATATATATATATATATATATAGCAGTTTCACCTCACTACTTTGGAAATTTTGACGAATCCATTAATGTAAGGAGGGTAGGGACATTCAACTTTGGAATTGAACCCGGGACTTCTGGGTCAAAAGGTACAAGTTTTTACCCGTGGACCATCGGGGCGGCAATAAGAGTGTTAAAAAGCACAAAATTTGAAACTGATATTTCCCAAAACAGCAGTGCAAAATATTTGATATTCGAAAACAAGAAAGGTACCTACTATGCACAGCTAGTGAAAAACCGACTATTTGAAGCCCAAAGCAACCTCTGCCAATTTTTATAATACAGAAAAATCAATTTTAAAATTGAAGCTTTTACACCTTTATTTTTATTATTATCAGCAACTGGGCTAGAATAGTTTCGTTAAATGATATTATTTTGGTGTAACCAAGCAATTTACTGCAGATATATGTACCATAAATTATGGACAGCTTATATCTTAGATATAAATGTACGTATGTTTTACTCACAATAGAACAAAATAATAGGTTCAAAATATATGACATAGCTTATGTTTTTTTATTTCTAGCAGAATTTTGCTTCATATATAAGAGCCGATTTTGCATTGTTTTACTTCTTTTATAAATGATAATGACAAACAAAAATAGGTAATTATTAATTATCTCATTTATGATCCATTAATAATGTAATTAAGTACTGAAAAAGTTCCTTAAGAATTATTTAATGGAATTGAATAAAATTTGATTTTTTCTTGTTTACTCCATTTTTATGTTTCCAATGAACCAGTTTTTGTGAGATAATTCCCTATTAATGACATTCTTTTTGATACAGGTGACCCATTATGCCATGCTCCATTTTAAATATATATATTTTTTAATCTAATGGCCGATTGTCTCTGTTTTAAACTTATAACAATTGAAACTGGTTTCAATATTGTTTTCACAGTCGTATGTCGTCTCAAATATAATGTCTTTATTTTGTTCTAGTTCCCAGAGTATATAGACATTATATATATATATATATATATATATATATATATATATATATATATATATATATATATATATATATATATATATATATATATATATGTCATTTTATTTTTTTATTTTTTTGAAATTCACAGTTTTTAATGTGAAGCTAATTTTTCTGAAAATGTACCAAATCTTCTGTTATTCGTAGAAAATTGCTTAACTATAAAAATTCAAATTTCCCAATTTTTAGAATAAATGTAGTTAATTTTGTGTTTGTATAAAGTGAATTAGTTGTATTTTTTCCTAGAAATATCTGTACATATATTGAATGTTTCAGTTAAAAATACTACATCTTATGTTCTCTATTTTTAAGTATATCGAATAACCTTAAGTTTCACGATTACAAAGAAAGCAACTTATTAATTCGACTCCCTTTATAAATGATAAGGCTTAAAATCTCTGTGGTTACGTGTATTTTCAGAAGCTATATATATATATATATATATATATATATATATATATATATATATATATATATATATATATATATATATATATATATATATATATATTGGTGGACAAAGGTGGGTAAAGGAAATATGTAAGGACACTCTAAGGCCTGAATCTGCCTACTCGTTAGAGTGGTGGACAAACGTGGGTAAAGGAAATATGTAAGGACACTCTAAGGCCTCTGAGGCCTAGGGTTGAACACACTGAGACCTCACAGACGATCTCCGGCGAGATTTGGGGAGTAGGCAGATTGAGGCCCCGTAATCGAGCTACAACAACCAAACCCACCATTGTCCACCGCTCTAAGGAGTAGGCAGATTGAAGCCTTAGAGTGTCCTTACATGTTTCCTTTACCCACCTTTGTCCACCACTCTAAGGAATAGGCAGATTGAGGCCTTAGAGTGTCCTTACATATTTCCTTTACCTCTTGAAAATGGCTCCAAAACAGGAGCCGAAACGTCGAGTTTTCATAAATTCTGGACGCGGTTCAACCCAAGAATCAAGTATGTCTCACATTAAATCCGCGGAAATCTTTCTGAACATTTATATATATATATATATATATATATATATATATATATATATATATATATATATATATATATATATATATATATATATATATATATATACATATACACAGTCGAACTTCTGTAAGTCGAATTTGAAGGGACCAGAAAATAAATTCGAGTTAAGGAAACTTCGAGTTGCAGAATATCAGAAATACCAATACCCACATTAGAAAGAAGCTTGGCGCAAATAAGCTTTCGGCGCCCTAGCTGATGGAATTGAAAGTATTTTCAGACAAAATTCTAAAACGTTATTTATAGTTTACTTGCGTCACATTACAGTTAAAAAAAAAACAAGAATTATTAAGAACTCACCATAGATTTATATATCTCTGTTAAATTTGTTAAAAAAGTCTATTATCTCTTTCTGTAATTTTCGGCTAAATTTGTCCTTTACACAAAATGTTTCGACGAAAAGTACACTTAAACTAATAAAGATGTTTTTTACATTTTCTTGAAAAAGTCTTTATTTTTGAGTGTACGCTTCGATTGAATTTGTCCCTAATAATAAATTTTTCCACCGCACTCAAACTACTGAAGATGTCTTCTGATACACTGTCTTTGCTCTCTAGATATTGCCTTAAGGTGTCAATTGAGGTATGAACCTCCTGCAAGGATGGTGGATCGTTAGGCTCGTTTTCGTCATCCTCAGAATCTTCGTTTTTTTGGTCTTGTTCTGTTGTCGTGTGCAAAACACTTGTCACAATGTCATCATCACTAGGGTAACTTGGTATTTCCACATCAACATTAACATAATCAACAAAGTCAAGCTCTACACCATTAGTCATTGCATTTTCCACATAGCCTTCAGTTGCCCTAAGGGGATGTCATCCGTGTCATTCCAAGCTTCAGCTTCACATGACTCATATTCTGCTCTGACGAATCCAGCCTTTCTTAAACAATCAGCAATGGTTTCTGACTTGACATCTATTGACCAACAACTGCTCAGTTCTCTAATTGCACCAAGAATTGTAATTTTAACAGTTTGTCCACTGTCCGTACAAGATGTTACTTTAAACAACATTCTTCTGCTGTAATGCTGCTTAAGGTTTTGGATGATTCCTGGTCCATAGGTTGCAAAACCGAAGGCATGTTGGGTGGAAAATATACAATACATATATGGGATAGACTGTTAATATTTTTGGGATGAGCTGGACAGTTGTCAACAAATCACAACATTTTTCTATTCTGTTGAGCAATTTTTCTGTTTAGTTCGACAAGCCACTCTAAGTCGCCGGTCATTCATTCCCTGCTGTTGCTTTCATAATTAACTTCTAACGATTTTATGCCCTTAAAACACTGTGGATTTTTGCTCTTCCCAATCACTTCCCCAACTTTTCAGACCCCGTCATGTTTGAAGCGACCATTATTGTTAGTCGTTCTTTGCTACGCTTTCCACTGTGACACTTTTCATTTTTAGAAGCCAATGTTTTATTCGGTAAGCACTTAAAAAATAGACTGGTTTCAACAGCATATAAAATGTCATTGATTCAGTAAAACAGTATTCTTCCAGTCAGTCGCCGATTGTTCTTAACATCACCACATTCCCCACAAACAACTTTTTGAATAATATTATGACGTTGTTTAAACTTATCCTCGTTAAAAAATTATGGGGTCCAAATCTGGTTGCAAATTCTTGAGCTTTTTGTCTGATAATTGGCCCAGACAACGCTAAATTTTGATCGCGGGCAGCAGTGATCAACTGTCAACATCAGCGTATACACAGGCCTTCTTTTTCAAGAGGAAATTACACCATTTTCCTTCGAGCCATGTTCAAGTTTGTCATGGTTCTTCAGAATTGTCGATAGTGTTTTTTTTTCTCCTTTAGGGCTCGTCCGCGTCTTTGCCGCCCCGTTAGCACCGCAGCCTTTGGCTTATTGTGCATGCCCTTTGTCTTTTCTACTCCACCAATTACAAAATCACTGCGTCTTGAACTAGTCTGCACAGCAATTGGTAGGGTGAAGTTTTATATTGCTTTGTCTCCGGTCTAGGCTGTCCGTAGATCAGTTGTCTTTTGCGGTCCAGGGCTTTACACTAGCACAAGATGTGCTGGGCTGATTCCTCCCCCTCGAAGCAGAGTCTGCATGCCAGGTTCACCTCGAACCACCCCATTTTATGCAGGTGTCTCTTGACGGCCATGTGTCCCATCAAGAGTCCTGTTACGTTTATGAGCTGTCCTCTGCTAAGATTTAGCAGCTCCACAGCTCTTTTTGAACTGGGTTCCTCAATTACTGACTTCCCATGTCTGAGGTCTGGACAGTCTGCCCAGTACACCTTGTGTCTGAGTATGGGTCGCTCATCTCGTCTCGGCATTCACTTACCAGCCTGGCATTTACCCGTTGGCTACTTAGGGCCTTAGGGCTGCCTGGATATGAGGATCCGCTTGTTGAGGTAGCCCCTCCTCTTGTTCTCCCGCACACAGTGCAGGATGGCGTACATTTCGGCCTGAAAGACCGTTGCATGGACTCTGAGGGAAGTACTATGACTTACCCTCGGTCCTTCAGAATAAACACCTGCCCCCGTCCCACGTTCCCCACGGATTTCTGTTTGGTGGAATACCAAATTTTTTGCGATATCATTTTTCTTAAAAAGACCCTTATCTAATCTTATCCTATTTAGTTTTTCTTGCACTGACAGGCATTTTATCTTTTTATTATTGCTCATGGCAAATTGGAACGGATATTAAAATTATCTATGTAATATAAAATAAAGATACTGGGCTAGATGATGTCGCGATACCGAACTAAAAGAAGTGGAGCGCAAATCAAGTTTAGAGAGAGCTGGCATAGATACATAAAATGTTTCAAAGTTAAAGATGGTCAGAAGTAGGTATTGGGTTCCTTAACTAATTTCCACATACCTAATGCATTATTATTGTAATGTCAGAAGTAGAACATCTGTTTTTTACTACATGCTGTCCGAATATCCGACCCTAGCAGAGTGTATAATAGAAAGGAAGTCGTAAATATTAATTGCCTTAGATTTATGAAGGTTGTGTTTCGCGTTTTCTAGAATCAACTTCTGACAAGATACTGACTTATAGAGATGTTTTGTGCAATCAAAAATAGTTTGAGTACCCAAATTTTCTTCGATTCTCAGAAATATTCGAGATATAGAATATTCGACTTACAGATATTAAATACCACTAAAATATGTTCAAAATTCAATGTTCATAGTAAAAAATTCGAGTTATAAAAGACTTGGAGAAGTTCCAGTTATAGAAGCTCCATTGTATATATATATATATATATATATATATATATATATATATATATATATATATATATATATATATATATATATATATATATATATATATATATATATATATATATATATATATATATATATATATATATATATAGTATTCTAACAAATGATAAGGCTTTGTGGTCTCCTGTATTTTCAGAAGCTATAGTATTCTATTTACCATTCTTCTGATTTTATGAGAAATACCGATTTGATGTTTTTTGAAAGTCAAAATATACTAAATTAAAAAAAATGCAGACTATCAATTATTCATCCATTTTTATGGTATTGGTGAAAAGTTTAAAAAACATTGTTTAGATTATAAGTTTTAATTTTTTTTTGTTTTTGGTTTTTTTAATTTTTTTTAAAAATGTTTTTAGTTGTCATTAGTTTATTTCATACCGATTACAGTATTGCATAGAAGAAATATATAATTTAAGTTTTCAACAGAGCATAAGATCTAATTGGCGAAATAAAATATTAGTTTTGAAACTTTAAACTTTTAATCAATCGTTTTTAACATGTTCCGTTTATTCAAATAATCGTAATTTGAGTAACAGTCAAGTGAATATTGTCCATGTTTGTATTTTTTTCTCATAAATGTATTTTAACTGTTTTCATTATTAAAGCTATTTTAATTTTTTACTTCTTTTCGTACTATTAACATCAAACATTGCTTTGAGTGACAACCAACTGAATATTCCTCATGAATAATTTTACTATAATAGTAGGAGTAAAGATCTGCATATGTTATTACATTATTCAAGTATTTCGATTATACAGGGTGTTTCACGGCCGTCATTATACGCTCTAGTGTTGCAGAAAATGGAAGAAAGATTTTTCAATTAAACTGAAATTAGTTATATTATCACTGTCCTGTTAGTGCAGTCAACAAATAGGTACATAAAAGGGCATTAGTTCCTAAGTTTGGCATACTAATCAATACTCTAAATTTTTGACCCTATTGAAAAATGACTTTTGCTAATATTTCATATTACGTGAGATACATAAGTAATTATTTTTACTAGAAATATAAACCCAAAAGTCTTTTTTTTACTTTATGTGTTACTTTTTTCTTCGTTGGATAACAACATATTTTTTCACAATTCTCCAAAAATGTAAGTTGCTATAGATACTTTTGTCATATTGTTTTTTTTAGAGATAAAAAACTTTAAAATGAAATAAAACATATAAAAATCGCGATAGGAACCATGATATTGGCTTTAATTGAGAGAGAATTTTATGTCATTGTTAGTGAATTTTTATTTAAAAAAAATATTAATAAAAATTCACTAATAGAGAGGTATCGATGGTGAGACTGCAGAAATGTTTTCAAGTGAGCGCGAACTAGGACCCCTAGAACCCATATCCAGGGTCAGTTTAAATTTTTATATTATCTTATAATCATAGTTAAAAAAAACTCCCACCATTTTATTCCCACCACTTTATCCATTTAAAAAAAATAGCAACCCTACATTTTTTCATCACAATTCGATAAATCACATTTCTCTGAATGCGGAGATACCCCATATGTATGGTCTAATATTACAGTTTTCAATACAGGGTGGAAATTTAATACCGGAATATTAAAACTAAACAGTTTACCCTGAAATTCAAATTTCGACAATAAACTTAATAAAAACGCCCTTTTCTTATAATAAATTTTCAAAATGTTCTCCATTCACTTGCACACAACGAAATAATCTGCTCTGGAATTCTTTCCTAACTCTGTTCAACACGTCAGGCGTTATATTCCTAATTTCTGTTGTTATTTTCATTTTCAAATCACCTAAATCAGCAAGTTGTGTTTTTAAGGTATTCCCATAAAAAGAAATCAAGAGGTGTAAGATCTGGTGATCTAGCAGGCCATTCTACGAAACCTCTTCGTCCAATCCATCTTTGTGGAAAGACTTCGTGTAGATACTCCCGTACTTGACAGCAAAGTGGGGCGGTGCACCGTCTTGTGGAAACCATATCCTTTCATGGGGAATATTAGGTTCCATTACATTTGGATACAATTTTGCTAACATTGGGACAACCTTTTCTCTTAGCATTTCTAAATATCTTGGACCATTTAGATTTTCTATAAAATCAAGTCCAACTACGTGATCACCAATGATATGAGCCCAAACGTTCAACTTCTGAGTAAGCTGAGTGTGTGTTTGTCGCATCCAGTGGGTGTTTTCGGCAGCCTAGTATCTGCAATTTTGTCTGTTTACATCGCCATTCAAAATAAATGTTGCTTTATCGAAAAACAGAACGTCAGCAGAAGAAATAACATTTCTATGTAACATGTCCAGCAGTTGTTCACAAAATTGCAGTCTTCTATCAGACTTACCGTCAATCAACTCTTGAACGTGTTGTAGTTTATAGGGATACATTTTTCGTTTTTGAGACATCTTAAAACTGTTAATTGACTAACACCATTTTCACGTGCAACTTAATGGGTTCTCCTTCTAAGCCAATAAAATATTGAGTTTTACATCTTCTTCAACAAACATGGGTCTCCTAGGCAGTGGTTTAACATGTTTATAATCACGAAACTGTGAATGTATCTTAGACACAGTTCCCTGGGTTAGTGGGGACAAATCTTGATGTTTTTCTTTAAATAGGTTAACAACTTGTGCCTGTGTTCTACACATATCACCATACCCAATCATCATTAATATTTCTGTTCGAAGAGTTTCAGTTAAATATCACATTATTAGACCAAAAATTAATTGAAATTATCAGAACAAAATTACGACTAATTTATTAGGAGACCGTGCATTCAACACAATACACCACAAAATAAAACAGAACTGTTAAATTTCACCTTTCACACTGCAAAAATTGGTAGCTAATAAGAAACGATTAATGATACCAAGTACGTTTTAGATAAAAGACAAGATAAGAAATTTAAGATAAGAGTCAGTAAAGAATTCCAGAGCAGATTATTTCGTTGTGTGCAAGTGAATGGAGAAGATTTTGAACATTTATTATAAGAAAAGGACGTTTTTATTACGTTTATTTTCGAAATTTGAATTTCAGGGTAAACTGTTTACTTTTAATATTCAGGTATTAAATTTCCACCCTGTATTGAAAACTGTAATATCTCCGCATTCAGAAAAGTGTGATCCATTGATATATATCAGAAACTACTGATTTTAGTAATCAAGTAACTTGCGTTTTTTTGGCTAAGAAATTGTGATTTGAAAAACGAAAGAAGTCAGGATCATTTTTAAAAGAAAAACTGCACAACCACACTCTAAAAGAAACATTCCAAATGATGCAAATTAATTGTTTAACACTGATAATGCAACACACTTTAATTTTTAGATTATCTTTCTCCCAGATTCTTTACCAACATTATAGCTTAACACCGAATTTGTGACATACCCTGTATTTTAGTAGGAAACTCGGTATCTTACTAAGAATGATTAGAAGGTAAGAAATATCTACTATTGTTAAGATTTTGATATACTGTTTAGATAATAAGAATCATCTTCACGTTTCATTTTGTAAATATTTCACCTCCTCTTTTTAAGTATGTTTTTTAATAACAAGCAAAATGCATCTTATGATTTATAGTTTTTTTGTTTCGTATGTAGTTAAAGATTTTATACCTTTTTTTTTCTATTTTATAAAAATTATGTGTTTCTTCAGTTGAAAATAGAAATATAAATGACACCAGGTGTATTCTTTCGAACTGATTTGTACGTATAATATGCTTTTTAATTAGTAGAAGCCAAATATGTTATAATTAAAAAATGATTTTTATTAGGTATGTAGTATATTAGCTTTAAAAGTCGAATATAAAGGAAATAAATGAGAAATATACTTACCACCCATTGAGGCATGTTTCTCGCAAGCCTTAGACGAGTCGATGGGTTAGATATAGCCATTGGCCTCCATTTGTTATCGTTTTTACTCTGAAATGTAAACTAAGGTCACTAATTTTTTTTATTTATAACATTATAAGTTTTACATTTATCACAATAAATATTTTTCGAACATACTTGTGTTATTTTTTCTTTTCTTTATAATACAAAACACGCAACCAACATTTAAATTATGATGTTACCACAAAAGTAATGCAAAGTTTATGTCGTCAAAGACATTATCATGAGAGGTAGATAAAATTCATGTGTGAGATTAATAGTAGTAGTAGCAGTGGTGGGGAGGCTAATGCCAGGCAAGTAAACCACAACGGGCCCTTTTTGCTAACCCCAGCAACCATGCCCTACTCTTTCTCCGTTCCGTCACCAAACCTTCTCGACCTCGAAATAAAGGCCATGACGGTCTTCCATGGGACGGAACTTACCTGGCTCCTCTGCAGAGTCCTCGAATCGAACAATTCTGTTCGAAGACTCCCAAACGTTTCTTCAGTCTCGCCGCATTCCTGGCAAATGGGATCCCTCTCGACACTTACCAATGTAAGGTATCTTCTTAGAGCACAGTGGCCTGTCAGCACCCCAACGATGCGGCGAAGCGCAGAACGTCTCCTACCGAGAAGTCAGACAGTCTTGTCTCTGTCCGACCCCTCCACGAAGTCCCTCGCCTGTCTACAGCCGCCGACCGACCTCCAGTGCATCTCCATGGCCCCCTCAGTCCACCTATCTAGAGCGTCAGAGACCACCCTCCTACTGATACCTATAGCAGGCTCCGGGCCACAGAACGGCCGCTGGGAACCAAACCTTGCGAGATCATTCGCCACTTCATTCCCCGCGACGGCACAGTGTTCCCGAACCCACACAAGTTGCACCTACTTTGTCCTGGACAGTTCCGCAAGAGTGTCAGCGCACTCCTGAACCAGCGTTGGCCTAATTCTGGTCGAGCAGACTGCCCAGAGAACCGCCTGACTATCTGAGCAAATGCATACACATTTCTCAGGCTCATCCTCACATCCTGTCGATTAGCTACATCCAGGATAGCGTACACCTCCGTTTTGAAAGCCGTAGTATATGCGCCCAGAGCATAACTCTCGCGCACCCCCATCCATATTCCCGTCCCGAAGGATTGCTGCTCCTCCAGCCGTGATCCGTCGGTAAAACCGACCAGGCTTGCAGGCAGGAATGCAACGCCATTTTCCATCCACTGATCCCTACTGGTTATTTTGAGGGTGTATGTCCTAGTCAGCCTAATATTCTAAAATTGGGATTTCCGTTTCCACCTCCTTGGCAACTCTTCCATATCCTGTTATTGCCCCCTCTCCGCACCAGTTTCCAGAGTCTCGCATTCTGAGATGCGACGCCATAACCTCCCTTCTGATGCAGATAGTGGTGTGCGGTCCATGGAAGCAAGGGAAGCATTGTTTACCTTAAAATAACTACTACATACCTAAACCGCATTATTTAAAATCCCTTTTGTATTTTAAATATTAAATTTCAAATTCTGAAACTAATTTAATTATTAAAATTTTTATTTCGCAAGCTCATACACATAATTATTTATTATGCAGCATACTGTATTTGTATATACGCTCCTAGCAAGGTGAATGCGACCGATTGCGGACAGCATGAACCTGATCTTATACTACGAGTGGATGCATGCAATGACTTCAGTTAAATACACGTAGTCAGC
This sequence comes from Tillus elongatus, assembly GCA_964006375.1. Taxonomy (NCBI): domain Eukaryota; kingdom Metazoa; phylum Arthropoda; class Insecta; order Coleoptera; family Cleridae; genus Tillus; species Tillus elongatus. The sequence continues at coordinate 17,172,869 of OZ023265.1, read as the reverse complement.
GGGCAACTTTATAAAATAAACCTCGGCTCGGCGCGATGTACGCATGTTTTTAGAACGTATTGTACTACGAAGACCGGGTGCGCGTTCAAAGCGAATGTGCCTGATTATTTCGTATATATAAGCAGTCCAGTAAGTTAAATACATTGGCATTATATGATTATTAATATGGCTGCAAGTAGATCAGCTTTTAACAGTGGTGACGGTGGGGGTGGGGATTTACAAATTTTACAAACAAGTGGTAATAATAACTGTGATTGTATTGTATGTTTTTTGATAACTAAAGGATTTTCAGCCTTACTGTTTGCTGAAAAACTTGCTATTATTAATATAGGTAGGCCGAAACCTACTATAAAAAACTTAAATACAAGAATTAAAACATGCACCTATTCGACATTTCCACGCGGAAAAAACTCATAAACAATATGAATGGTTAACGGGTTGTGAAAACAGGAATACACTGTTTTGTTGGTCTTGTAGTCTATTTGTGACTGAAAAGGGGTTGTGGAATAAAAGTGGGTTTTCCGACTTGAATAATCTACATAAACTAGTACAAAGACATGTTATGTCTAAAGCGCATTTACAGACCATTTTAAAATCAAGTGTCTTTGGAAAAACGCGAATTGAATACGTCGTTGACAAGCAGATTGAAATTCATCGCCAACACAATGAACTGGTTGATAAAAACAGAAACATATTAAAAAGACTTATTGATGCTATGTGTTTTCTTGGTCGCAGCATGAATTGGGCTTCAGGGGTCATGAGGAAACAACTACATCTGCAAATAGAGGAAACTTTCAAGACCAAGTTTCTTTAATAGCCAAATACGACATTTGTTTAAAAAATCACTTGGAACAGTCTAACGTTTTTCGCGGGACATATAATCGCATTCAGAATGATTTAATTTCGGCTGCTGCCACTATTATTTTGAACAGAATTAAATCTGAAACTAACAGACTCGTTTCATTGCTATTGTTCTAGATGAAACAATCGATGTAACTAATTTAAGTCAACTATCTGCAGTAATACGCTACGTAAAAATGGATGGGAGTGTACAAGAAATATTTTAGGCTTTAAAAATGTGCCCAAATCTATGATGGGGCTGCTGTTATAACCGGACGTTTAGGAGGTCTTCAAGTAAAGTGCGGGAAACGTTCTCCATTGCTCTATTTGTACACTGTTGTGCTCATAAATTAAATTTAATTTTATCCCAATCTATAAATCATATTAAAGAATGTAGTGTTAAATGGCTGCTTTTGTTTCCAAATCTACGAAGCGCACACAAGCCTTAGACCCAATTGTTAAAAAACGTTTACCCAAAGTAGCTGCAACCCGATGGAACTACAACGGCAGGGTTGTGTTAACTGTATTTGAACACCGTGAATCGTTAGGTGATTGAACTTTTTGAAAACATCATGGAAAATAGCAAAAATTGGGACGCAGAAACAATAAATAGTTCTAGAGGATTTTTGGATGGTTTGAAAGGAGACTTTAATTTTTTACCTAATATATTTTCGGAAATATTTCCGTTTTCAGATAATGCATTTAACATATTGCAATGTAAAATAAATGACATTGGTTTTTGCCTGAAAAAAATTAGTGAATTTAAATCCATTATGATTCAAAAAAGAGTGAATTTAAATCCATTATGATTCAAAAAAGGAATGAATTTGATAAGTTCTGGGAAAAAAACAATTGAATTAGGAGAAGTGGAGCCACGAAGAAAGCGTCTCAGCAATGATAATGTGGCAGACCTTCAAACTTTTTACCGCCACCTTTTCTACGAAATTAAAGATCAAATTCAGCAGCAAATTAACTGCAGATTTGATCACCTCAGTGAACTGAAATTTCTTGAATTGTGTAATTTTGGAGGATTTAAAGGGATACCTTTCCCAGAAGATTCATTCAAATCACTATTTAACCACTGGACATTATTTTGACAAAGCCTTATTACGATCAGAACTTACAGTCATTTATGAACCCGATGTTATTGACACAAAAACTTACGCTAGTGAACTTTTAACTTTCTTAAAACAATCAACATTGGAAAATGCATATTCTGAAGTGTTCAAATTATGTGAATTAGTATTAACAAGTCCTGCTACTAGTGCGTCTGTAGAACGAAATTTTTCTACATTGAAACGTATCAAGAGTTTTGTTAGAAATTCAACAGGACAGGAAAGACTTTCTCAAATTTCAATTTTGTCAGTTGAAAATAAACTCGTCCAGGAAATGTCCCAGAATCCACAGTTACATGACGACATTATTAACGAATTTTCCAAAAACAACAGGAGAATTGAGTTACACTATAAATAGGTAAGTTTCTGGGAATTGCTTCCCTTATTTCAAATGTCACCGCACGCCCCTGCGTTAGATTGTTAAGATATTTTCTGCAGGTACGTAGAGGTAGGTATATATAATCTGCTCGTGTATTTTATTTCACATGTTATTATGTTTAATTCTTAACGAAATTTTGTTTTTGATTTCCTAATTGCTCATTCAAATAGTGATCTGAATAAACTTGTTTCCGCTATATATTATGATATATAAATATAATATTCAGTGACGTCTGTGTTATATTTAGAGTAAGTAGGCAGTTAAAACAGCATTCTATATAACGTCCAAAAGGAATGGCAAATAGTTCTTCATTGCAGTTAATGCAAACACAAAGAACAAAATGAGGACAAACTATAATCATTAAAGTCTCAACCTAGATTTAATTTTAAATTGCATCAGCAGAGAATACAGAGTACAGAGGTATCTATGTAATATAAACTAAAGCTCAAGTGTTTCGTAAAACAAAACATTCACTAATGAGGTTATATATATATATATATATATATATATATATATATATATATATATATATATATATATATATATATATATATATATATATTACTTAAAAAGTTGTGGGAAAGCCGTCAGTTGCAAAATAAATCTTTATTAAATGCCCAGCTTTCGGAAAAGTTTATTCCATTCTCAAGGATATAACGCGAGTTTTACTTTAACAAATTATGGAATAACAAACATGAAAAAAAAACAAGCTTTTTTGTTTGTTATTCCATGCTTTTTTAAAGTAAAACTCGCGTTATATCCTTGAGAATGGAATAAACTTTTCCGAAATCTAGGCATTTAATAAAAGTTTTTATTTTACAACTGACGGCTTTCCCACAATTTTAAAATTTTTTTAAGTAAATAACAATATTACCGTCACAAAAACTGAGTAATATATATATATATATATATATATATATATATATATATATATATATATATATATATATATATATATATATATATATCAGGGATGTTGCGAATATTCGCATCCGCATCCGCAATTGCGGAGCTTCCGTATCGATTTGGACATCTGCATCCGTATCCGCATCCGCCAAAATCAATGCGAATGTTCATGCGGATGCAGATGTAGCACAGATCGCGACAAGAAAGAAATTAGACTTGCATGCACCCAGAAGAGTTTAGGTCCTTTGAAAGCTTAAGTAAAGAAAAGCAATTGCAGAATATAAAAATGAACGCAGGTAAGTTTCATCATAAAAAATGTTAATTAGTCTTCCCTTATGCTTTCATTTTGATCCGATTTTGATGGTTTTTTTTTACTTTCGAGCGGACCGAGAAAGGTAAATATTGTCATCGTAAAAAAAGTTTTCTTAACTTTATTAAAAATGTATTTTATATCACTGGTACATCCAAAAAATCAAATTTCCCAAAAACGTCCGTCCCTCACGCTTTGCCTAGCGACTAAAGCCCTGGTCCGATTTACATCAAATTTTGAACTTAAGAGTTGTAGCCTAATTCATCGAAGGATTCTGAGTGATTTCTTGCTGAATCTCATTTTAAGGGTAACTGCTATACACCAAAAATTTTTAAAAAATGTCATTTTCTCAAAACGGCTCTAACGATTTTAATAAAACTTTTCACGTGGTAGAGTGTCCTAGCCTGTTACCTTAAGGCAATACCCATTGATCTGACAAAATAAATATTAATTTATGTGTCTATTTTTTTAGATAAAATTATCACTCCTCTACAAGAAGCGAAGAAACAGCTCTCATTGGAGGAAGTAGTAGTAGTAGTAAATGCGCGACGACATTCGACGGCCGTTACACTGGTGACATAATTTCCAAAAAATTTTAAACGATGCTTTCTGAATGGAATATTAAAAAATACCAAGTCCATTATCTAATTCGAGACGAAGGATCTAATATGAAAAGAGCTGTGCGATTATCAGCATTGAATGATATAGATTGTACAGTTCAGAAGATACAGTTTGCTATTCGCAGTTGTTTAGATTCGCAAGAAAATATAAAAATAGTCAAAAAAAATGTAAGAAAATTTCGACTCATTTCAATTATTCAACTATCGCTCAGAAGCAACTGCAAGCAATTCAGGAGAGACTAGATCAACCTCATATCAAAGTGTTACAAGATTGTATAACGCGATGGAACAGTACGTGTTACATGTTCAAGCGTTTTTTAAATGTAAAGGATGCCCTAAGTATTTACATCAATGACAGCGAGATGATCGCTATTTTGCCAGAAGAGTGGAAACTCATCGAAAGTTGTATTGAGTTAATGAATTCTTTTGAGGAAGCCACACGGCAACTAAGCAGCTCTCATGCCTTTATTTCATCTGCAACTCCAATAATTCAAATGCTTGAAAAAAATTTCATGACTATTTAACAAGATCACCCGATTTTGATTCAATTCGACAGGCCGTCCCACCCTGAAAAATGAACTGTCAACAAAGTTATCAAGCTTAATAGAGAACATACGTAGACCCTCGCTATAAGCACAAGTTTTTTACATCAGTGACTGAGGAAAAGATTAAAGAAGACATTTTAACTTTGATGAAGAGAAATGCTGAGAATGACGTTTCCGGTTCTCTTACTTCCGAATCGGGCTAAAAGAATGAGAATGGCAGATTCGCCGGAAAAAAATACGGAACAACTAGGATCAGGGACGTCCGGTTTGGTCAGAGAGCCATGCTTAAAAAACGATCTCGCTATGATGTTGGATTCGTCAAATGAAGATGAGAGCCAAGAAACGCCAGAAAATGGTAGCGCTGAAGCTGTACGCAAAATGCAATTACTTTCTTACCGCAGTAAAAAGAGGGTCAATGTAGATGAAAATCCTCTTAAATGGTGGAGCATTCGTCCAGAAGAATTGAAACTATTATCACCAATAGCACGCAGATTTTTTCGACACCACCAGGCAGTGTTCCTAGCGAAAAATTGTTCAGTAGCGGGGGTTTAATTTACAAACCTCTGCGCAACAGACTTCACCCCGAAAAAGCGGTATTATTACTTTTAATTAAATATAATGCTCCAATTTTTAACTTTTCATACTAAACATTTAATAAAAATATTAAAAATTACTCTTATTATTTTATTTCTGCGCCCGTGGTTTCTTTTTTTTTTTAATAAAATATCTTCAGATCCGCATCCGCATCCGCATCCGCGGATGTGAGCCTCCAAAAATCCGCATCCGCGTCTGCGGATGTGAAAAAATCTGCATCCGCAACATCCCTGATATATATATATATATATATATATATATATATATATATATATATATATATATATATATATATATATATATATATATATATATATAGTGCGCGTTGACAACTAGCACCACCAGTGGTGACACAATATAACCAACAACAGCTGTTTCATCCATCTTCTAATGGATTCAGTGTTAGTTTTGCACACGGATAAAGTGTGTAATATATTGGAAAGAAATTCTAAATCTGAAAGTAATTTGTTGTGCTGTTGACTGCTATAATAATGAGAAATCATGTGATGGTAGAAGCATCAGCTTCTACTATAAAAAATACGAGCCAAACCCATATTTAATTATTTCGTTCATTTCTCACTGGAACGGATTCGTTGCACGTAATTTTTTTAAACAAACCGCCTTATTTACGAGAGTTGTTACTACAGTGGCTAAATATTATAACGTGCTAATTAATTTAGCTGTACATCTAGCAGCTGTACATTAAAGTTTCTTGGTAGGTGCCTATGCTTAATTTGAGTGTTAAATGTATAATAAGTGAATATAACATTTGTGTATCCAAGTTTGTATATAATATGATATACAATTAATGTAGCATACATATAACCATGTAATGTATCAGTTACATATATGCGAGAGCATCTAACTATATATATATATATATATATATATATATATATATATATATATATATATGTTCAGAAAGATTTCCGCGGTCTTTAATGTGAGACATGCTTGGTTCTCGGGTTAAACCGCGTCCAGAATTATTGAAACTCGACGTTTCGGCTCCTGTTTTGGAGCTATTTTCAAGAGGTAAAGGAAATATGTAAGGACACTCCAAGGCCTCAATCTGCCTACTCCTTAGAGCGGTGGATAAAGGTAGGTTGGGTTGTTGTAGCTCGATTACGGGGCCTCAATCTGCCTACTCCCCAAATCTCGCCGGAGATCGTCTGTGAGGTCTCAGTGTGTTCAACCCTAGGCCTCAGAGAGATCTGGCAGTTCGTTGCAAGTCTTGTCTTATATAAAATATAGACGGAACGACATATATAAGACAAGACTTGCAACGAACTGCCAGATCTCTCTGAGGCCTAGGGTTGAACACACTGAGACCTCACAGACGATTACCGGCGAGATTTGGGGAGTAGGCAGATTGAGGCCCCGTAATCGAGCTACAACAACCCAACCTACCTTTATCCACCGCTCTAAGGAGTAGGCAGATTGAGGCCTTAGAGTGTCCTTACATATTTCCTTTACCTACCTTTGTCCACCACTCTAAGGGGTAGGCAGATTGAGGCCTTAGAGTGTCCTTACATATTTCCTTTACCCACCTTTGTCCATCACTCTAAGGAGTAGGCAGATTGAGGCCTTAGAGTGTCCTTACATATTTCCTTTACCCACCTTTGTCCATCACTCTAAGGAGTAGGCAGATTGAGGCCTTAGAGTGTCCTTACATATTTCCTTTACCTCTTGAAAATGGCTCCAAAACAGGAGCCGAAACGTCGAGTTTCCATAAATTCTGGACGCAGTTTAACCCGAGAACCAAGCATGTCTCATATATATATATATATATATATATATATATATATATATATATATATATATATATATATATATATATATATATATATATATACATATATATATATATATATATATATATATATATATATATATATATATATATAATATACAATTAATGTAGCCTACATATAACCGTGTAATGTATCAGTTACATATATGCGAGAGCATCTAGCTGCTGACATTTCTGATATCAATTATGTTACATGAAAGTTACTTGATACATAACCTAAGCTATTGAAATACCAAGTTTTATGCAACATTTATGTATCTGATTTGTCACTGTGTTTGCTGGGATATATATATATATATATATATATATATATATATATATATATATATATATATATATATATATATATATATATATATATATTGTGGCGGTGGTTCCGACCGCAGTGTTTTAGTCAACACTACCCTATGTTTCTCTTGACAGCTAAAACGTTGCGTTACGTTATTCGACAGCAAGCTGTCCAGAACTACTATATAAGAGACACCAGGGATCTCTCTCGCTCTCTCCTCGCTACTAACCGACACAGTGAAGATACGTCTCTCCACGCTCGGTCAGTTATCTGTTATGTGCTGTCTGTGATTGTTTTATAGTTAAATGTATAGTTTATTCAGTTAGTGAAATAATAAAGTATATTAAATGTTTACGTATGGATTTAATATCAACAAGTGCAATTAACATCCATATTGGTGACCCCGTGCCGCAAGCCGAAGATGCCCAGCCTGATGTTCCAGCCGACGTCGCTTAACTTCCACGCACGTGCTCATGCCTACAGAAAAGCCTACAGAAAACTAATATCTAAACAGGTCAGTCTTTTCTAATTTAAAAATTATCTGATTTTTTTCACAATGGCCGAAGATTCTTCAAGCAGCAATATCATGGCAAGGGTTGCAATAAAATTACCTCCTATATGGAGACGTAACGTGAAAATCTGGCAAATGCAGGTTGACGCCCAGTTTGATATATCGCAGATCAGTTCTGAAAAGACAAAATTCAGTCATGTACTCGCTATACTCGATCCTGATGTCGCAGAGTCAATTTCAGATTTTTTAACCCAACCATTATCATCAACCCCCTATTCAGATCTAATGAAACGTCTTTTATTAGAATTTGAAGAGTCCGATAGTCGCAAACTAAATAAACTTTTAACACAATTAGAATTAGGCGACAGAAAACCATCGCAACTTTTACGCGAAATGAAGTTTTTAGCCGGTAGTCAGATTGGAGAAAATTTCCTTAAAATTTTATTTCTACAACGTTTACCAGTCAACGTTCGTTCAATTTTGGCTTTGAGCAACGATTCTCTGGAAAATTTGTCGGTTACAGCAGACAAAATCGTGGAATTTTCCAGAGATAAATACAACGTGGCTGAAATTCAGTCACGCGAGCCCGACAAGCTAGCCAAGTTAGAAGCGCAATTAGAGAAGCTAACAGCATCAGTCAACGAATTGCGAACGCGTTCCCGATCTACCTCCCGAGAAAGACCCAAGCTTTCTCGAAACTCCATAACCGCAAATTCCTCAACCTCCACGTGTTGGTATCATGAACGATTTGGCAACAAGGCCAAACGTTGCATCCAACCTTGCAATTTCAAAGCAAAACATGTGTCGGAAAACTAATAAGGCACTCCCTCCACGCGGCAGGAGACGAGAGCCACCTAACACGCCGCCTTTTTATTTTTGATAGACGCTCCAATATGAAATTTCTAATCGACTCTGGAGCGGATATTTCAGTTATTCCACCCACTCACGACCAACGGAAATTTCAATCGAAACGTACCTTGTATGCTGCAAACGGGACCCCTATTCATACCTATGGCGAACAACTATTAGATTTGGATCTAGGTTTACGCCGTAGGTTCTGCTGGCCCTTCACACTTGCCGATATCAAGCAACCAATTATAGGCGCTGATTTTCTAGCAGAGTTTGCTTTACTTGTAGATATGAAACATAGACGTTTAATCGATACAAAGACAAACCTCTCTAAGACCGGTGCTAACCCACCACCAGGATTTAATTCTAAAATTCATCTCGTAGACCCGACACACCAGTACTTCAAATTGCTACAACAATTTCCTGACCTGTTTAAGGAAACTTCTTCTAGCAACCTTCCAGAGGTTGAGTTCTTCCATACTATAAGTACGGAAGGACCACCTGTCACTGCAAAAGCTAGAAGATTGCCCCCGGAAAAGCTAGCTCAAGCAAAGCTAGAATTCCAGCACATGATGGACTTGGGAATTTGTAGACCCTCCAAAAGTCCATGGTCAAGCCCCCTCCACATGGTGCAAAAAAAGGATGGCTCATGGAGACCATGTGGGGATTACCGAGCACTAAACGCTAAAACAATCCCAGACAAATATCCCATTCCAAATTTGCAGGATTTTAATGCCCAGTTAGAAGGCAAACGTATTTTTTCAAAATTAGATATCATTCGCGCTTTCCATCACATCCCAGTAGCACCTCAAGATATTCCCAAAACAGCAGTCATAACTCCATTTGGGTTATTCGAATTTGTTAAAACCCCATTTGGCCTTCGTAATTCAGCACAAACATTTCAAAGATATTTACATTCAATTTTAAGACATCTTGACTTTGCCTACTCCTATCTTGACGATATTCTCGTTGCATCAGCCTCTGAAAAAGAACATCAAGAGCATCTAGCAAAACTTTTTCAGACACTTCAAGACAACGGCATCCGTATCAATTCATCTAAATGTGAATTCGGAGTGGCCGAAATTTCATTTTTAGGTTTTCGTGTAAATAAATCTGGATTATTTCCACTTCCTGAACGCATCAAAGCTATTACCGACCTACCTCTTCCCGATACCATTGAAAAACTCAGAAGATTTCTAGGTCTCATAAATTTCTACCGTCGTTCTCTTCCACGTGCTGCGGAAATTCAGCAACCACTATTCGACCTCTGCCAGAATCCCAAAAAACGCGACAAACGTAAAATCGAGTGGACTCCTCAGACTCGAGAAGCATTCGAACGTTTGAAAGAGGCACTAAAAAACGCTACACTAATAGCTCATCCGTCTTCTTCGCTACCACTGATTCTCCATGTCGATGCTTCTGATTATGCCGTAGGCGCTTCCCTCCAACAATTACGTGATCAAACACTAGAACCCCTAGGTTTCTACTCTAAAAAGCTTACTTCAGCCCAAAAATCTTACAGCACCTACGATCGCGAACTTCTAGCTGCTTATCAGGCAGTTAAATACTTTAGATATACCCTAGAAGGTCGCCATTTCACCATTTATACGGACCACAAACCTTTGACATACGCTTTTGAACAACGCGTCGATAAAGCATCTCCAAGGCAACTACGACATTTAGACTTCCTAGGTCAATTTACCACAGACATTCGCTACATACCAGGTCCTACAAACATTCCCGCAGACTATTGTTCTCGCATTGAAACAATTTCACTTTCTTCCACTGTGTCACTCCAAGAAATTGCGCAAGCTCAGTCATCTTGTGAGGAACTCAAACACCTTCTGCAGTCTAAATCTTCCTCATACAAATTTCAAAACATGCCTCTTGACAACGGAATGAATCTTATTTGCGATTCTTCTTCAAAGAAACTTCGCCCATTCATTCCGCTCAAATTTCGCCGAAAGATTTTCGATTCTATCCACAATTTATCTCACCCAGGCATATCAGCTTCAGTCGATCTGGTCCAGGATAGATTTTGTTGGCCCAAATTGAAACGCGATGTATCTCTTTGGTCTAAAACTTGCATTCCCTGCCAGAAAGTCAAGATATGGAGACACACTTCCAGTGCCATTGGACAATACACCCCAGCCATGAGAAGATTCTCGCATATAAATGTTGACATTGTGGGACCATTACCACTATCACAAGGTCAACGCTATCTGTTAACAATAATAGACAGATTTTCTCGATGGCCCGAAGCAATTCCATTGTCAGATATTACAGCAGAAACAGTAGCGAACACTATTTTATCATGCTGGATCTCTCGTTTCGGTGTTCCGCAATACATCACCACAGACAGAGGTAAACAATTCGATTGCCACCTTTTCACACACCTCACTAAAACACTAGGTGCAGACCACATCAAGACCACAGCTTACCACCCAGCAGCAAATGGTGTAATCGAGAGATGGCATAGAGTTCTGAAACAGGCCTTGAAAGCTCATATGGACGAAAACTGGGTCGCTAAATTGCCAATTGTGTTACTAGGACTCAGATCGTACATAATTCCAGAATATCGCTCAACACCCGCTGAAATAGTCTATGGAGAATCAATCAAACTTCCCACCGACTTTTTCAACAGCACACAAGCTCATGATGTTCCACCACTTATATCTCAGCTGAAAGAAGACATAAGGAAACTTCGACCAGTACCTTTTAAACACCATACTGCAAAAAAGGTATTTGTCCATCCTAAGCTTATGGAAGCTCCTTTTGTTTTTGTTCGCATTGATATTCCGCGAAAAACTCTCGAACCAGTTTATGACGGCCCCTTTGAAGTGTTATCCCGAACTGACAAAGTCTTCAAAATCAAGAAATCACACGGAGAAGAGACAATTTCTGTTGACCGTCTTAAACCCGCATTCATTCTTTGTGATAACGAACAGACAACTTTCCACCCCCAGAGACATCCTAGTGAAACTGAAAGTGACAGTGAAAGTCCAACACCTAGTGAAACTGAAAGTGACAGTGAAAGTCCAACACCCAGTGAAACTGAAAGTGACAGTGAAGTTACCGTTCCCGTTCAAACTACACGCCATGGACGTAGAGTTCGATTTCCACGAAGATACTTGAACTAATAGCGTTGCCACTGAGGGGGGAGTATGTGGCGGTGGTTCCGACCGCAGTGTTTTAGTCAACACTACCCTATGTTTCTCTTGACAGCTAAAACGTTGCGTTACGTTATTCGACAGCAAGCTGTCCAGAACTACTATATAAGAGACACCAGGGATCTCTCTCGCTCTCTCCTCGCTACTAACCGACACAGTGAAGATACGTCTCTCCACGCTCGGTCAGTTATCTGTTATGTGCTGTCTGTGATTGTTTTATAGTTAAATGTATAGTTTATTCAGTTAGTGAAATAATAAAGTATATTAAATGTTTACGTATGGATTTAATATCAACAAGTGCAATTAACATCCATATATATATATATATATATATATATATATATATATATATATATATATATATATATATATATATATATATATATATATATATATATATATATATATATATATATATGTATGTATGTATATCGTACCGATAACTCAAAAAATAATAGGCCGATTTTGATTATATTTGGTAGGTGCCTTCCTTTTGTAAGTGGCTTGGATAAGTTAAGTAGTCAGGAAAATTGGACCGGTTTTTCCGGGAAAATCTTGGATTTATAATTTCGGAATTTTTTTATCTCCGAAAATAACAAAAGTTATGACAACCGAACTTGGCATATACGTTTCTTCTATCAAACTTGTCCTACAGGTCAAAATTCAGATCTATAAGTTGAAAGGAAAAAAAGTTATAGGCATTTAAAGAAAAAAGCTTTGGATGCCACTGGTGATAAGAGGAACGTGTGGTTAACAAAACCAATTGAATATTACTTATTCCAGTTAGGTTTCCTTGAAGCAAAAAGGTCAAGAAATAGCAGAAAAAATAAACGTGAAAATTTGTAATTTTCAGACAAATACTCTGAAACAAATACGGATTATGTCGAAGAAATGTCGTAATAAGTGCGCGTGTGGTTAACAAAACCAATTGAATATTATTATTGTGTCTAAAATTTCATTAAAACTTTGTTTATAATTCTGTTTTGAATTTTGAATACTTAATGTTGTCTTTCTTTGCTTTGGTGCTAGTTCGTTATTTTCAAAATCCTCAAATAAGGAGTTGTAAATTTGATCAAAATGAATTTCATTATTTCTAAGATCTTGCAATGTAGTAGTTAACACAATCAGACGTTTCTTAGCGTAAGAAATATATGTGCTTTTATTTTGTAAAATTAAAAATTCAACATCGGTATGTTCAAATATAAATTTAAAAGTGTGTAAAAGAAAAAGGAAATGGGGATCGTTACGATGTCGGTTTAGCCCAATAGATTCTCTCAGAGTTTGTTGATCTTGTTTGAAATCATCGTGATTCAAAATGTAATAAAAAACGTCTATTAATTTGTTTCTGTTTGACAACACTGTAGAAACTATCCTAGAAGTAAAATTCCACCTTACATACGCTCACATTTGTAGAGGAGCCTGGCCTCCGAGTACGTGATTTTAAGCGCGGTTTTAATTGGTTTGCCAGGGATAATGTTTGTATGCATTCAAATAAAATATGGTCCAAAGTCCAAACCATCGGAGCCGGGCTTCCGGGACGTCACACAAGCACACAAGAAGATGGCGCTGTTTTGGTAATATACTTCCCAGCAGCGTTGCCGGTTGTAATTGTAATTGCAGATTTAGAGAATTTTTATATGAATATGGTTTGAATAATAATTTATAATATGAATATAGAAATATAGAATAAGTATGACTTTAATATTGAATATTAGATTAAAGTTATATGTAACTAACTGACTACTTGAATAGGGAGGATGTAAATAATTCTGACTAGGGAGGCCCGGCCTCATCTGCCTCCTTAGAGAAATCACCACTGTCCCTCTTCGCCGCACACACAGTAATGCACGCGAGACACCCAGCAAAGAAGCGTTCCAGAGACGCATACTCAAATACCCGCGTTATTTGAATTTGACATAAATTTAATTGACATGACGTTAATAGTATAATGTTGTGTAGCTGCAGATGTACCTCATTGAGAGTAATCCTGCCGAAGCCCATCGTACCATTACTTTCGGCTTTCGGAACAGTCTGTAGAGACTATTATGTACTAAAATTAAGATTTCCTAGACTATTGGGAAATTAAGCTGCATATTAGAATTTAAAAGATTCTGTGCTACCATGCCACTTCCTGCCTCCCAACTTTTACCTCATGTTCCTATTTAGATATTTTAAACTTATACATCTAACACAGTGATCTTAATTTGGCATTAGGTACATACATTCTAGGTGACATAGAGAATTGTGTGAAGCGTTAGGTACAGTAACAAGATCATTAACTTCAGTTCAGAGCTTCTATAAATAAAAGTGGTTCTTTATAATTAAACTTGTATCTATACTTAATCTGTTGAAACGTTTTATTCGGAAGTGTATCATGTAAATAGGTACCTACTTAAAACAAACCAAACAAAAGTGTTTTATAAAAAATATTATTATTATTTGTTAAACATATCTATTAGGGTGTTCCAAAAAAACATGTGCCTTCGATCGTGGTTAGATTCCTCACGTAGAAATAAAACTTTCTTTTCGTATCAACATAGATCAGATTTTGGTTCTTTTTGTAGCTACAGAGTGTCAAAGATTTTTTATTTTTTGGGTTTAGTCAATATTTTTGCAAAAGTGTAGCAATCCGAATGAAATTTGGAGGGTGATAGTTATTTAAACTAGTATATATTTTACTGCTAAAAAGTGTGGACAGCTTCACCAGGGCAGTGCGTATGTGCTATCACAGAAATATTTTTCTAAAAAAGACCTGTGCGCCATTGATTTTTTAGCGAATTTTCTTGAACAAAAATTCACTAATAAGGAGATTTCGACTTTTGAATTTTGAAAAAATTTCTTCAAATGAGCGCGAACTAGGCCCGCTAGAACTCATATCCAGGGTCAGTTTCAATTTTTATATGTTTGTATATATATATATATATATATATATATATATATATATATATATATATATATATATATATATATATATATATATATATATATATATATATATATATATCACAGGTTTTTTGACAAAATATCATTTTATTTCTCAACATAGTCTCCTTTGAACTCTATACATTTCGTCCAACGTTTCTCCAATTGTTTTTATCCCTTCCAAAAAGGCCACTCGGCTTGGATAAGTTAAGTAGTCAGGTTTTTTTCGGGAAAATCTTGGGTTTATAGTTTCGCAATTTTTTTTATCTCCGAAAATAACAAAAGTTATGACAACCGAATTTGGTATACACGTTTCTGCTATCAAACTTGTCCTACAGGCCAAAATTCAGATCTATAAGTTAAAAGGAAAAAAAGTTATAGGCTTTTAAAGAAAAAAACTTTGGGTGCCACTGGTGATAAGAGGAAAGTGTGTTTATTAAAACCAATTGAATATTACATAATAAAGTTAGGTTTCCTTGAAGCAAAAAGGCCAAGAAATAGCAGAAAAAATAAACGTTAAAATTTGTAATTTTCAGACAAATATTGCAAGTTCGTTAGCCAGGAAAATCCACCGAGGTTTTCCCAGAAAATTTTGTGTTTTCTTTCTAAAAAAAATTATATCTCCGGAATTAACAAAGTACGCGGGTTTATATCATTATAGGTAAGTTATATACGAAAATATAGCTCTGTAGATTAAATGACAAAAAAGTTACAGGCATTTAAAGAAAAATAAATTTGGGATTTCCTCAAAACGTCAAAGTTGCGATTTAAAATGTCAAAATTGGTAATATTAAGGCAATGAACATGAAACTAATATAAGCTATGAAAAGAAAATGGCTCAAGAAGAATGTTTTGCAAAGCCTGAAGTCTTAGTTTCAATCGTCGTTG